>OW119927.1:37428695-37868695 GCA_933210815.1 Meta bourneti | reverse complement strand
TCTCGATTTCATCGCATTAGTTAGAAGGAAACAAGTATTATGTAAGCGCAAATATTAATAATTCGATTGTAGAAAAAGCGCCAAGCGATATTTATATTAAAACTTTGTGACACACATAAGTCCTAATATGATTAAATTAATAAATATGCGATTATCTATTTCTGGCAATGCCAGTAATATGTTTATTTTTTAGTTCCATTTAGAATTATTGATTTAGGTAATGTAGTTCTTGTACTGTAAGTATTGATTTAGATGTAGTTCTTGAGTTGTGAGAGAAGTAGTTCATGAGTTGCGAGATTGAGTTATTGTATTACTGCGTTTTTGTGAGATTAGTACTGAGACTGATGTAAAGTGAGAATTATTGATCAAGATACTGATTTTTAATGAGTTATATCGAAGTTGCAAAACCGACATTAATCACACTAACTAAATACAATTGTTTCCGAAATTAAGTACACCACGAAGAGATATCTATAAAAGCCCTAAACTGTAATAAAATATTATTTGAACTCAAAATTTATAGAAATGATTAAATATGCATTTAAGAACATACTAGGCTAAAAATCAATTCCTTATTTGCTATAATATTTTTAACGATGTTTTAAATTTCAAATTTACAAAAAGGTGTATACTCAATTTTTCTAGGTAAAAGTATTGAGCATACGTCGTCCAAAAGCAAATAAACATGTACCAAATTTGTATTGCCTATATTACTGCACATGGAACAACATCTGAGCCTGGGGGCACTGAATTAACAAGAATCTGTGTTGGTTTTTCTGAATATGTTTGACCTTTAGTGTCATAGAATCGTTCGTAGGTTCTGTGCTGCTCTGAATATCGTGATTTTTAACAACATATTTAAAATTTAAATTGCTTCAGAACTAAATCAAATACGGTGATGAATCATTATGGGAACGTTCAAAAATTAACTGAAAAATATTTATACCACATTAGAATTTAAATAACTGCATCAATAGAATTTTAATTTAAAAATATCGTCTCGACTCGCATTACATCGATTTCGTGGCATCGCATTCATTTTGTAACTCGCATTACAATTTTCTGGTGCTTCATATCCATGAGTTTTACAATTTATATAACCAAAAACATATAAAATAACATAGCTAGAACACTATACAATGATTTTAAATTAATTTGCATTTAAGAAACCACGAATTAACAATTTTATAGTATAATTATTACACGAATTTTCTAGGGGAATTAAGATTTACATATCCCAACTTTCTGATAAATTTATCAATATTAGTTTACTCACATCCCATGTGACTCATATTACAATATATTTTAATATTAATTGCGTATGCAGAAATTTTTGAGTATTTTTGGAATTATATATTAATTAAGTGTATACACAGAAGGAAGCTATACAATTTTGCTTAAATTAGTCAAATTAGCTTTCTGTATTTTTCTGATTCACATTACGTGTGAAATAAAGATTTATGAACTTTAACTTACCTAAATAAAAAGGAAAAGGTATAATCGCGAAAGAAATTTTCAAACTTTAAAAAATTATTTTTGTTACAGAATAAAGTTTTAATGTCAGCTATGCTACACTCTAAAAATAAAAAAAAGTTATAAGCTGCGAACAGGTAGCTCTTTCAAATAAAAACATTGCTACTAAACTTACTTTTGCATGTAAAAATTATATTTGCCTAAGAAAGAAAATTCAATGCTTCTCGACTTGGTGGCCGATGATATAGTTATAAGAATCCTAAAAGTGAATAGCTTCCTCAGCAAACTATACCCACTCCTGCACATGTAAATGTTTCGGTACTTATATGGGGTCTTATGCTGGTGAAAAAATTGAAAATTTAGTTTCTATTAATGAAATAATAGAAAAGTGAAATATTTTGCTCTATTAAAAATAAATAAATAAGCAGTGATCAAAATTTGGATTTAGGGTCAAATGTTTGTGTCTAGATAACGTCTAGACACAGAGAGAAAGAGGAATAGAGCAAAAATAGTAAGATAAAGTTCTTTACCACTTTAAACAGAAATTTTACTTCCTACTACCTAAGGACTTTAATGGGCTCTAAAATGTGTGTTCCTAGCATAAAAAGGTAGTTAAAAATATCTATATCGAATGCACAGAACGTAAGAACGATTGTATGAGACAAATTGTCAAAAATATTCAGAAAAATAACACAAATTCTTGTTAATTCAGTGACCCTAGAGCTGTTCTAAGTGCAACAATACGGGTAACACATTTTTTGTCACATATTTATTATGCTTTTGGACGAAATTGTATGGGTGTATACTCAATTTCGTGACCAAGAATTTTGTAAGTTTGATACTTATATTTAAAAATATTATAGCGAATATGGAATTGTTTTTGCCTATTATGTACTTAAATGTGTACCTTACCATTCCTATAACAATGAGTTCAAATTATAGTCTGTTACAGTTTTGGGCTCTTAAAGATATTTTTTATGGTACATGCTTAATTTCGAGAGCCGCTGCATGTTGATAAAAATTGAGGTCAAATGTTTTAAAACAGCTACCTTTTCAACCTCTGTCGATTAATAAGGTATATTTTGTTTTTGTCTCGTCGTGTTTGAATAACATACACATAATTTAATATAGTTTACTGTAGATTATATAGTGGTTGTTCATAAGAATAAAATGTGTAATTTTAAACAAGGTATGTTTATCAAAAGGAACATATAATGGACTTTATTATACTTTATTTATGATCTAGTATACCTTTTATAGTATATCATAAATAATAAAGTGCCACAGAAAAATGTCCTCATTCACAAAAACAACTAAATATTACAGAGAAGCAAGTAATGCAATTTGAAAAGAATAAAGTACATGATTTCAAAAATAAAGATAGTTGAGAAAAATGTAGTCATTCTTTTCAATGTTTAAAGAAAGTCGCATTAAAGAAGAGATATTGATTTCTATTTCGCAGATGCAATACAAAGCTTCACTTTCTTTGAAGTTAAGTTCATACTTTCTTAAAAACTGAAAAATAAATTCTGTTCTGGTTGGTTTTTTCGTAGATAGTGTTTAAAAAAACGGGATGTTTATTATGAAACAAAATGTACGCTCTCAAAGAGAAAGGAATAAATACGATATATATGAAATATGGTTGTTCCAATGTTTTTAAGTTCGCACTCTGAAATTACGAAAACACATACATTAAAAACTTGTACGATTTTGTTTGCGTTTGACAATTAGAAAATATCCAACTATATGCATTCGTATTGTTTTTCAAGATAAATGTATAAATTTGCAATTAGTCTAAAATCTAGTGAATTGAAATTCAATGGATAATTAACGTTTTTTTTATTCGCAATTTCATTTATTGTTCAGATAGAAGAATATGTAAGCTCATAGATTTCGCTTTCTTTATTGAATTGTTAAATCGTTAGGAAATGACTACATTTACTACGTGATTGGTTTTGAAATGCTAAAAATTATCTAGGTGCGCATTGGTTTTAAAAAATATTCAATGGAATACCTCCAAGGATAAATTATGATTAAATACACACTAATATATTAATTCTGAACGAACGCAACTAGAAGAATAAAAACTGTATAAATGTTATTAATGACATTCTAAGTAATATAGGAAAATAACATTTATTTAAGTTATAAGACGCTTGAACTTCTAATATCAACAAAAATTCATATAACAGAAGAAATATTTATAGTCTTTTCACCTAGCATTTCTGTAAATGTAATACTACTCAGGCAATAGTACATAAATGTTTCGATTGCTTTTTGAGATTAAACAATTGAAGTACTCGTATATCGTCATCGGAATGCAAAAACTAGGTATTTTTCGGGTTTTGAGATAAAGATAAAAACAGTTTGCAGCTAATCTCAGTTTCATCTACACCTATATTTTCATTATCTGATAGAGCTTAAGTGGATAAAAAGTTATCTAGCGCTTGTATGAAATTTTGTACTCAGCTCTAGTAATTTAAGTATAGCTCAAAATACGCCAGTTTTCAAGTTATCTAACTCCTGCACTCAGTTGACGATGTCATCAAATGTGAAATATAAAACATGCTGAATAATGACAGTTAAAGGTAACCTATAATTGAGGCTATCAGAGCCAGAGTGGCCTAACCCACAAAAACCCGAAAATGCCGAAATAATTATTTTTGGTACCTACAGTACACTCTCTGGCATTTAATGCGTTTGCAATATAGATTTTAACCCTCCTCAAATCATATTGTGGATAAATAAAAATATATAAAAAATGGTGCCAAGAATATAGCAATTATCTCCATTGGGTATGTTGGTCGTTTAGGCCACTCTTGCTTTGATAGCCTCAATTATAGCTGTTGGGAATTAGATAAATTGTGAGGCGGAGATGCTACAAAATCCTTCTGATCCAATATTTTATTCAGGAGAATTCACCAGACATATTTATTTCTATTTACAGCATTTTTTATACACATTAAATACGTAGGTATCACAATACATAGAAAACAACTACTAGGAAAAAATATATTTCGAACAGCATTTTTTAAAAATAATTTAGAATAACGAGCGCAAGCAGGATTTCTGATCTCCTCTGCATAGTTAACACAAACAAAGCGAAAATAAATTCGTAGTTTTAAATAGTTCTACCGCAATTAACTAAAAAAACAATCATTTAGTGTTGGCAGTTTTAACGCATTCCTTCGTAAAATATTTCTTTGCATCGTCTACAATTGCCTTTTATAATTAACCATTATTGTTTCGAAATATACTGAGAAGAAATATATCATAACTCGTAAGCACCAAGATCATATATCAAAACAGTGCTCGTGCAGTTATTTATAATTAGTTAGAAAGATAGAGCCTCATTGTAAACGGTTATTACTCTCATGATTGAATACAGTTGTTACTTAACACTGCATCTTCATGCTACATGACCTGTAACACTTTTTACTCTAATTGCAAATTGGTATAATAACGCTTAGTTTCCAGTAAAATTCTGAAAGCTGACTTAAAGTTATAATAACAAATTTAGTTAGTGGAGTACCGTCCAAATCCAATTTCGAAATCCAACGTATCAAATTAGAGCATCAATAATTCGCAGAGGGCTGAGAAATAAATCATTGCACCCTCAGAAAAGTTGCACTTCGCCTTTTTGAGAAAGAATTAATCAGGTTTCAATTCCCGCGGTAGTCTCCACGTGCGAAATTTTATGTAACTAGCTGCTTAGTTTAAATTAATGGGCCTCTTCGAAGGAGGATTTTAATCTTGGATGAGGTCCAAGAAAACAACCATCGCCACTATAAGCGAAGTAACGCGCTTTTCTCTGCCTTGCCTTTATGGAAGTTGGATGCTTTATTTATGAATTTTATCCCGGTTTGCCGAAATAAAGAGATTCTGCAAATTGGGCATTAAACTTTCCCAAATATGGTAGAGAATGAAAATTATTTGCTTTAAGTTGTTATCTCATAGAGGCTTATTGACGTTGTGAAGAGTTAAAGGATTACTTTTATTTCTTCATTGTAAAATTATATATGCATTATTAAAATTCTCAATAACATTAAGGCAAATTTCTGGTGTAATAATAATTTATGTTCAATAAAACTCAAAACACATTGAAGCATTAAGTCCAACAACAGTCCATATTACATATCAATAATTCAATATGGGTAAGGATTTCATGGATGTGTGTTGTGAGGGGTCAAAGGTGAATTGATGGCTAGTTTTCCGGAGACTTTTTAGCTGTGGCATTTGGTCATGAATGGGGTTAAATCCGGCATAGATGTTTTAGAGATGATGATGCCATGGGCCTCTGTTTTAACTTACTTTTTGGTTAACTAGTGAAAGCGTGTGTCACAGTTCAGGTCTCTCCGATCAATTTCAATTCTCTTCTCTTTGCAGGCTCCGCCCCTAATAAAATTCAGCTACATAATCAATGCTCTGACCAATGCTAGTAAGTTCACTCATCCCATATAAAATATTATGGTTTGTGACCCCTCCTAAATTTTTATAGGGATAATGACGTAAGTTCTTCTATTTTCTATTATATCATGTTGGGTCATCGCGACTGTTGTGTGTACCTAAATATTAACTTTCAAGCATTATGCTTTCTGTATGTTTAAGAGCCACAAAAGTAAAGAATGACTTTGACATGAATGAATAATATAAAAGTAGAAGGTAAGCCTATAAAAATGTATTATGAAATTTCATTTTTAAACAATAAAAACTAACCACACAACGATAATCCACATTTTAGGTTTTTGCATTAATATACTATTTTAGATTTACTTAAACATGCGTGCAGTACTTAAACAGATAGTATTCTTACAAAAGAATATTAAATTACTACACTTTCGTCATTAATAAGTGCTCTATGAAATTTAAGAGAAATAGTGACAAAATGATATTTTAACATAAAGGGTGTCATAATATTCGTTTACAAATATTTAATTTATCATTCAATGTATTTTGCATCTATTGGAACTTAAGTTGGAAAAAAAATACAAAATTATTAATTCAATAAGATTGGCCTATTCAGTACTGTTAGACTGTTAGACTAGTACTCAGAATAGTTTTCGTTATTTATTGTTAATTTGATTTATTTACACTTTTATTTATTGTAAATTCATTAAATATGAATATTATTTGTTTGTCATTTCCACGAATATTGTCGATTGGTATTTTATCATAATTGCGTAAAGAACTTCAAACAAATGCTCTACCGACTCATAATTGTTCGTGTTTTGGATGTTGAAAGTCAAAAATCGATTCAATCCAATTCAAAGTACAGAATCTGTTAAATTGATAGAGAAATGAATATATGCATCACTATGATTCAGGAGTTGTTTATGTATAATATGGTTGAATAAACAATTTGCTTTTCAAAAGTATAGAATGTTGGAAATGAAAAGTATCGTTAGTATCTTAACCCCCTCGTGGTTGTAACAAAATTAAAGAAATTACATTACAAAAACATTGACAAAATTGGATGGACGAGTACCTCATTAGAAAACTTTCCAGATCGCGATCTTGTCATCACACACAAGAAAACGGTAATACGATGACGAGATATCTCGTAATTATAAAATTGGTCAGATATTGATAAACGAGATATCTCGTAATTATAAAAATTTGTCACATCTTGATGAACGAGATATCTCGTCGAAACCACTTGGAGGGTAAATCCATGTCTACTCACATTTGATGCATCTGAAAAATTCTATTGGCAAATTTGAACACGAATAAATACTCAGTTCTTCGAATAGAATAGATAAATGTGTTTCCCGCCCAAAGACTCGGAAAAATCCAATTTTCCTATTGATGTAAAATAATAAGGCAAAAACAAAATTTACATTAAGGCATTTATCCTGCGAAGGAGAAAAGCAAAGGAATCGAGTTGCTCAAGGTATTGTGTTTGGTACAACGGGAAAAATGGCTCAAGAAAAGGGGCAGAGGCGGGTCATTACCCACAAAAAGAGCGACCACTCCATTCTTTTTTCCCTTTGCGCCATTTTTATTTGTGCATGAAATCGAATTTCAGATAATCGAGTTTTCGTCGCTTTTCGTGTTGGGCGAGGCGGAGAGCTAATTTCTATTAAAACTTAGCATATACCTCATCCGATGACTTTCTTCTTTTTCCCGATTTCGCGGCGAGAAGTAGAATTCGAAAGAAGAATGTAAAGGAACGGAACAAATATTGGCAGTTGTGAAATAATGTTTTCCATTACGCAGTTTCGATTTTTATACAAGTTCTATTTATCGTTTGTTTTCAATTTAGATGCTAGACTCTGAAGAGCACTGATAATCCTTGTGTGAAGAAGAAATCCATTCAATCATACTAATTAGAGTTAAGATCAATTATTTGATAAGGGTGTTGAATTTGAAACTCTAAGCTGAGTTCAAAGCACTTTTAACTTGCTTTTTTACATACTTATCGACTGACAAACTTCAACTACAGCGCATGGTAGCTTCATAAAGATGGCTTCAACCCTCCAATTGGTTTCGATGAAATATCTCGTCCACATCAAGATTGACAAGATATTTCATCATCACAATACTGCCGATTTTTTATGATGACGAGATGTATATCTGGTCGGTTTCCTTCTAATGACGAGATATCTCGGCCATCAAGATCTGCAAACGGTTTTACTAATCACGAGATACCTCGTTAAGACAACCACCACGACGGTTAAGTCACAAGTCAAGCATAATCAGAAGTTCCCATCATCACAAACTAAGCTTTTATAAAATCAATGCACTTGTTCTTGTGCAGTCTATGTGCATACTAACTGCTCGTTAGTAAGCTGCCATTGGAAAATATATACTACACAGATTAGAAGTTTCATCGAAGATACAAGACCCAAAGAGACACGAAAGTTATTCAATATAGCATTTCTGAGGCGACAGATAAATCTGCCGTTCTCTTTTTCATTCCAAAATCAAAAATGATTTGATGCCCAACCAAGGAGCGGCTTGCCGATCTGCCGGATCACCCAAGGGAAAAAGGCTGTTACCGCTTTTCGTCTGGCTGCTGGACACAATTGTATTGCGGCCCATTTACATCATATTGGAATCTTCTCTAGCCCATTTTGTCCCCTCTGCAAAGGTACTATCATGGATGCTTCTCACCTGGCTGTATTCCCAGCACTGTTTAGCAGTGTTCTTTTCTACTCTGGGAAGCTAGAGATATCAGATTTTTACTTTAACCCTCAGTGTATTCGACGAGATATCTCGTCCCTCAATATCTGATAGATTTTGCTAATTACAAGGTATCTCGTCATCAATATATTGCCCATTTTTTGGTGATTACGAGATAAATATCTATCCGATCAGTTTTCTTCTAATGAAGATATCTCACCCTTCAAGATCTGAAAAATTTTGCTAATGACGAGATATCTAGTCACGTTATTGCTGTGTTTTTGACGATGATGATATCTAGATCTGATCTGCTTTCTTCTAATGGCGAGATAACTCGTCCATCAAGTTCTATTCAGTTTTGCTAATGACGAGCAAACTCGTCATCAAGATATTGCCGATTTTTTCATGATGACGGGATAAAGATCTGATCTGTTTTCTTTTAACGACAAGATATCTCGTCTAACAATATCTGTTCCATAGATTACCAATGACGATATATCTCTGTTTTTGTTTATTTACTCACTACTTGTATTATTTTTATTTGAATCTAGTATTTTTATTCTCTCTGCCTAAGCACGTTCTGGCATCTGCATTAGAAATTAAAGAAAATATATGAGAACTGTCTATAATAACTTGTTCAATATGGGTATATTCGCAAGATCTTTACTCTGTCGGATAAATATATTAAATGTCAGTTGAAGAGTAAAGCAAGTTTACTTTAAATCTGTAGCTTCGATGAAACATCTAACCAAAACATTTCTGGTGCCACTAATCCAACATGGGTACATTCACCAGTATCTACTCTATCGGATAAAAATATTAAATATCTACAGAATTTTAGTAGCACCATCTGTAGAATTTTCCTTTCCTTTCTCATTAATATGAAGGATGTGTATGGAACTCACGTAACAAATGTGGAACCTGACTGAAGTACTCTTTTATATCGTCGAACATTTATTATTTTCTTAAATCATTAAACAACGCAGATAATAGTCAAGTGAAAGGTAGTATCATGTTATTTTATTCTACCTGATATGATTCAACATACATGTAACAGTAGGTAGTAGTCAGTTGTGTATAGAACGATTTAGAAATATATATATATATATATATATGTCCTCTTTCCTCACAGTTTTGTTTCTATTGAACAAAATACAAGACACATGAGACAAAAAGCGTAATGACTTATTGATAAGACGATAGTTTGTTGCAATGACCTAGGCAAACATATTGGTTCATAAAAAGGATTTGCTGGATAAGCAGTAAGATTTGAGTGGTTTATGTGCGAGATGCCGTCCTAAATCAGTGGTTAGAACAGTAAAGGGGAAATAGTTCTGCCGTTTCATCCGACTGATTTATTGGTACGTAAAGTTACGAGTATGTATTTAAGACAGTTGGTTAGACTGATAGTTATTCATGACTTCTATTTGGTTATGAAACAGCATTCGATCGGTTAACGACGATACCATGAACTAATGGAGAGTATAAGAGAAGTTTATTCTTTTAGGTACTGTAACCCTCTGAGCTTCAATGAATTGTAATATGGTCTTTTACCACACAACAAAATGACTAAATAACCTCATCTATTAGTTGAAAATATCATAGGAAAGATTTTGGCCAAGAAAGGCAAAACTGGTTTTAAGTCATTTAGGGATGATTGTAAGTTGCAGAACGGATACATGCGTAGAATCCTCAGAGAGTTAATAAGAAAGTTAAAAAGTTATAAAACATTTATTGAAATGATATACGTATTATTTATTAATAGAATGTAATGTTTGTTACATACTTTTACAGTTTTGAAAGTTCTAGCAAAGCATTTTGATTCATTAACAGGACTTGCTGGATAATTAATAAGATCTGAGTGTTTTGTGTGTAGGATGCCATCTTAAATAAGTGGTTAGAACAGTAAAAGGAAAATCATTCTGCCACTTCGTCTGATTGATTTATTGATACGTAAAGTTAAGAGTATGTGTTTAAGTCAGTTGGAGTAATAGTTATTATTCATAACTTCTGTTGGTTTAAGAAACAACACGATAAGACCTGAATAGGATAGTTACGACACAAAAAATTACGATGTTAACCATGAATTTCGATACTAAAATTAAATTAATTCGAGCAAAAATATTTAATGATTTCTTGTTGAAATATAAATTTTCATGGTTTAGGAAAAAATCAAAGGCCAGGTGGTCAGCGTCCTCTCTAAAAGGGGTTGTACCTTGAATGTATGGTATATGTAAGATGTCTGATCAAGCGGTACACTAGAGGTACACAATCTTGCCATAAATAATTTATTCCTACGCATGTATGCAGTCCTTTATTTATACAGATTGTAAGGAAAACGCAGTCTACTCCAAAACTCTGTTCTAAACTAAACTTAAGTAAACCAAAATAGCCTAATCTATTTTGCGGCATTTATTTGAGGAAACGCGCTGGTAGATTCGCCAGAATGTTTGCTTATTGAATTTTGATTAAAGTTACTTTATATTTTTTCTACCAATTATTTATTTCGCCAGTCTTCATATGGAATCACTTTAAAACAACAGAGCGAATGTGAAGTGAATCTCACAGTAAGTATATGAAGTGTAACTTGAACCCTTCCCCGTGGTCCACCAGATAATACCAAGTGGTTCACTATCCCACTCTTAGAAGTACCATAGCAACTAATGTTAAATTGGCCGGACATTGGAAAATTAATTAAAAAAAACCCATCCCGATTGCTTAGAAATATAGATTTTGACATTTGCTTTTCAATTCATTAGTTCTAAATGATAAGCTTAAAAGGAGCAAGGTATTTTAAGCGCTGTGTAAAATTTTCTAGAAGTGATAAACGTGTAAATTAATCATAATGAATGTATATTGTTCTATTAAAAATGCAAAAAAGTTTAAAAAAGACTTTAGGGATGTAAACCTTGTTTGTAAAACGTGAACCATCTTGAAATATTTATGGTACTAGCTTGAATTTTGCAGCGTAATATTAGGGTAGGTAGGTAGATAATTAAGTAACATCACACTGGAGCAACACAATGGGCTATTGGTGACAGTCCGGGATCAATCCCGAAGGGAAAGAAACGAAAACAACACCTCGCAATTTTGTATCACGGTCAGATAATGAGGTCAGCACATGAGTTGCACGCCACTCTCCAAACATTCACAACAAGTCAACATGAGGACATTTGAGGCCACGACAGATTTAACGTGCATCTGTCCTAACGTACCCGACGGTCTTTGGATGGATCGCGTTTCGAACTAGCAACCCTCCTTTAGCTAATCCATTACTCTTCCAACTGGGCTATCGCCCCCCCTGGATATTTTAGAGAGATCTTCTTCCCCACAGTTGTCTTAATGTTATATTTTAACTTTCAAATGTTTGCCTATGTGTGACTTGGACTGCCCAATACCATTTTCATGCACGATAAATTCACCTTACCTGGTGTGCACGTTCGCCAGACATTTATCCGATCAAACATGTTTGGAAATAACAGCTAGGCGATTATCACGTTAATAGCCTTTGCGTTATGTATAAATTTGAACTGTATGAGCATTTAAGAGGATAGAAAGCCTATTCATTGGGACGATATCATGAATATCTTCCATTAATGTCATGCCGTATAGAAACAGTTATTGCTGCTTAACGTAACTTTTTGTGGTATTGAATTTAACTCTCAAAGTTGTTTCGACGAGATATCTCGTACATCAAGATACAACGTTTTGTTAATGGCGCGATATGTCGTCGATATAAAACTGCCCTATTTCTCCAAAGGAATGGAGAACCAAGTGTGGAAAATAAGTCTTCCTTATTCAGAACTTGTGACAATTTGCAACAGGTTTTTGCATCAGAGGCTGGTTACTACAGAGCAGCGTTCGATGCGTAGATAAACCCTCAGGAAGATTAAAACAGAAAAATAACTTTACGACTGTTATAGGATCTCGGACATTATTGTACGTGTCCAAGCTCCATTATAAATCGATATATTTATTTGTTTTCAGCAGCCTTGTAGCTTTTCAACATAGTGTAGTCATAGTAATTCTATAGTTTTCTTATTCGAGTAATCTGGCTGTATACTCATACTGGAATGGTAGTTTAAATGTCATAATTACATTTTGCATAATATTATTCATCTTAACGTATTTGTAAGTAAGAGTTAAGTTTATGTTCAGCAATGATTGAGGGTGCCTGCCTAATTACTTCGTATTGCGGATATTGATTTACTTCTTGGTACTGTTCAATTTGATTTTGACACCGAAATCACCGATATCTATACTCCGTTATCTATCTACTCCATTTCAGTATTTCAGTTAAAAAGACAGTACGATTTTAAATAGTTCACAAATAGCATATGTATAATAGATATACAGGGTGATTTTACGGTCATGAGACAAACTTCAGGGGGTGATAGAACACAGCGATACAAACACTTTCCCCATCTAATGTATGGTCGCAAGTGCAGCGGTTGGCCGCTAGAGAGCGTAGTCAAACGCTTGTATAAAAGCCCATAGAATGTCTATTGGGTGAGTCTAAACTAATACGACAAACTTCAGGGGGTGATAGAACACAACAAAACAAACACTTTTCACCATAGAATGTATGGTCGCTAGAGGGCGCTTTCCATTTCGGTACAAACACATGGTCCGACGCAAGTTGGAAAGAAGAGGCATGAAATATGGAAACCGCTTTAATGTCAAATAAACATCAATAACTGCTTGACAAAACGAAATAATACAATTAGATTTGCATAAATTAAAGATAAGTACAAGGAACAACGGATAAGAAAGAAATGACATGTACAAAACATGAGAAACTTTTCACATGGAAATGAAACGACATGTACACACGGTAAGTACAACGCAAATGCACAATTACAGAAGCTGTTCAAAATGTCGACCACCATACCTGATGCAGGCCTTGCATCGCCGACGTCACGCTTTTATACAAACGTTTGACTGCATTCTCTAGCGGCCAACCGCTGCACTTGCGACCATACATTCTATGGGGAAAAGTGTTTGTTTCGTTGTGTTCTATCAACCCCTGAAGTTTGTCCCATGACCGTAGAATCACCCTGTATAAATGGATTTATACGATGATATATATTCCAAGGGTGCTTTATCTACTGATGTAGAATATATTAACGTATAGAACAAACATGACAATTATTTCCGCCATCAAGTATATATGTTCATAATATCTACGAATATCTGAAAAAAAATCGATCTCTAGAGCCATTTTTATGTTCACTTTCTCCACTTTGTACGGCTGAGCCTCTCTGGTTTTTAACCTTGCTCCATACCCCAAAATCCAATCCAATCCTCGATGTTATATTCATCTATGTCAAGAAAAGTAACTTGAATTAAATCTTACAACAAATCCAAGAGAAATTTAAAAATCCGAGAGCACATTTCACTTTTTAATTTAAAATTTTCAAAACTCGATAACATCTTTACAAAAATTCTCAGCATATTTCCTGATCTGATATCATTTCACTTTTTAATTTAAAATTTTCAAAACTCGATACTATCTTTACAAAAATTCTCAGCATATTTCCTGATTTGATATCTCTAAACTGTTTGAGTTTAAGATTGCCAGTTAAATTTTAAAAAATCTACATGTTTAGCTGTCAGTTTTTTCGAGGTGTGTTATTTTGTAGTCTGTGAACTATTTCCCACATCTAGATTGTAATCCTTTTTGTTTTAATCTATATACATTTTTGGAAATACGTTTCTTTCCAGTTTCTTTTCTTGACATATTTCTTTAATTTTTATATATATATATATATATATATATATATATATATATATATATATATATATATATATATATATATATATATATATATATATATATATATATTATAGACCTCAGCTCATTCCAACACTTGAAAAGTTATTTACTCTTTCAAAAATGTCGTAATGACAGTTCGTTATCAGCACCCAAAACGAACCCTCAATATTTCCTGATTTGATATTCGTGAACTGTTTGAGTTTAACAGCATCGTCAGCTAAATTTTAAAAGGATCTACATATTTAGCTGTTACTTTTTTCGAGGTGTGTTATTTTGTAGTCTGAGAAATATTTCTCACCTAGATTGTAATCTTTAATTTCTTAATCTGTACACATTTTTGAACTAGATACTATAGAACTCGGCACATTCCAACATGTGAAAAGTCATTTACTCTAAAAAAAGTTGAAACCAGTTGGCTATCAGCTCCCAAAACGAATCCACCAATAATTCCTGATTTTATATCCATGAACTGTTTGAGTTTAAGAGTATCGTATTTAAAAAATCTACATATTTAGCTGTCACTTTTTCGAGGTATGTTATTTTGTAGTCGGCGAATTACTTCCCACACCTATATTGTAAACCTCAATTTTTTAACCTATATACATTTTGATATAAACTATGGGCCTCAGCACATTCCAACACGTGAAAAGTCATTTACTTTTTGAAAACAAAATGGTTGAAACCAGTTGGCTATCAGCACCTAAAATGAACCCACCAATAATTCCTGATTTTATATCCATGAATTGTTTGAGATTAAGAGTATCGTCAGTTGAGTTTCAGAGTATCGTATTTAAAAAATCTACATTTTTAACTGTCACTTTTTCGAGGTATGTTAATTTGTAGTCGGCGAATTACTTCCCACCTATATTGTAATCTTCAATTTGTTAACCTATACACATTTTGATATAAACACTATGGACCTCATCGCATCACAACACGTGAAAAGTCATTTACTCTTTGAAAAACGAAGTGGTTGAAGCCAGTTGGTTATCAGCACCCAAAAGGAATCTCCCAATCCCACCCCGTTGCGCGCCATCTCACACCTCCCTCATTCCAACTGCTCTTTCCTTCAGAATCTATTGTTGGAATGGCTACTTACATTAAAAGGAGTTGGTCATTTGGGGATAGTACTAGGTGGTCCGTTTCCTTCCGTCTCCGACAGGATATAAACACGAGTCTATTCTGGGCCTATTATCTCGATTCTATAAAGGATATTACTGAAGGAAAGGGGATTAGACAATTGAAGTAGGCTGATCGGGTTTCTAATTTCGCGGGATTTGAGTACTTGCAACTGAGATTCCGAGGAGTCGGAAGTCCATTCACGGAGATTTATGGTTTAGCAGAGGATTGCAGTTTGTTCTTGTAACGACCACATTGTTGGGGCTACTTTGAGGCTTTCTGGAATGCTCTTGATGAATTGTTGCGGGAGTGTTTTCCACTTTGAGAGTGCGTCTGTGCACTAAGTGGCCAAATTGTTATGATCATCATGTTAGTGACTTGTTTAGATACCTTTGTTCTCTTTATGGGCTTAATTCTTCTTAAAGTGAATTTCATTAGATTTCATTTGGGTTCTTTTAGGAAGTGTAATGAATTGTTGTACCAGAAAATTAATTTTAAAATTCAGTTGCGAAATCATTAGTTTAGTTCTTATGCGTACCTTCCTGTTCTTGCATACCCCAGTGGCTCAGTGCATTCGTTCGCTGCGCTAGCATCCTGCGAATTGTAGGTGGCGCGGGTTCGATTCCCGTAATTTACACTGGGTCTTCTGTATCAGTAAAATTTTCCTTTTATGTGCATGTCCATTACTTGATGTTATCTGCGTGGTGTTTGGCACAGTTTGGCCAAATTTGACCCTAATGCCATAAAACCCCAACCAACCTAGCAGATCCTGCACAATTAACCTTCCTGGTGGTTCTATAGGATATGTCTCGGCGAAATATCTCGTCATTAGAAGAAAATTGACTATATCTTGTTAGAGTGAAAAATCCGAAATATCTTGATGACGAAAGATCTTTTCATTAGAAAAATTGGTCAGATTTTAGTGGACGAGATAACTCGTCGAAACTACTAGGAGGACACTTAGGAACCCTTTTTTTAATAAAAAGGGTTCCTAAACTTATTATTCTATTAAGAAACGCAAATCTATATTAGAAACTAGAAACAATTCATTTGGCCACTTTCCCCTTTTAAACTCTACAGTCCGATACATGAACTCCCTAGTGAACAAGATGAGGATCTGCTTGTATATCTATCCATGTTTTATAGATATATCTATAGATATTCATGTATTATGGCACACTGATTTTTTAAAGAGGATACTCATTATTTAAATGTTGAGAAATATCTTGTGAAATACGTTTACTTCATTTCTTTGAATATTTCTCATCTCAAGAAAACTCAAGGCTAGGTTTGTCATATGTATCTAATACAATTCATACTAATTGTTTTCAAATTTAAACTACGTTATATTGATTGCATCTTTCATATCTGATGACATTACAATAGATAATTTCATCTTATGATTCTTTTTAAAATTCATTCGATTATGAAAAATGATTCACACCTAATAACGATTTGCAGTTATGTACGTCTATTGATAAATATAAACACTAAAAATCTAAATCCTGTGTTGATTCAGGTACACTGTTCTTTATCAAAAGTTTTACCTGTTCTTTAGAAAGAATTACAATTTTTATTTAGTATTTATGGTTCTATTTCCACACAGTTAGTTTTCCTAAATAACACCAGCTGTGTCCCTGTACCATAAGTCCTAGGAATTCGAACAAATTTAGCTTTTCTAACACCACTCGTAGTTAATCCTACCAGTGATGTTTTACCCAGTGTTTTAGTTTTCCTCACGACTTTCGTAGGCGTACACGAATCTAAATAATAGTAATAAGTATTTCAAATAACGTTTTAGGTTTTTTAATCGCAATCTCAAACCAACTGCAATATTTCACAAGCAATGTTTTAATAATGGTAATCACAGTTTTATACGAATCGCTAACCAATAGCAGTATTTCAATCAATGTCTTCCTAACGACAATCTTAGTTTTCCTACAAATATCTCACCAGTAGCAGCATTTCAAACAATGATTCAGTTTTCCTTACTACATGATTCAGTTTTCCTTACTACATGATTCAGTTTTCCTTACTACATGATTCAGTTTTCCTTACTACATTCGTGGGTTTCCACGAATCTAAGCAATGGTAGTATTCCAATAATATTTCAGTTTTCTTCACGACAATCGTAGTTTTACATGAATCTATCTAATAATAATATTTCAAACAATGCCATCTTCATTTTATTTGGTTTCGCTTAACAGGCCAATTGAAAAGTCATTTATTTATCAACCAGGAAATGTGATTTTTGAGAGCTAAATACATTTCCCTGAAAATATCTAATTAAGCTCAACCTTGTCCCTTCTTGGTATGTTTCAACCCAGATATAAAAATAAACTTAGCTAATACGTGTCGAAATTCGACTGCGCGAAGTAAATTATTTCGTTAAATGTCATTCTAATTATTCATTTCATTAAATATTACTTCACTCCGTCCTCCCTCTTTAACTCTTCACTCTTGTCGAGAGGGAGAAATTTTGAAAGGAACTGAATATTAATTAGGAGAAGAAATAAACACAGAGCGCGATTAGTTTAATTGGCGTTTAAAGGTTCACTTAAAGTTTGAATAAACAGTGATTAAGACTTATTTATATGCTCTGCTTCTTTGGCCATTCTGATTTCTTGCATCCATGTGTTCCGATGAAACCCATTTTGAGGTTGTAGTTTTTTAGTTCACATAACGTCGTAAAGTAATTTATTTTAATGTGAAATTAATTAAAAAATTAATGAGATTCGTGTTAAATAAAACATTAAAATTGGTTTTAGATCTTCATTTGATGTAAGACTGGATAAAGAGGAAATATAAGAACAAAACAATTTTGAATGTTGATGGTTTAAATTATAAAGTAATATTCGAACCTTTTATAGTCTAAAGCGTCTTAAGAACTATAAAATGTTGCTACCTATCTCTCAAATATAAATTAAAGGTTGAAGCATAACATAATAAGTGCCCGCTTTCTTGCCGTTTAAAAATATTCATTCTACCTGTAAGATTAGATCCGTGAGACACAGACGTTTTGTTCACACTTACATGTATTAAAAGTAACAATTGCAACGATAAGGAATAAATTTTATTTATTGAGACTAAAATAAAGAGAAAATCATGAAACAATTGTGTTTTGGTGCAGACGAAGAACATTTGGAAAACGTAATTTAAGTTGAAAAGTAGAACATGGTTTCTTAAGTAGCTTTTATCCAAACTATTCGAATATTTTTGCTATTGACTTTTTATAAATATTTAAGGAATGATTTCAATTATAATTTCTGTATTCGGGTATGTGTTTCTTTTATGCTTACAGTAAATTCCTACTTTAACCCTCCTGGTGGATGACGAGATACCTCATTATTAGCAAAAACGACAAGATCTTGATGGATGAAATATTCCGTCATTAGAAAAAAATGGACCAGATCTTGATGTCGCCATCATCTAATAATCAGCAATATCTCTATAAAGAAATATCTTGTCATTAACAAAATCGTTCAGACCTTGGTGGATGAGATATCTCGTCGAAACCAATTGGAGGGTAGAAAATTCTCATCATGGTCGGATGCTCAAATGTAGCAGACTTATTGAACACAATACCTTTGAAAAAAATGTGATACGGTTCCATTTGGCATAAAACTGTTCTGAATTTGGAACACCTCTAAAATGAAATCATGGTTGAGTTACTACTTGGACCTGTCTCAATCTGTATCTTCATCTATCTCTATATTGTCTCTCATCTGTGTATCTACATTTTACCTTCATCTATACTTACTTGTATTTACATCTATACCTATATTTCATCTACATCTATACTTACATTTCACCCTACATCTATACCTACATTTAATCTACATCTATATGGCTCAATCTCGAAAAGATTTTTTGACACACTATTTATATTCGCTTTTCATTCTTCGCTCGAGTTCTCAAGCATGAACTCATTAATTCAATGTCATTTCATCGCCCGTTCTCAAAACCTGTGAACCGACCTTTAAATTTGATGATTCTGCACCTTTCACAGGCTTTGATTGCCGTTTGGTACACACATTCCCTTCTGATTTTAACCGACGCAATAAAACTGCTACTGGGAAAACAGGTGCTATTCTGTTTGTCTTAAGCTGCATAAACTCTGGAAAGCTGAGCCTGGTGTTATGAAATTTGCACCGATTTTTCTATATGGAATTTCAAGGCCAACGCTGCTATTTTCAGTGCGATACGCCATTCCCTTAGAACCATCAGATTAATTAACATTTAATACAGAACGTTAAGCAAGAAGAGACCTATTTTCATCAAACCTAAATAAACACAAAACGTCAAAAGTTGTCATGAGCCGAGCAATTGGAAGATGAACAAACGCAAGCAGGTGAAGCGGACAAAGCTCAAAAGATTGTTCGACGACCCAACGAAACTGCTGTGGAAATAAGAGCGACGGGATTTGTGCGAAGCAACAAAATCACTCGGACGAAACTGGGTAGTAAATTTAGCCGTTTATAAATGCTTTTGCTATTGAATTCCACTATTTGAGCTAGTTAACATTTTGTAAACACAATTTTGATGAACAAAATCTCAAATATTATTTATATGTTACTTTTAGAATTTCCGTTCATTAGTTACATTTTCTCATTCTTCACACAAAAAATTGAGTAATACAAAAATCTGTTCATCAACGCAATCACTTCATTGAACAAAATATTGTTACAATTTTCTTATTTTGTTCTCTCCAATTTCGTGTTGAAATAACGAAACTGCTGAGAAAATAGGTACAGCTTTGTTTGTCTGCAGCAACAAAAACCCAGGCAAAGGCTGTTTTAAAAACTATTATCTTTTAATAAATCAAACTTTTAAGTCTTAACCACAAAGCAAATGCCTGCTTCGTTGCAATACATCTGTGCCTGCATTCGATCTCCATCTATAATAACTACATCGGTATCCACCTCCGTGTATGAAATATGCCTGTATTGAATACAACAGTACATCGGTCGCAGTATTGACTTTAACGTCTCGAGACAAAACTAAAATCTCCCTTATTCTCTTTTCTCTGCAACATCTTGCCCGCATATGCATACATAAATTCATTTCCCGCGTCGCAGCCTTCATTCGCTCCTTTTTTTTTTTTTTCTAAAAACGAAACTTCTTCGGAAAGTGTTTTTCTCCCACCACACACCACATGGCGGCGTTTTGAATTTTAAGGAGACCGCAAAGATTGGTAAAGGACTTTTTCAACGCCGGCGGCAGGTGGCCTTACTTCCTGACCCCTCCATTCTTGTTCGTAATTCGATGATCGCTGTAATAGCTTAGGATACACTAAGCCGCGAAATTATCGCTGCAGGAACGTGCTTCGTAAACAGTTTCGGAATTCATATCCTTCTTCAATTTGCACTTTCCTGTGGTGCAGAAAAGAACCGTTAGTGATTCGTGAAGGATGGGAGTACACTCATGTTTTATCACTATTTAGTCATCGTTCTGGGGATCGTGGTTGCCCATAATCTGTAAACGTGTTTAAGTGAATTTCAGCTATAAGCACCACTCAAAGGTATCATTGGTTTGTTCAAGTCCCTTGGGGTGATTAAAAGTGCAATTTCGGTAAAAATAGTTCAGCATTTCTCTTCAAATTGATCTACAGAAATCGAAAAACTTAACACTTATTTCCCCAGTGGAGTGATATTGAAGGAAATTATAGAATACGATGTCTATTTATTAACAAGGTGCATTGACTAGGTTTTATCCCTGAGAATAGGGTACTTATGTACAATGGTCACTAAAGTAAAAACTGGATACTTTTGTGGTTAAATATGCAATTTACTGCGAGAAAGATAACGATGAATTATAATTCGTTATTATCTAAACATAATACTGAATAACTTCCTTTTTGATACAAGTGTTTTATGTACATTCAGAAAATAAGTATTAAAGTGCAAACGTTAAAACAAGTTAAGTTCATCAAATGTGCATAATAAAAGCGATCCTTGCGGAGTTTGAGTTAAAAAGTGTCCTCTTTAGACTCTTGAATATATCTGGGGCAACTTTGAAATTTTATTTGCAAAAATGTATTCATTCTCCTTTATTTTCACGTGCAGATTCTTCTTAATGAGTTTTTGGTGCGCATCTTGAATATTATTAGAAAGAACTTACCATTTTATAAACGCCCGGTTTTAAAAAGTTATTACTTTCTCTATTCAAGAAAACAGTCTTTTTAATTTGATTTAAAATGCTGAAATTTATTCAAGGGATTACTGATTCATCTCAACTCTAAAAATCTGAATCAAGATATAGTTCATTACGAACTTGTTTTTTTTTTATCATTTTAGAGATAATTTTTTTTATTCGTTACATAATTTGTTATGTAGAAAGCAGCGTTGTGTAAACTTGTTTCAAAACATGAAGATATTAGAAAAATTAAATTTAACTGTGGAAGTTTTTATTTGTAACGTTTCTTAATGAGCGTTCGGACTTGATATTTAATGTTTTACAATCTTAGCTTTGAAATTTATTTTAAATTCAGAAATTTTAGTAACCAATAAAGTCAAGGAAACTGCTCCTTATTCTTTCTTAACACCAAATTGGAAACTGTTCACAAGGACTAATATGACATTCACTGAGATTTTGTTTTTATCTCCTTATTTGAATATATAGACCAACTAAAAGTAGTTTACTGACATTTTAATAAATTTAATTTAACGTCTGTAACTAGAAATACCAACTTTTTTATTAATTAGGGTTTTAAAAAATTCTATCGAGAAATTTGAATTAAAAAAAATTGAATTTTAAGAGTGAACCATCACATTTATACAAACATATATGCCTTTATTGATGTTTGTGGTATAGCACTATGCAGTTCAGTATATTTCGAATTGTAAATTTCCGATAGTCACTATAAATTTCATAATTTTAATTGAATTAAAATTGATAAATGATACTCGCAATATGATAGTTTGTTATCATGATAGTAGTTTGTTAAATTGCTTCTCATCTCATTTTAAAAAGATGCTTATTTATTCTAGAATCTTTGTCTCATCTGTTGAGCCTCCTGAATATTGCAGGCGTATGGAATGACACCATTTCACTTTTTGCACCTTCTAAAAATATTAAAGGCAATGTTTTTCAGAATATCTAAGTATGTAATTTCAATCGTTCAAAAGTATTCAAATAGCTCATCAGCATTGCTATTGTAACTAGTTAACGAATTAAAAGTGATGCTCAAAGGATTTGCTGTTCAAACATTGAATGCTATTACGAATAAAACAACCCTTCTTCCAATCGTATAATGCATACATCTGTTTGTCTGCAGCAGCAAAAACGCTGAGCTCTGGCATCATGAAATTTGCACAGCGTATTTTGTCTGGAACTTCTAGGTCAACACAACTATTTTCAGCACAAAGTCGTTCCCCTTAAAGCCTTCGATTTAAAATTTAGTATAGAACATTATGCAAGAAGAGACAAATGAACACAAAACGTCAAAAGCTTTACTGAGCCATTCAATTGGAAGAAGGATCAAAGACCAAAGAGGGAAGAAAGACCAAACCCATATGAAGCGTTCAAATCTACAAAAAGGGGCTGCTCGACGGAGCAACGAAACTACTGAGGAAATAGTCTTGATTTGTTTGTCAGAAGTAGCAAAAATTATCGGGAGAAGCAGTGTTGTAAATCTTAAAATGTTATGTATTCTCATTTCTAAAAGTCTCTGATGATTATCCTCGCCTCAAAAGTGATTCAAATATAAAAATGTACCAAATTAAATGCAAATAATTTTCTAGAACACGAAACTGGAGCAAAAAAATTGCCATGACATACCCCTCAAATCAATTACAAAGCACGTGAAGCGAACAAAAATAAAAAAAAATGCTGCTCTACGATGCAAGTGAACTGGCGTAACTTGGTTCGTTTGAAGCAGCAAAAACTCTCGGAAGAAGCATGTTACAAAGCTGGCAAGTCATAAAATGTTACGCATTCTCATTTCTTAAAGCCTCGGATGATCCTCCTTGTCTCAAAAGTCATTCAAATATAAAAATATGCCGGATTAAACACAAACAATCTTTTGGAACACCGAAACTCAAGCAAAAAACTGCCATGCCATACCCTTCGAATCAATTATTAAGCCACCCACTGCTCTCTGACTTCAGGACACACAAATAAAACAGACCCAATTCACCGGAGAGTTAAATAATAACAAAAAACCCGAACAATCCCAAACCTGATATTAGTTTTTCATTTTCCCCCTGCCCCCTCCATGACTGCACATTGATAAGGGAAATAAGAAAATAACACCATAATAAAATGCCTCGTTTCGATCAATACCTAATTTCTTGAACCCACAAGAGACACGATGAGAATAAGAGCTGTGTAAAAACAGGCAGAAATAACACGGATGAAAAAAAGTCGTATTCAATCGACGGGCTGGGGGAGAGAATGTTGAAAAAAGTATCGAAGACACACGTTGTTGAAGGGGGAGTACCAGAATCACTAGGGAACACTTTGCCAGCTATACACTGAGGAGCGGCAGCAGAAAAAATCTTGACAGTCTCTAGTATTTGTTATTTGTTCTCAGAGGATGAGGTGTTACAAGAATGTGTGCTCAAGGAATTTCTCTTTCACCTTAATCACTGATCGGGAAAAATAAACAGGGTGTTTTAGTGCGCAGTGGAATTTGGAGAAGGAAGAGTACTTTAGCTTTTCCTGCTGGGGTATGGATCGTTTGACCGGAAACTGCAAATGAATGAAATTTATGATGCAGATGATTATTTAACTGCAAATGAATGAAATGAATGCATGAAATTTATGTTTCATGCACTTATTTTTGTGCATACGATATTAAAATAGACCGGGAAATAAAAATTATCCCGTTATAACTGAAGTATTTTTCTTTAATACACTTTTTTATGCAATATGCATGCGCTTTATGAAATTTTCTTACCCACTGAGATCGTATACTATGTGAGATGAATGGTCCCACATGAAAATTAACTAAGTACTCTACACGTAACCTAATAGTCTACTGTCTGTACCCTGAGAACTGCATATGCTACAAAGGCTGTACCTGTATGTTGTAGAAGAAGCGGACTGTATTCCATTTTTCATAGGGATACTTGAAGAAAGTAGTGAATTGGCAATATATTTATGAAATTTTACTTGTTTTCGGACAATATCCAGTAAGCTAACTCTTTCTACCTCCAACATTTGTCAATAATGGAGATAATGAATATAAAATAAAGACATCCACCAGTCATCCCTACTCTAAATGGACGATCCCTGTTCCTATAGTGACTCTCACCATCCAGCATTAGTGGAGAATGCAGTTCTCGTGGTAGACAGGCGATAGTAACGTAGTGCTTAATATGTAACTTAGCAAATGAAACAAATGTATGAATGCCTCTTTTTCTTTGTATAATTGTATAGTTATATTGCTATATACGAGGGCTGTCTAAAAAGTATCCGACCTTTGGCCAGGAAAAATATATTACTTAAGTGACGAAATTGGGACCCTAATCCCCTTCAAAGTAGGCCCCTTGCGCCTTCACACACTTAGCCCACCGATCCTTCCACTGCCGAAAACACTCCTGGAAGGCTTCTTTTGGAATGGTGTTCATCTCCGTTGTCGCGTTCTGCATTATCTCTTCTCTACTCTCAAAACGGGATCCTTTCAACGGCATCTTCAATTTCGGAAACAACCAGAAGTCGCAAGGAGCCATATCAGGAGAGTAGGGAGGTTGGGAGACGACTGGAATTCCGTGTTTCGCCAAGAAAGTCTGGATCAGGTGTGACGAATGAGCCGGAGCATTGTCATGATGCAACTGCCAGTTTTTCGTCGTCCAGAGGTGTGGTCTTTTGCGCCGAACTGCATCTCTGAGTCGGCGTAGAACTTGTTGATAGTACTCTTTTGTCACTGTTTGTCCTTCCGGTGCGTATTCGTGATGCACAATTCCACAGATATCAAAGAACACAGTTAGCATCACCTTGATTTTGCTTCGCACCTGTCGCGCTTTTTTCGGCCTTGGAGACTCGGGATGCTTCCATTGCGACGACTGTGCTTTTGTTTCTGGGTCGTACCCGTATACCCATGACT
This sequence comes from Meta bourneti, assembly GCA_933210815.1. Taxonomy (NCBI): domain Eukaryota; kingdom Metazoa; phylum Arthropoda; class Arachnida; order Araneae; family Tetragnathidae; genus Meta; species Meta bourneti. The sequence goes on along the minus strand of OW119927.1, from coordinate 37,843,157 downwards.
CATCTCCAGTAATCACGGTGTTCAGAAACTGAGGATCAGTGTTGGTAGTGTCCAGAAGGTCCTGTGCAATCTCAAGACGGAGTTCTTTTTGTTGTGCCGACAGCAGCTTGGGCACAAATTTTGCAGCCACTCTGCGCATGTTCAAATCATCACGCAAAATTGCATGTGCGGAATCTTTACTGATCCCAACCTCTTCGGCAATCTCTCGTACGGTCAAACGACGATCTCCCTTTACCAGATTTTCCACCCTCTCAACAACAGCTGCATTCCGAGCGGTTTGAGGCCTCCCAAGACGCTGATCACTCTCCACCGATGTGCGGTCATTTTTGAATCGGTTAAACCACTCCTTCACTTGTGTTACGCCCATAGCATCGTCTCCAAAAACTTGCTGAATTTTACGAATTGTTTCGCTTTGCGAATCGCCAAGCTTTTGACAAAATTTGATGCAGTATCTTTGCTCAACTCGTTCAGTCATCTTGAGAGAAATCAAAAATCCGACGAACACTTATAACAGCACCTTACTCAGCGGCCAGCAGGCAGCGACTGACACACTCGAACACGGAGAAAAAATTCAAGCATGCGCATTAAGTTGTCTTCTTCCACTGTGCACAGTGGCACCGCTCTAGCATCATTACCGTATGCAGGAAAATTCAAGGTCGGATACTTTTTAGACAAACCTCGTATGTATATAAATACAAGAAAAGATTGGCAACTTTTAAAATTAGGAAACAGACTGCTTTACAGCCCCCGCTCCTTCCTGACCTTCGGGCAATACAGTAACACAAGTAATTATATAACAATAGTAATTTAGCAAGGCGTCAAAGATAGTACAACTGTTGTCTATCAACATGTATTTCATGGTGGTGTTGGGCTACACTGTTATACTATAGTATAGTACTGCATTGTAAGTTAATTTTTGTAGGGGTGGCTAAGTTCACCATAATAATCCCCCTCCAAATTTTAGAGTGGCTGAATTCATCGGATGATACCACTAGTTAACTGATTTCCAATTGCGTGTGTGTGACACCATGAGAGCTGTATTATGATATCGAGTGTACTGCCATATGCAATGGATTATTATCACTATTTGACTGCCCAATGTTATGTTCAGTAATCGAGTATGACTGCAGACAGTAGTTTGTTGAAAAGGGACTGAGTGGCATTGAATAGTGAAGATGTGATCGGAGTGAAAATAGTATCTGTTATCACATAATTTCAGACAGTTTTTTAAGTGACATGCATCGCATTGGTAATTCAATTTATCGTGGATTATCCGTAAAAGCACGCACTGATTAAGGTGAGCTCCAACCTGAATTTGTCACAAGCAACATCTGGCTTGTTATTTTTAAAGTGCGCGTGTTCACCAATTTAGCTAGACGTGTGAACGACAGTGCAACTGTGTCTACAAAAAAGTACTCCATGATGGAGTTTGGTTACTCTGCTATGTACTACTATATTGTAAGTTAATTTTTGTTGGGTGGCTAAGTTCACTACAATAACAAAAGTAATCACTCGTGTAGGTAATTATAGAATACATCTTTATGTCCGAGTAGTGTCGTGGGTATGAACGTTTTTGGTATCAAAGCTTTACCTAACTCATTTGTTCAGATCTATTCACTATTTTCACAAACTGCATCAGCCCATTTTTAGCATGACATATTCTGTATTATTTTTCTTCTTGATGTTAGTTTGAAATTTGGTGCATCTATTGAATGAAGTTTTGACTTAACGTGTTTTCATAATTTGCAAATATGTATTATGTGGCCAGTTTTTCCCAAGTGTTCTCCGCAAGGAAAAAGAGGTGTAGCCGCCGCAGTTTGATTCCTGCAACTTACCCAAGTGAATCTCTTCTGGGTCATTAAGACTTTCCTTGTGTGTGTATGTCCATTACTTTTTGTTGCCTGTCTTGTGTTTGAAACAGTTTGTTCAAATATGGTCATTGCACCATTAAAACCCAACCCAACCAACCGCAAGGACAAAGACCTATTTGTTATTAAACCTATCTTTATGAGTTCTAAATACTCGATCTCAAGTGGTTATCGATTCTTTTCACTATTATTCCAAGGACTTTACCTGTGTATTCTTCAATATATTCTGATGTTTTTAATGTGCATGGGATTAGACTTTTAAATAATATCGACATGTGTCTCTTTTAATGCTTGTTTCAATTGAATTGAATTTTCCCCTTGACTACTTAATGATTTTTTCATAAAGATAGTAGATTCAGTAATTCGGGGTTTTTCAACAAATCGTACAAGTCAAACATTGCAATAGCTTTTATTTTCAGTCGTGAACGCTAGTTAAAGTTCTAAAAAGTAATTCTAAGAATTTAAAGTTGCCTGGGCCGTGAAAAGCTGCGCCTAAGATCATAATCCTTTATGCAAAAGAATATTGCTTCCTCACCAAAAATGAAATGCTTGAGAGATAACACTGAAAACCTTCTAAAGCGCCTAATTACGGCTATAATATTTCCCTTTAACTGGAACATTTTAGAAGCGTAATAACCTAACTTAAGGGAAAATTTCCCTACTCCTTCAGAGGCCGGAGATGAAGACATATTCTTTCAATAAAGGCATACTATCATTATTTTTTCTCCTTTATCTTTATCGTACCCTCACAAGCATCACGGTAACCTAATTAACTACACAAAAGCGTCCGTCAAAATGTTTTCTTCGCCGCTGAAAAAGAAGCTCCATTCTCTGTCCGCTGAACCTTTGAAAAATTGCCCGACCGCCGCAAGGAATACGGGAGGAGATGCGATAAATAAAATAAATGATATCGCATGAATCTTGCTTTGTTGAGACATCAGATTGGGTAAATAACTTAGAACGGAAAGGTTTTCATAATGGCTGCCAGGGAGTGACGAGATTTAGGGAGCGCGGTTTTGGCGGGAATTTATTCCGGCGACATTTCACACATGTTCCGAAATGGCGACGGGGTATGTCATGGTGGTGGATGTTTCATCGCGGAGATTTACTGTACGACGGGGACAGCACGGGCATATTAATTTGCCTCCCATGTGGTTGTGGTTGCAGAATGTTTGATTCATCAGGAAAATTACAAATACCCTGATGCCACTCAAAATGTTAAAAATAATTTCATGAAAATTCTAACAATTTACAGGATTGTACAAATCCGGATGTCATCCAAGCTTCCAAACAAATACAGCGGTCTCTTTCCATTCAAATATTGGGAATGCAAGTTATGCGCAGGTACAAATTATTAAGTGACACTTTAAACACTCAAAAATTTACAAAGGGCTGAAAATGTTCCTTTCTTACCCGGATGCTGCTGGGAGAATTGGAATAGCAACGGTTTTACATCAGATTGGGGAAATAACTTAGAATGGAAACGATTTCACAAAATGGCTGTCAGGGAGTGACGATATTGAGAGCGATTTTGGCGGCAATGTAGTCGGGCGACATTTTCACACATGTTCCAAATGGCGACGTGGTATATCATGGCTGTGGATATTCTGACTCGGAGATTTATATATATATAGGGGACAGCACGGCATATTAATTTAAAATTATTATTACTGCAAAATGTTTAATTCGTCAGACAAATTAAAAATAGTCTGATGTCGCTCAAAACAGTCAAACTAATCAGGTTCAAAATATTCTTTCTTTAGGCTGTATTTTGGGGGTTATATTAGTTCACAGAATTGTAAATATTCTGATGTCACCTAAAGCGTCCAACGATCTAAATATGTTCCTTTTTAATACAAATTATATAAGAATTTTTGCTAGGTATGGGAAGGTACAAATTATAAATTCCATGTTAGTGTCACTTAAGGCATTAAAAACTTGTGGGCTGAAACTGTTCCTTTCTTTTTCGAATCGTATGGGAATAATTATTGAAAGTTATGCGAATGCAAACTATAAGTGCGCTAAACGAAATTCAAAATATTCCAGACGGTTACAAGCTAGTAACTAAAACTTGTGATTTTCCTCCACATGTTATAGAAATCAGGAGGTATGGAACAGTACAAGACATAAACGTTCAGATATCGTTCCAAACAATTTCCCCCAGCTAGTTCAAAATATTCCTTTTCATCCAGATATTATAGGAACTATTAGAATGTATGTGATCGTACAAGACATAAATGTTCAGACGTCTGTCAAAACATTCCAAACAATTTAAACGAAATATAAATATTCATTTTTTATCCAGATGTTTTGATAATTATAAAAATTTGTGGGAAAATACAAATTGCAAGTAACCAAACGTCACTTAAAACATTCTAAAGAATTCCAAGAGTTTAAAGGTGCTCATTTTTCATCTGGATGAAACATTGCAATAAAGAATAGGAACGTAGATAATTTTAACCCATAAATACAGATTGGAATTAATGTTACATGTTCATAAACCGCAAGTCAAATGACTCAGTTGGTGTATTACCATAATTATAGATAACTCCATTTGTAGCTTATTTTGGAACGTGTGGTATTCTATAGAATGAATAGTTCCGAAAAGGGTTTTTAAAAGTTATAACCATATCTCTGTTGATGACCTATTACTTACTGTATCACATGTTCGAATATTATATTTTAAGTAAGAGGTTAGAGAGAGAAAGAAATAGAACAGAAATACTAAAGAGAAAGAAATACTAAAGAGTCTATAAGAGAAAGAAATAGAACAGAAATACTAAATATGTTTATAATGTAGAACAGAAATGTTGAATACATTTTTAACGTTTTACAAAATGCAGTATATTATTTTTCAGTTACTGTTTCATAGACATTGTGTCAATTTGAGAGCAATAATACCACTGTTCACAGAACAATTTAAACCTATTCTAAAAGACATGTGAAAGATAGTGCATTGACCAAAAATTATTTTATGGTGGAGATAGGCTGCACTGCTATATATTACTGTATTATAAGTTAATTTTCGTAGTGATGGATAAATTCAACACAGCACTGAGGGGATGATTGCAGTGAATCCAGTAAAACTACGTGGCAAGTTCAGTCAATGGAGAGCGTTGAGTCCATTTTACTCCATTCTGCTAAACCTAAGTATCGTATGAGCGTTGTCCAGATGGGGAAGGGCACATTTAGACATCCAGAGTCTTGACCTCATTATCATCTGTAGTAGAGACGACACAGGTTAATAAAATAAATATTTTTACTTTAATATTTACTAACAGAAATCATAGCGTATTTAAATGGTCATCGTGGCTCCATGCTTTAGTTCACTGAGCTAGGAACCTGCGAGTTATAGACGGATCAGATTATATTTATCCCTAGGTATATTTCTCTCTTCTGTACCAGTAAACCTTTTCTTGGATGTCTATTTACTTGTCGCTGTTTGGCGAAGTTCGGCTAAATATGGCCCTTGTGCCAGAAAAACTCAATCAACAGTAGCGTAAATAAAATCAAGTGAATTGATTACCCAAATAATAATGACACGACTTTTGCTCTTTAAAAGAATATTTGAGCAAAGTGTACCATACTTATAAAAAAATATAAAATGTACACTTATAAAATGTCCTGACAGTATTTTTAATACTGAATTTCACATAGTACACGATTGGGCTCTGAATGGGAGAGTCTATCTACGTAAGGGATAGGGTTTTTGGGTCATGACAACAGGAAGACCATGACGTAATAATCACTGAGGCGTTTCTTTTTTGATAATTTAAAACTTACTGTTTTCAATTCCGCTATGGCTGAATTCAAATTCATTATGACAAATTTTCGATATAATACTGTTACATTTATTGGTTCCGCCAGAAGTTAGTTGAGAAATGTTTCTATTAATGTTATAAAGTTCTTTAAAGTTTATTTATATATTTAACGAAATATCGCTTCTGATTACCAGGATAGAAGTTCAAAATCGAGTTCTTCAATTCATGAAGAATTTATTTAATAACTATAATTTTAACAATTACTCTCATGTAATTGGCGTCAAACCAAAATTATTCACAATTTGTAGCGAGTGTCTATGTTCAAGTGAATATGAATAAACGTAGGATTGAAACATTTTTAGGTGAGAGCATATTTTTAGTATCTTATTGGGGGGATACTCTTGCTCATCAACGGACCCTATTTTCACTGGGGCCAGAATTGCATATCCTCAAGAACACTTCAGCACCTATAGGGGTCGGGTGTGGTTTTGCTAACTTAGAGAAACAATGTGTTAATCGTCATTATAAAAAATGTAATAATTCATCTCAATTTTTAAAAAATCCTTTTTCACTTTCTAAAAGAGACACACTCAATTTCCTAAATTCATAGGTGATATATTTCCCGCTGGTATATGTGTGTCCCTCTATCCAAATGCACTTGTACTTCAATTTCTTGGATATTTTGTTTCACAAGCACAACTAACGCAATTAATGTGGAAATTCGTCGAACCACAAACACCAAGTTATTTTTGTCCCCGTACTGACTTTCCTTAACCAATTTTAATTATTCCCCTAGGATGAGTCTTCAACATGAAATAAAACAACTCTAAACCCACCCCACAACATCTTAAATACATTTTTTATATTGATGACATGTTTTAATTATTTTCCTGTTGCTTTTGACTAACGCTTTATTTTGTTTCACATGTTATGTATTGTACTTGTATGTTTTTGTCTACTTTTTAATGTTGGTTTGGTTGTTTATTTCGTATTTATAAAATTTGTTCTGATTTTTAAAATTATTTTGGCTTAGCTTGTTTATTGTGGAATCTTGCGCCATTAAACCCAAACCAACCAATCAAACATCAAACATGAGACATACAATTCGTATTGCTTAAATCATCATTATCCCATCGACAAAAAACAGATATATTCCATCATCTCAAGTTTTTAAAATCATTTTCCAATTTCTAACAGATTGAAATACTCAATTTCCGGCTTTCGTAAGTGAAACATTTACTGCTCATATCTTCTCCTATCCAAAAGCAGTTGTACTGCAGTTTCTTCGATATTTTGTTTCTCAAGCAACACTAACGCAATTAGTGTGGAAATTCGTCGAAGCACACAACACCAAGTTATTTTCGTCTCTGTACCGACTTTCCTTAATCAAGCTTAATTATTCCCCCAGGGTGATTCTGTAGCATGAAATAAAACAACTAAACCCACACGGCAATGAGTTTGCGACACCGCGATCTTTTGACTTGACAAGTTCTTAATGTTAAATAGGTATTTTTGAGGATTATATTTTGTCTAATTCCTTGTAACTTGGCGTTCAGATTTTTAATGTTAAATAGATTTATCTGAGGCATGTTTCACTACTTATCCTTACCGCCTTTTTGTCTTCGTTGTAATTCTCTTACTTTTAACGTAGTGAAATATTTTCTATAACTTTATTACACAAATTATCAGTTGAATAAGATTTGATTCTTGAAATATTATGGGGGCCATTAGAAGCAAATTAATTCATTTGTAAAAAAGAACGAAAGTTTATGAAGGATAATGGTTTGATGTGCTTGAAACTTTATGCTTTTTTATACTTATGATATTTTTTCTTTGGATTCCCAAATTTTAGCAAAACTCTAAGAAACATTCCGTATAATTCAAATGTGTCATAATATAGTAGTTAATTCTTCGTCATGAACTGAATTAAGATCAATTTTTATTTGTCCTAGTTTTATCAATCCCTAAATTTAGACATAAATTCAACCCATTATAATGTTTTACAGAATATTAAAAACCTCTCTGTGAGGATTGAATACCTCAGCCATCTGTTTTTGTGGGAAAATAGAGTATTGATTGCATTGTGTAAGTATATTGGTATCCATACTCAATCTGCAAATATGTCGAGACGTATTTCTAAAAACGTGAAAATCTGTGACGCCTATAAATATAAAATCCTTTTAAAACATAGTAATAAAACTATTTTAAATGTCTAATTTTGATTACATTACATTCTTAATTTAATTATTAATTTAAATTTGCAATACTTTTTAGAATTATGTTTGAATCTGATAAACAATAATTATAGTATTTATTTCCAGAGAAAGCAAGATTTTAAAATTTAGCATTATAGGTGCCTACATATAGAACACTTTATATCATAATGGTTGTAACAGATCTGACCGAGCGATATGCTGATATTGCTGTGAAGTCAGGGAGGAACACAATCTTGCCATAAATGATTTATTGTAAACAGATTTACATTAGCGCATTATTTACAGACTAAGAACATCAGTCCACTCCGAATATGAGGCTATCAGAGCCAAAATGGACTAATCCACAAAAACCCGAAATTGACATAAGTATTTTTGGCATCTACAGTGCACTCTCTTGGCATTTAATGCGTTTGCAATATAGATTTTAACCCTCCTAAAATCATATTGTGGATAAATAAAAATATATAAAAATGGTGCCAAGAAAATCGCATTTATATCCATTGGGAATGTTTGGCCACTCTTGCTGTGATAGCCTCATATTTCCTAATCTAAACTTTAAAAAAAATCGCCTAAATTATTTGTGATCCTTTATTTGAGGCCACGTGATGCTAGACTTGCCTGAATTTTATGTTTATTGAATTTGGATTAACTTAAATTTTTATCTACTAATCATTCCTTTCACCAATATTCCTCATCACGTGTAAAAACATCCGTACAACGGAGAGCATTTGATGTGAATCTCACAATGTTACGATTCAAAGTTTTTGTAATGTTTTATTATCTCGGGAGTAGTCGGCATGTTGTATGTCCTTCCCAATCATCAGATAGAACCAAATTCTATTAATGTTGAAAATACATATTAAAATCATTGTTTTCGGCGAACCAAACCAACATTTTTCTATTTTATAATGGATCAGAATTTCCTGAAATTATTAAAATCACTAATGCAAATCGTGAGGAAGTGATTCTAGGAAAATTTACCCCAACTCTTTCTCAAATTTATCCTTTCTCATTCAATAAAAGTAAAAAATATTTTATTAACTAAAAGCATTCCATGCACGACATCTGGCAACAGTCTTTGCCTAAAGTATTCAGGATGGTTGCCCCTCAACTTTTCCCTCTAACCTCCGCGTAGGAGGGCAGACTCGAAGTCGGTTCCACATCTTATTAATCCGTGCGCGGCAAATTGACGTTGAGTCGGGACTTCTGAGATCAGGCAGTCAAGGTTAACGAATTAATGTAACCATGGTAACAACATGCCGTGTCCATTAAAATAGATGAAACCCGGGAGCTTGAGAAGAGGACACTGCGTTTGGGAAGATCAAGGAAGAGAAAAGAGGAATTATTTCTTGATGCGTGGAAGATTTGCTTGAGACAACACGTTTAGAATTGTTAGTTGTATCTGAATTGAATGGCGTGAATTGAGAAACACTTTCGTCGTTTAATCGTTCGTCGATTCTATTTCTTGATGTAAGTAATAAAATTGATAAGTGTTGTTAACAGCCAAAGATAATTGTGGTATCACAACTGAGATGTGAACTATTTGCCATGCACTTTAATAGGGAGGAAGTGAATTAACATCAAATTGCAGGAACACAACGGGCTATTTGCACTTTAATGAAAATGAGAATCTGATCAGGAAGCTGAAATGCTGTATATGGCACAGAAATCGATGCTGTTTGTATATCAGAGAATGACAACAAACGGATATAAGCGATATAAAGTTTAACACCAGGGAATTCCTTAGGGATGCTTAGTTTAAATTTGCTCAGTTTGAGCTACGGAGTGACATAATATTCATAAAATTACACATAAAAGCTCGCAGGTCTAAGGAAATTCTTCAGCTGTCTGATGAGAAAAGGTAATGGAAGACAGAAATCATGTGTCTAGTCAGAAATCGGTTTTATTTAATTGTATCTTCTTTAATACAACCTTCTTATTGGATGTAGTTTGTAGACATTTGCCTCAACGGTATACTACAATATAAATTCCAATGAAACATACACATTATACGATTGCACATTAACTGTCAAACATTGTTTGTATCTTTCATTTTAGCCAATAAGGAAAAACGGCATTGCATAGAGATGGCTCAATATCACGATGGTAAAACGACGCTTCCACGAACCCTAGAGAATTGAGAGTGTCTGAGACTATCTGACGACTGCGATACTCGTTTCCAACTCGTGACCATGAATGAATAAGCTTATGAACGTGGAGTAGTCAGGGGATGCAATTAGCAAGTCAAAAGTGATTTGCTGCTGTCAACTTCGCTGTTTGGGTTGTCTGATGGAAGTTAACAAGCAGATATGACTGCTGAAAAGCTAATATATGGAAATGTGCTGCATGTAGTAAATCATCTTTGCATCTTCGATGAGTGGGACTGTTTAATTAAATGGTAATCTGAAAAATTATCTTTGGATATTTGGGAAAATATTTTGTTTTTGATAACTCAAGAAGTCTTAAATAAAATCACCTTTTATGCAAGACTCATTTGTGATGTTTTCTACGTAAATTTATATTATATTGTTTTAAAAATAACTTAATATTTTAAATACTCCATTTGTATGGAAGGCTTTTTCAGTAAATCTAAATGGCACTGGATAACCGGAAGTAAAATCATCGATTTCCGGTGGTTTACACAGAAAATCCATCTCATAGAATGAATTTTGTAGAAATTGTAATGAAATACTTACATGTCTTTAGATTATTAAGATTTGAGAGGTTCTAAGCAAAATATTTAATTTTAGTAAACACTTTATTATTATTTTGAATAAATTTTAAATTTTATTATAAAATTTCTAATAATTTTTTATTTGACATAATAGTTATTGAAAAGCAAAAGCAGTTATGCAAAAACTAAAGCAGGGAGAATACAAAGCCTTTATATACAGAACATTCCAATATTTGGTATAACACAATGGAACAACGGAATTATTAATTTAATTAAAATATTAGAAAATATGACTTTTTAATTTTAAACTTAGCTAAACATGAAACAAAGAGTAGAAACAGCAAAAAATAAATTATCCATGCATATAAAGACAGAGTTGGTTGGCGTCTGTCCGTCTGTATGTTCTCTATACAAATCTACACCGTTTGACCAATCTACACCAAATTTGGTACACTTATATTTTGGAACCCTGCGAGTAATGCAAGCCCCTTCTATTTAACCTAAGTGGGGCTAAATCAATTCGAAATTGTCATAGGAAAAACATTGAGCATAAAGCGATTGCGCAACGCAACTCAGTTTGCTTTACTAGTATTGATCAAAGATCAAATTTTCCAATAATATTGTTTTACCAGTATTGCTCGAAAAACAATTTTTTCCGAAACGCTATATTTAAACAATTTAAAATTCTAATTACGTTTGAACTGATTTTTTATTTATTTCCACAATATAAATAATTTGGATATTTAAAATGCTTAATAATACACAACTTGCATTTTGTAATGTAGCACGAAAAGCCGAAACAAAAACTCATTGATTATAAAAGCGTAATTTTGCAATTTCGTATCTGGCAACGCCATAATTAATGTTTTATTTTATAAATTAGATTTACAATTCGTGTTTGTGTATTTCAGTTAAGACAGAAATGTTGCGGTCATATTTGGGCATTTCTAAGTTTCAAAAATTTGTGTTATTTTTGTAAATATTTCATTATTGTCTATTAATATTTTTCAAGTGTCTTTTTTGAATTTCTCTATTTCAGAATATTCTCATGACGTCGAAATTCGACAGGCTTGCTCAGATCTTTCGTTTTTCAGAATTCTACATTTTTCAATGATCAGAATGTCGCTTCGGTTTGTATTTATGTGTTCCATTACTTTCCATATTACAGTTATATTATTTAGGAGTTAAATTGTAATGAATTATTTTTATTTTCTGCCAAATACCACTAGACATTTGTAATTTCTTGGTTGTATATGTATATTTTGACGAACTTTCTTCAAGTCTTTGGTTAAATACCTTATAGTTTGTAGAATTATGTTTCATAAAAATAAATGGAGATTTTTTAAGTAAGGTGTATAAATTCTTATTTTAAAATGACTGGTAAAGTTAAAATAAAGTTATTCTAAAATAAGATATGTTACGTTAAATCAAAATGGGTAGCCATGTGTAGTTCAAAGATATTTCTAAATTTTGACGTATTTTCATTGCAAGACGATTAAAATAATTTTAATTTACAATTGTTTTTCATATTTCATAGGTATTATTGATTTATTTATTTATTTATTTATTTCAATTAACGTCACACTGGAGCAACACAACGGGCTATTGGTGACGGTCCGGGATCAATCCCAAAGGGAAAGATCCGAGGACAACACCACGTAATTTTGAACCACGGTCAGATGACGAGGCAACACCTGAGCTGGCACCCCACTCTCCAAACTTCCACACCACGCCAACGTGAGGACATTTGAGGCCACGACAGATTTAACGTGCACCAGCCCCCTTTGTACACGACGGTGTTTGGCTGGATTCGAACTCGCAACCCTTCGGTTGCTAGTCCGTTACTCTTCCAACCGGGCCACCGCGGCCCGGTATTATTGATAGCTGTACTCTCTAGTCAACTAACTACATCAATCGTTCTAAATAGGTACGTGGTTTCGATATAGAAACTGTCTCTCAATTGAAAAAATTATCTTAAGGATTCGATTTTAAACTAAAATTTTCTGTTGGAGGTAAGATAATTTTAAACAAGATTTTGCTGATCTTGGAATAATATCATAGTAAGAAAGTATGTAAACTAGGACTGTTGAAGAATAGAAATTTTTGGTCTTAAGTGGCAGAAGGTCGAATTTGCTTAATTGAAGTTGAAACTTCGTATACAAATTAGGTACCTGTGAAACATTCATTGAAAGCAATGATTTTGTAAAAAGTGTAATCGATTGAGTTTTCTTTGTCTACACTGATGACATTTGTTTTAAAAATACACTCCGTTATTCCACTAGCGGTTGGATAGATTTTTCAAGAAAAAAATGTGTGCTTCAAAATAAATTAGCCACGAATGCCGTAACAGTTTAATTTACTGTCCTCTCACAATGATAATGTAATTCGAAAACATCGAATCCATGGTGCAAGAGTACCACAAATAATACATATTGATTGGAAAACTGAGTGCAAGACTATACACTGAAAGTTTCTCATTTTTATTGAAAATGAACTAATTGGCATTCGTAATCACTCCAAAACTCAAAATCGACTTCTGAAATCATCTCAGAAAAAGCTTTTGTAGTTTGTCTTACAGCAAGAGTGTGATGAATATGAAATGAATTATATGGATGTATATATAATGTGTACATATTTGCGTCCGAAGTCAATTGTCGAAGCTATGAAAATGTTAAAACGATGTTAAAGATATTTTCTGTACACTTAAATGATGCTTAAATTTTTCTATTAAAAAGAATCAACATTTAATTAATTCAACCCGAGTATTGCCGGGTAATTCTGCTAGTGAGTTCATAAAAGTAAAATATTTATCTTAATAATGAAAAATCTTTCTTACTTTGTTATGTTAATTTTTCCGATGATGAATGAAAAGAAAAGAAATTGAAATTTCGAATTAAAATTGTCAAAAATTATGATGCAATGAATAATAAAAATAAGTCACTTTCAGTATTATAAAAAATATTATTTATTTCTAAAAGAACTTTTGGATAATTCAATTTGACTTTGTAGCCTTTCTTGGTAGCAACAGTTAACTCTTATTTTTGTTTCTATTATATTCACAACATGCTTGTAATAGTTAATAGAACTTTAGGAACTAGTTAAGAAACTAGTTATTAACGAAGATTAAAGGCACCAAATTACTTTAAAGCTCCATGCTTTTAAATGTAAATAAAACTTGCTTGTATTGTAATTAGATTGTCTATAAATTAATTATGAAACTCAAAGCCTAAATTTAAGTACTTTATTTATTCTCTAACTTGAGTTTTGATTTAAACAATTAATGCATACGTTTTAGACGTATTTTATTTTCATTTTCAATGGCAAAAATATTGTTATAAGTTATAGTGAGATACATATTATGTGTATTAACAATATATATATATATATATATATATATATATATATATATATATATATATATATATATATATATATATATATATATATATATATATATATATATATATATTACACATTATATACACGTAATAATTATTGTTATTAGCGTTTGAAAACTTTAGGTTGGAATATTTTATTTTTACAGTTTGGTTGATGTTTTTACATCTTTTATTATGTTTCCATATTTATTTTAAAAGTGTAAATTTTATTCCAGAGAATTTGTAGTAATGATACATTACTTGATATAGGGTTGGTTGTTTTGGGTTTTATGGGCAAAGGGCTGAATTTGGTCTAGCTGTGCCAAACAACGTTAGTTTGGCTAACCCCCAACCCAGCTTTTCTACGAAGAGCAAACAAAACACACATTAGATTATATTTATAGACTAGACTCAACAGATAATCGAGATAATAAATATTTTTTGGCTTGAAACTTAATGTCTCCATCAAATTACATTATCTTTCAACAGCATGTTAAGGAACCTTATTCAAACAGCCCAGTTCTACTACGAAGAGCGCAAAATCTCCCGAAACGAATCCATAAACGGAACATAAACACAGTAGATTATATTTATATACCAGACACAACGGATAATAGAAATAATAAATATTTTTTTAACTGAAACTTGATGCCTCCTATCAAATTACCTAATCTTTCAACAACATGTTAAATAACCTTACTCAAACTTCCAAGCTCTGTTACGAAGAGCACAAATCTAGTCCCAAAACAACTCCCCACAAACGAAACATAGACGCAGTAGATTACATTTGTAGACTGCACATGACGGATTACATAAATAATAAATATTCTTTGATTCAAAACTAAATAACTTTATCGAATTCCATTATCTTTCAACAAGATGCTAAGTAGCCTCACACAAACTTCCCAGCTCTACTTCGAAGAGCACAAATCCAGTCCCCAAACAAACCCACGGACAAAAGAGACACAGTAGATTACACTTATAGACTGGACACAACAAAAAATCGAAATAATAAATATTCTTTCCATCAAATTGATTACTTGATTTAGTCCAACAATATATCAAATAGCATCATACAAACTTTCCAGCTTTAAGACAAAGAGCATAAATCCAGTCCCTAAATAAGCAAACCAACAAAACACATATACAGTAGATTATATTTATAGACTAGACATGACAGATTGTCGAAATAATATTCTTTGATCCGAAACAAAATGTTTACATCAAATTCCACTGTCTTTCAACAAGATGTTGAGAAACCTCATACAAATCTTCCAGCTTTACTACGAAGAGCACCAAATCCAGTCCTAAAACAAAATACACAGCAGAATATATTTATAGATTGGAATAACACCTCCAATGGATAATCGAAATTATGAATATTTTTTTCTGGAACTTAATCTATAAATAAAATTCTATTATATTCCAACAATATATCAAGTAACCACATACAAACTTTACAGCTTTACTACTGAGAGCATAAATCCAGCCCCTAAATTAGTCCGTACACCAACAAAACACAGTCCCAGTAGATTATATAATATTTATTGAGTAGAAAAACGGATAATCGGAATAATAAATATTTTTAATGTGAAACCTAATGCTTTCATCAAATTACACTATCTTTGAACAACATGTTAAGTAATCTTACTCAAACTTCACAGCTCTACTATGAAGATCACAAATCTAGGCTCCAAACAGACCCACAAATGGAACATAGACACAGTATATTATATTTGTAGACTGGACACACGAATAGTCGAAACAATAAATATTTTTTATACGAAACTAAATGCTTCCATAGAATTCCATTATCTTTCAACAAGATAAGTAACCTCACACAAATTTCCCAGCTCTACTACGAAGAGCACGAATCCAGTCCCCAAACAAACACACGAACAAAACACAGACACAGTAGATTACATTTATAGACTGGACACGACGGATAATCGAATAGTCGAGATCCCATCTCCCCTTCCAATCCGCTCAACGCAGCAGGGACTGGTCCTCAAACTGTTGGATAAGTACTGGTGTACTGGCAGCACAGTTAATAATCCCTATTTCGATACTAAGTCGATGGCATCAAGTAATCCGAGCAACACAACCTTGCATGAGGAAACAAAAACAAACACACGACACAGCGAAAGAAGCTCGAGATGAGGGAGAGGATGCAGAGGGATGGTAAGAGGCTGTTCGATCGATTCGCATATTGACACACTTCCATAGGTAATTCCTTGGTATTTTCCGTACGGGGGTAGAATGATGTTCTTGGAGTCATAAAAACACAGCTGGATGAAGATGAACTGGCAGGTTCTCTGTTCGGTTGAGGTATTGTTTTGTTGGTGGCGTTGCTTTTTCTGATGGATTTTATTGACTATGTGTCCTTCTCTTTTACATCGGTCTGTATAGATACTTTGAGGATGATATGCGGATTTTCTGAAGTTTGTGTTAGCTTAAGAAATACTATTGTATCGGAACACTTTTAAAGAAGCGTAAATGGACTAGATTTCATGACGCAGCAGACGGATAGAAATCATGCTTAAGTGGGAAAACGTTTGGAAGTATGAGTTATATATGAATTACTATTAAAAATTAAAACACTGAACTGTATAGCCTTTAGACTTGCATTTTAAATATTTACAAATACATTTTATACATTATATAAAATTGTACCTAAAATAAAAAACATGATACATAAGTTTTATCGAAATACATTTTTGTATATGAGTTAAAATATACAGCTCGCGCATAATAAAGTCTAGCATAAAATTTGTCAGATTTTTAAGGGGCAGAATAAACAGAAGTTTACTCTATCATCTTTGCTTTTATTTGTTTCCTACAATTTGTGCTATTTGTGCAAAACGTTTAATATATTTTCCCTTTTATATGTGATATTTTAATAATTTCTGTTTAATTTGAAATCACATATTTGTTTAAAATGCAAAAGATGTAAATTACGTAAAACTTGTTTGTAAAAGAATTTAAGTAAGAGCTCTAAGTGGTAATTGTGGATAGTTACAAAAATTAAATTGCTTTATTTAGTTTCAAATGTGTTTAGGGTACAAAATTTTATTAAATTTTCATACTGAAGTAGAGAATTGATCACAACTGCTTATTCTCAATAAGACGTTTAACATTGTATTTATAATTTAATTATCTAAGATACGAATTTCTATTGTTTACAACAATCAATTTAAAGTTTTATATTGATTTTATAATAAAAATCTACGTTGAATAATGAATTATATATCATGAAACAGTAAAATAAAACATAAAATGTATGTACATAAATTCCCCAAATTCAATGATTTCGAGCAATTAAAACTATATGCAAAGTACATTTTGGAATAAAAATCATATGCACTCATACTAAATAGATGAGGTTCAAGAATATTTTACACTTAAAAATATCCAAATTAATCTTTAATAATAGAATAAGTAAATATAATAGCACTTTTCAAATAAATAAAATCACTCTCAAAGTATTGGGTTAATTTTATTTATTTATCTTGTAAATCGCCATGTTGATCATGTTAGGATCTAGCAGCAATGATTCACTTTATCGAAATACTAAATTAAATCTTCGGATTTAGAAGAACGTTAAACTATTTGACTAACACTGGACTATCCGAAAATGGTTTAACGTCCTTCCAAATCCGAAGGTTTAATTTGCATATGCATTAGTTTTACACTAGTCTCTAGAACACTTAGTGCAGAATATGGAAAATTCCCAATTTAAATCTCTTGCACTTTACCTCAATGATTCTTTGACTAGCTTCAAAAGAAGCAATAAAATTAACACTGAATGTTCTTAGCTCTCACGAGAAAATAAAATATTTTTGTATAAAAAGAGAACACACTTCCTATTTTCAGACCTAAATCCTAATCAATATAATATTCCAATGCAAATGAACGAATACTGATAAAAACTCAGTCTCCTTTTTGAATTATGTATTTCTCTGAAGAAAATACTGGTTTAAAGATACTTTATGTTCATTGAATGTGGCATAGAGAGCTTCTGATTTATAATTTAATGCAAAGACTGAAACCAGAATTCATGACTACTCCTTTTAAAATCCCATTAAAGGAGAGAGATATTAGGATCAAATAAATTTATTTGAGCTTTTATATATGTGTTGGCTTTAGGATTTGTTGATTTACTTCTTCCTTTATTCTGAAGTAAATACCTTTCGTTCGATATTCTTTTATTTGAAAAGAGAACTCAACAATCGTTTCATAACGTAAGAGGCATTTACATCCTAATTTATTTATCTAGAAATCAGGTAAACGAATTTCATGTGACAAAACAGCTGTAACACAGGTAAATTTTGCCTTGACAGGAATTTTAGAGATTTATTTTTGTTATGAAACCAAAGTTGAGTTAAAATATTTTGACAGGAGTTAATTGGGTAGGTAAATTGTTAAATAATATTTCTGAGACAATATTTTGTATACTGGTATAATATTTAGTTAGAAATAAATGAAGTTTTGTATCAAATCCACAAACCAAGGATTTATTGAAATTTTAGTACAGAGTAGCCTTTGATTATACAGTACAATTTCTTTTTGACCAACTAAAAGCCTTAACAAAATATTCTCCAGCTTTACTGTAAAACGTTTCTATATCAATCAGTTTCAGAGAATTATAAGGTCGTGGTAAAAAATCACAAATTTATGTGTTATGTTACACTAGTATTCAAGAGAAGTTCCTAAACTTATTTGAAATTTTAGTTAGGTCCAATATACTTTTAAAACACGTTTTGTTCCATTTAGGTAAACATTTTCCATTTCTTGGGGACCATTCATCATGTTATGTAGTATGATAAAGTGATTATGCTCAGTGTAATGAGGATAGTATACGAAGCAAGTGAAATAAGGCATAAATGTCATTCTACATTTAATGAGATATTTTATATATTTGATTTATTTTCAAAGAAAAATATTTCTCTAACCAAATTATGGTGCCAAAGGGGTGAAATGGTGGATGCAATTCAATTCAAATCATTAAGTAAAAGGGGCACCGTGTGTTATGACGTCACAATGTTACTATCATCGACCTTTTAATGCAATAGACGAAGCATATGCTCACAAATTCATGTTATTTCTGCCGATCGCTTGGTTTAAAGATCTGTCACCTGGTTGTAGAAAAAAGCATGAATCCTAAAGTGGGACAAATTATTGATTGGTTAATGTGATTAGCCAGCGTGATTAAAAGCACTAGTCTGCGCTTCGATAGTCAATCGGTCCAAGTCGATTTGTACGCCCAAGTGACTTATACGTATGAGATGTTATGACAGCGACTCCCCCAGACGCTCTGTCTATTTCATTTGAAGGTCGATGGTTATTATCATTATTATACGTGGAAAAATAAATGCAACTTCAATGTAATGTTATTTGTTATGATGCTTAACACTTCCTATAGCGTGTAATGCGATACACTACCAATTTTGTAGTTTTCTACATCAGTGATGAACAGTATTTTGCATCACTAAATTTAAGCTTAGAAGTCCTTGAAGTCATGCTTCAGTGGACACACATTCTATATATTTACAACCCTGGTTGTAAGTAAATATTTTCTATTAATAAACTCGTATAGGGCGTTTGTTTCCCAGTTCAGTGGTCTTGACCAGACAGATTCTTGATATATTATATTTGATACTTCTATATAGACTATTCCCATAAAGGATTTTTCAAATGGAAAACGCTTGTAATTAATAGTTATGAGTATTATAACCAGAAATGAAAAAAATTAATTGAGGGGATGATAAAATTGCACTGCAAACTTAAGAAAGCGCATCTTATGTTTCAATTAAAGTTATTATTTACAATAAAAATATACAATAACATACGTGCCTGTGATTATGAAAGTGGTCTAAGTCATATTTTTCCTTTCGATATATTTAAAATTTTGCATTTCGATGCATTTAAAAGTATTATGTCATTATATAACGCTATAAGAAATTGAAAATGTAATGTGCCTAAATTAGCTATTACGTAAAAGTTAATCTCATCAAAATTAACATTTTCTTTAGATACATTCGTATTTGTACTCAAGGAGTTTACAACCATCGTGTTACATAATTCGACGAACGAGGAAGTTTCTCAATTACGATAGGTTTTCATTCGTCACACCATGCATTTTCGTTTTGGGATCGTCACTATACGTACTCTCTTCCCCTTTCTGTCGTATTAAGAATTTAATTGAAACTCTCGGACAAAAGAAAACCTGCTATATCTATGGGAGAACAACAGAATCGCTAATATCCTCTCTCCCTGGCCTTGATTAATTCCGTAATGGATTCGTTTTCCCCACCACCCAGACCAAACTCCCCTCCGTGTTTTAATGATTTTTACCCTCATCTTTTAAACAATATATTATTTAAATTCCTCCCTGCCTTCAATGAAAACGCATAATGAGGGGGAAAATTCCATTTGAGGCTTTGCTCAAAACTCGGAAATCCCTTGACTGATACGAGCGGACTTAACTTTTAATCGGAATGCATATTTTATGACTTTTAGCTTTTGCGTTAATTCCTGGGAAGGCGAGAGGTATATAAATTCGAATTAACTGAAACCTCGTTTCGTAACAAATATTTTGGGATGGGAATCGAATAGGGAGTGTCGTAAAATGAGCGCGGTGTCGTGCTGTTCGTTTTAATTTCCTCGTGATGGACCATCGGTGGAAGAAAAAGGTTTGATTTGTTTGTATTGCCGTGTGGCGATAGAGGTTTATTAGCTGATGGAAGATGAAAATTGTAATGGAGATTTGGGGCGGTGGTTTACTTGTATATATCTGACACGTTGAAATGAATGTTTGTATCATAAACCAGTGGAATTTTCTGGCAAACTCGATTTATTTCAGGAATACAAATAAGCACAATACATTATTTTGTGCGTAATCTTTCCATATTATAAGTAGTGAGTTCAATTTTGATGCATGTTTATCAAACGAATACTTTAACAGGTCGCATTCTCCCCTTAATATGATTGATTCGATTTCCTTTATGGATCATACTACTCGTCCATTAGACTAAGCCATAGTCTAATGGACGTGTAGACCATTTATCACATGACAATACAACATATTTCGCTTGATTTATTTGTATTGTCATGTGGGATAGAGGTTTATTAACTAATGGAAGTCGAAATAACGACACAAGTAGCAAAAATGACTGTAGAGCTGCAAACAAACCAAATCCAAAACTATATTAGAGATTTGGGGTGGTTGTTAGTAGTCACTATTGTCTGGCATATGAAATGAATGTGCTTGTGTTATGCAATTATACGTTGGAATTTTCTGACAGTCTTAATTTACCTTCACTAGCTCACGATAAGCAAAATATATATTTGTGTGTAATCCTCTCATATTATAAGTAGTAAGCTCACTTTTGATGCATGTTTCTTATTTGTTTTTACGGCACATTTTCTTCATTATTTGATGGTTATACTCATTCAGGCTATAAGCAAACTTCCCTTGATTTGCGTGTATTATCACTTGAGAATATGGGTTTATTATCTGATGGAGGCTGAAAGTTGATGAGCATTTGGAGTGATGTTTAATCTTTACTCTGGTATAGTATCCCACTTAGGCCATTGTTGCATAACACAGTGCGATGAACTTTAATAATGGTCTCAATTTATTTCAATCTACAAATTAAGTGTTATACATGTGTATCATCTTACTGGTCATGATAGACTATCTATACTTATCCATTGGTTTGAGAACGTCATGCGTTACAAAATACGGAACATCGAAATGGAACAAAAGTGGAAAAACTAAAAATTGTCCTATTCGTAGCATCAAACAGCATGTTTCTAACTAGCTCACATTTTTAGTGATTTTCTTTATCAAGGAAAGACCATCGATTTTCTAATGAAAGAGATGGATCATGTGGTTTGAGTTGCTGATGTAAGATCTCAGAATTGTAGGTCACGTTAGGAATCGTCTCGACCCGATTGGCTTTCGAAGTACGATTTCATCACACTCATCAATTAGTCGTATTCGTGCTTTCTTCCAATATCCTGTGACCTTCACATAGAGATCTTCACACCGAATTATCTGGAGAAACAACATGTAGCTGCGCACACGTGCTCCGTCAATTTTATTAGATGGTCGAAGTAAAATACTCTTCTGAAGTTGCATATGAAATATAAAATAATGGTATGCACAGTTCTCAAAATGCAATTCACTTTCTAAAATGTACGATCCTTGTTGCTTTTAGGGACTCACTGAGGCTACTTGCACCTTTTTTAGATAAATGGTCTTTCGGTTATGTAAATGTAATTAACTTTATGAAATAAAATTATGTACATCACGATAAAATTAATGCTTTATGACTTGACCGAAAAAGTATACAAACTATCACTTTCGTTAAATGTAATTGTGGTTTTATTAGATCAACTACTGCGAATCCCAGTGGAAGTAATCAACTTCAACCTGTCACATTGATTATATGTTCACGCAGTAAGTTATTCTCTTTATGTACGAGCCGAATTACAAAGGTTGCTGATTTTATTACTGTCTTATTAAAAATAAATGTAGCTATTTTGTTTTTTCTTCTTATTGTAAGTTGCACAGTGCATTTCAGTTTTGCTTTATTTAACCGTGCATCTGGTATTCGCAGTTAGTGTAAATGCCTAATCTTACAAACTAGAATACTTCAAGAATTTTACGATGAATACATTAGAAAATGTATTGTAAATACATTTAAATTTCGGTGGAATATGCGTCTTATAAAGGTTCGAATTTTAAACTGGTAAAATATTAATATTTTAACCCTCTGAGCTTCACGAAATTTCCGAGGAGTGTAGTATTGCTTGTACTCCACAATACACATAACTTAATAACCCCATTTATTGGTTGAAAAAAATATTATATTGGTCGAGGGTGAAAATTGGTTATATTTGCAAATTGCACAACAGATATATATGTATCAACCCCTCAGATATTTTACATAGGATGACGATAAGTTTATATTGAAGGATATATATCTGAATATTCGTTTTCCTTCTGTGTGCTCATACGAAACTTCGTACTACGAATGGTAATTAATGAACGGCTATGCGGTCTTTTAATGCTGATTCCTCATAACATGCATCTTTCTAAAAGATGTTTTTATCCTAGTTTTGCTTGACTTTTCAAAATCATCATGTAAACTTACGAAATGTGAGTTACTGAATGGTGCTTGGTAAAGACTATTCCGTGAATTCTACAGTCGCAAAGAAGTCAGAGCATCAATGGTTTTTTAAACATAATGCTCCATCTCATGAAACCTGACACAATTCAAATGTCAATTTTGCTTTCCTGTGAACAAACACTTATATTAAACTCGAACAACCATGCGATTCAAATCTTGAAATATACTACAAATATGAAATAAATATATGACCGAAGTCTTTAAAATTTGGTTACGATTTTGAAATTACTGAATATCTTATAAAATTGGTATTTTAGTTGTGTTACGTTTATCAGGAAAGTGCTATAACTAAAATTGTCAGCTAATAACATTTGAAATAAATATGTAGTGTTTGTGAAAAACTGCATCATATGCTCATTCGAAGTTCAATTTTCAAATTGATATTGTACATGGTTTAGGTCTTGAATAATTTGTAAGGAATAATTGAATGCTTGTAAAAATGGGTTTAGCAAAGTTTATGCGATAAGAAATCTGTCTTTGAGAGTATATGAAAGTTCAATCTTCGGGTCTTGATAAGTGGGAGTTAGCAAGAGTATAGTCTTCTAGTATATTTATACACAAATTGAAGTGTTTGTCAACAATTTAAGGTGTATACATACACTAGGAAACACGAAAATCGCCAAAATTATCGACTTTTTTATTGCTGCAATATATTTTCAAATTCCTTAGCTTTTAAATGATACCAATAACTTGTAAATATTCTAAATACTTTTCTAGTTATGAGTGTTTTTCATTAGGTACTGTCAACATGCACAAACATGTTTTCAAAATTTTAAATACAATTTCTGAAGAACTGTGTTTCTGCAATAAGATGCTTTGTTTAGAAGGTGATAACTCAGCAATGAATTGATCCATTATAATGTTTTTATAAGTATAATTATATAATACGGTAGTTTGTTTACCTTCAATCAGGGTTATTAGTTAAGAAATGAATATTTAGTTGATTTTTAAATGTTAAAATTACTGGAAAAATCTTGATTTTATACTTCCTTGATGAAAATATTTTAAAAGAAATTCCTCTAGCAACGTGGTTTAGGGCCAAAATATAAAGAATTCTATTATAAATAATTTCTAACAGGAATTGTCTTTCTGAATGAATTAGAATTTGAGATATCACGTTAAAAAACATGCTGATTAGTTAATTATATCTAAATTAGAAAGTTAGTGATTAGCTCAATCATAAATTTTTTCACACTGAAATGATTTTAAGCATAAATCAATGATCTATTGTAAGCAACTGAATTTTTAAAGTTGGAATTAAAAACAAATCTTCTAGTATATACGTACACATACGTACAAAGCATTGGTTCGAAATATTATCTCAACTGGCAGTCGTTTCAATGTACTATATGTGCAAAAAAAATCGTATTCCCAGATTTATACAGTGGCAATCAGCAAGATCGTATTGTTGCTCTTGCTTTAAACTATCAAGAATCGAATCAAATACAGCGCAGTTGAACCGACGAGGCAGTGATATATGGTGCTTTCTTTATATTTCTTAAGAATCAGCTGGAAAAAATTTAAATGAGAGGCCGAGCTTCGAGAACAGACTCGATTGAGAATTTCTCATGAATTATGCAGGCAGAAAGAGTTCAGATATGCGTTAGGTGCTGAGGAAAAGTTAAGCACGCATATATTTTAATATATCTAGAGCATTTGATGATGAAATGGAAGTACGTGAATGTATTGAAGTTAGAACTTAGTGTTTGTACAAAGAAAAGTAATGCAGGATTACTTTCAAAAGAAAAATTAAACGACAATGAATATTTAAAGGAACACTTAAACCAGAAAAAATACGACATCAATTATAATGTTCTTGAAAAGGTTGGTAAAGATAAGTTTATTCAAATATGTGGTGAATATTAACCTTCCATATGGTTTTCTCGACGAGGTATCTCGTAATTAGCATCTCGTTATTCATTGGATCAGGTCAAATCTACTAGATCTTGATGGATGAGATTCCTAGTCAATAGAAGAAAACTTACCATATCTTGATCTAGTCATCAATAATAAATCGGCAATATCTTGATGACAATATATCTCGTAATTAGTAAAATTGATCAGATCTTGATGGAAAGATGTCTCAACAAAACCATTTGGACGGTTTAGTAAATATATATGATGTGAAATAAAACCCGACAATAAGGCATTAAAATTTGAGAAATGTTTATATTACACATTTTAAAAAGCTGATAGAGAGAAGTCCGATTTGGCTGGTGTAGTGTTTCTGGAAATTCTGTGTTTCTGAAATTCTAATTTCAAAATGAAACGTATGTTTTAGTATACAGTACGAAACGATTCATACTTCTATCACCTCACCGTTGGTGCGCCTGCTGTGAAGTTGAATGTTTGTGCAGATTCAATTCTCTCTGGATATATTTCTCTCTCCTATGTCAGTAAAACTTTCTTTGCACGTGTATGTCCATTAATTCACGTTGTCTGTCTTGTGTTTGAGACATCTTGGCGAAGAAGGGCCCTTGCTCCATAAAACCCCCAAAACAACCAACCTATTGATTGAAGTTAAATTAACAAACACTCGACATTCTGAAATATTTAAATCGAATCGCTTCACTCCCATTTCAGCTCATCTCAGTCAGTCCCACTAACACGAAAATAGCATATTTCCCAACAAACAATCTATCTCTTTCAATTTACATCCGCGAAACTAGCTTAAATGCATTCTTTATGGCCTCCTCCATCCCTAGTCATTTTTCAGTCCTCCAGTTTTTCCTCTCCATCAATTCATCTCTCTCATCATCATCATCACCACCAGTAAACTCAAAAATAAGGCCCCTGCCACTGCAGTAAGGGGCGAGGAGAAATAGCGCCGAAAATCCCGAACACTAAAACCCATATCGTGTCTTCTTCCCCAAGCAAGAGACGGCCTTTTTTCTTACTTTCACAGAAACCCTCCACTGATGTACTGAGGAATTTATCTTCCTTTTCTTTGTTCTATTTGTATACCTTTCTATTCTCCAGCGCTAAAATCGTATTGGGAGTGATATAGGGGGTCTTGGAGGGAGGTGGATAGCTCCTCCCTGTACGAGCATTATCCTTGCGCCAGAGTATTTCAAACTCTCGCTGTCTTATAAAGAGTTTCAGTGCTGTGTGGGGAAAGTTGTTTAAAAATAAAACCCTAACTATTATGACGGTTAGTGGGCTTTTGTTGCAGCTCTGAGGGATCAAGGGGTTTCCTTATGTCGTATACGATGACATTGGTTTTCATGCAAAATCAGTATAATCAGCACTTTATGAAGAAGAGAGAGTGAAGCAGGTTTGTTTGATTATCACCAATAAGAAACATCAGGTGAAAATGTAAGAAAATGCGAAAGGTATGTATTAAGAAAAGAATGGTCGTATTTTGTATTATATGTGTATACG
The DNA here is from genome assembly GCA_933210815.1 of Meta bourneti. Lineage (NCBI taxonomy): Eukaryota > Metazoa > Arthropoda > Arachnida > Araneae > Tetragnathidae > Meta > Meta bourneti. The sequence goes on along the minus strand of OW119927.1, from coordinate 37,816,683 downwards.
TCCTAGAAACATCAGAGATAAGTGTACCTCCAAATAATATTCTTACCAGTAACTTTCCAAGCGATTTCGACGAGATATCTCATCCATCAAGATCTGAGCAATTTTGTTAAATACGAGATATCTCGTCATCAAAATATTGCCAATTTTTTTATGATACCGCGATCAAGATCTGGTCAGTCTTCTAATGTCGAAAGACGACATCTTGATAGAAGAGATATCTCGCCATCAAAATCTGGTCAGTTTTGCTTACAACGCGATACATCGCAGAGAACCACCAGAAGGATTAAGAAAGTCCATTAGGAAAAGGAGCCTTATTGTTTGCCATGTATAACTTGTATGAATATTGGTAACATCTAATGAAAATATACAAAGATATTCCAAAGATTTATTTGGAAACTGAACATCATGGTTTGTGTATTTATTATATTTGTACTCACGTTAGGAACATCAACTAAAAGTATTCAAAGAAAGTGAAAAGTTTATTGAGACCAGTTAACATAATGGTTTGTGAATTGTTTTTGTATTCATGTTGGAAAAATTTATGATAATGGACCAATTTAGGCAAAAGATGTACTGAGAGAAGGGGCATTGTGATTTATATTGCATTTGTACACATATTGGGAGCATCAGACAGAAGTGTTCAAAGATAATCCAAAGATTTATTTAGAAATGGAGCATCATGGTTTGTTCATTACATTTGTATTAAAGTTGGGTACATCAGATGAAAATGTACAAAAATAGTTAAACAGCTTATTGAGAATTGTAGCATCATGGTTTGAGTGCATTGGATTTGTAATCATGTTGTGGACATCAGCTGAAAGTGGACAAAGATATACATGAAGTATATCAAGAAAAAGAGCATCATGATTTGTATTGTATTCGTACCACCGTCTTAATACATTACGAATACCAGAACAAAACTTATTAACTTATTAGTGACCTGATGATAGAAGTTTATGGGTTTGTTGTCAGGAGTAACTTCAATAAAATCTGCATTGTTCTTAAAACAATGACACAATTTGATAAAAATGGAAACATTTTTGTACTAGTATACATCACATCAGTTTTAAGCAAACGTGTCTGCTTAAAATTTTATAAAGGTTTGATCAATCTATAAACAGTATGAATGAATGCCGAAATTGTTTCTTACTAATATCATGGTCAATTATTTCTTACTAATATCATGGTCAATTATTTCTTACTAATATCATGGTCATATTTGGTCTTGCACTTTAACTCCAATACTATTTATTCGTTAATTTCACTTATTACCTTGCCATTGTGTCTCTCTCTTAAAAGCCGTTCAACTTACGAAACAAACCACGTCATTGTTAAATAATCAACTAAATTTTTTCCTTAATGTATCATACTTCAATGCGACACAAATGTAAACTTACCCATACCTTTAATAACCGTTCAGTACAAATTATTCAATAGAATGGATCAAAGAATGCCAAACGAAGCGCACTATTACCTAATTTGAGAACTATTATGCGTAAGCATATAAGTTAATATAAAATATCTTAATTTCTAGCTAACTTTTTGAGTCCTGTGCTTAAATTCGCACCACTTAAACTAAAGCTACGATTTTGCTTGGGGCAAGATCGGTCTAAGGGGAGCACTTCGTCTGCTAAGTTTTGTAGGATAGTTGGGTAATTCGTGCAAATACGATAGGTCCGAAGGGTGCAATTGGAACTGATCTGATCCGTATAGACATTGGTTTTTCACTTTCGGCCTTAGTGGACCATCTAGGAGACCAAATGGAAAAATATATGAAGCAAACAAAAATGACATCAATTGGTTTTCCATTGAGCCCTGCTTATTTGCTCCTGTTTGAGAATATAGTTTTATATATTTCTAGGATAAACTATCTTCTACATCTGGATTCTACCTACACTGAACTACAGAATGATATCAATTATCAATCATTTAGATTTTTCTTGTGAAGCAATGTTTTAGTAATTATTCAATTAGTATTTCAGAATGCGTATCGTATATATGTATTTATCATATCATCGCACAGGGTATTTTCAAGATAGAAAGTTTTAATGTTTTTACATATAGGTGAGAAAACGATGCGAAACAACTTCAAAATAATCAAGGGAATCTTTTGATCTTTAATAAAACGAAACAATTTTATTAAGTGATAGAGAAAATTTAAGGAAGATAAAAATATATTTCGTCTTTTGTAGCAATTTTTATCATAGCGCAATTTTACATTTTATCCTTATCTCGATGAAATGCAAGCTCAAAGGACCTCACGAATTATGGTAAAATCATGTTTAGTTAATATCTTTGTATTACTCGAGGAGTTGTAATACAGCAATAATTCATAAATATATTACTGAGTATATATAATTTATAAAGTTGAAGCTTAATGCAATTACATGAATCCTGTGAAAATTATGCTTATATTATAACTTTGTACAATCAGAAAACTTATATTATCAAAATAATTCAGAAACATATGGTACAGTATACATCTAAAGGAATGGCTGACTTACAGTGAGATATAAAGGCAACCAGATCTTATCATGGTACATTATAACATAAAATAAATTACGTTGAAAAATCGAGAATGCATTGCAGAGTAAATAAATTAATCATTAATACATAAATTATACTAAAATAGGTTGAAAAAGTCTTTAGCCTCAGAAACGAATGCAATTGAGTAGTAGGGAAATAAAACTTAATTAAAATATTATTTATTTCAATATTTAGAGAGCACACGGATTTTTTTATGTGAAAATGTTTCGAAAAAGTATCTCAGTGGTGACAATACATTTATAAATTTAACCATTAGATAGAGCGCTACAATTAATTTATACGATGAGCTTTGTCACACCGAAACATCATTTTCTTAAAAACGACGACTTAAAAAGCAGCAATTAAAATTATTAGAGCATTAAATCATTGTGTACTTTTTTCTTACCTCATTAAGGAGATGTTGTAGAGGTGCGAAAGTAAGCTCTTCTGTTTGAGTGGAATCTTATTTATCAAATATGTTAAATTAATTTTCGCAAGTTTACTTGCTTAATCATTGGGGATGCCGTTGAAATGAATCGGAATTTTTACTCTAATGTGCCTTAAAGACTTAAACAATTTTGACTGCTTGGATGCATTTGTGCTTTTTCGATTAACTAAAATGACCTTGGAATAAATTAGGTTGAATTCACTGAATGAATGCAACGTCTTTGACAGTTTTTTAAACTTAATAAGTAAATATATGTATGATTATTTTGAATACATTAAAAATAGTACTAAATAAGTTATTTTAATAGAAATATGTAGTTAATAAGAATTTTACGTGGAGTTAAATATTTAGAAATGTATCCGAAATTGTATTTTTAGGTTCAATGTGCTTATATTATAAACAATACGTATAAATAATCTTAAATATATATCATCATACGTCTTTAAGTGTATGTAATCTTATATAGTTAAGTATACATAATTTTATATTAAAATGAAAGTACATTTTTATTTTCAATTTGAATTTGAAGCCTAAGCGTGACATTGGTAGAAAATATGTGTTTATTATTTACAGTATTTTTACAATTGAACTTGTACAGTAGAGTTAATTGTTTACTGTGAGCTCACGGTAAATAATAATTTACATAACGTAGTGCTTGAAAGAAAAACTGACATTATATGTTAAAGATCTTATGTAGTACATTTTAAAGCTTCCTTATGAGCTTACAATGAAACGTCATTTAAATAATTACGTTTAAAGATTAAAATGATTTGATGATTTTGAATCTTAAATAAGCTTATAGAGTACAAAGAATTGGAAAATGTGGTATTTTTCTGATTAAATATTGAGTTAAAATAAGTTATCATACAAACCATATATAATTATATTTCACATTAATAGTATTTTTTATTCAACATATATTATTCTCATTAGAAAGAAAGGTTAGTTCATAAGCGATCACAGTCTTGCATACATTCAATTTATGCTTTTTTAACATATAAGACACAGTTTTTCTACCAAATATTCATCAATTAGGCATGAATATGGTATTGTAGTTAATATGAATCTTTCTTTAGTTTTTCAAGTTAACCATAAATCAAAAATAACTTTCTACTATTTATGGATAGAATAGTTTATGCAAGATCAATCCAGTTGAAAGTAATGTATGGAATAAGAAATGTAATTGATATATTAATTATGCAATAGCGAATAGTTTAGTTTTGATACTCTTGTAAACATTTTATGATAGACTCGTCAGATCTTTAACGTAATCGATCTTGAAATACGTATATTCTTATTACAAAACATGCTATTCATGCATTGCTAAATACTTCAATTTGTTTCATGTCATTCAGTTGTACTACTTCGACTTCTTTCGAATTCAAAATTAGTATTGCGATTCCAATTATTATTTTTAAAACATTTCAAGTATTATACTTTTGTCAATATCACCGATTTACTTGAATAAAGCTGAAAAGCTAGTTTTTCAAACATTGTTTCTTTCAAATGGATTTGAAAAATTAGATACTCATACTATACACTTTAACATTATCATCCGTTTAAGAAGAGACCCTTTGGATTTATAACTTTAAAGATACTTTCTCTTCCTTTTCTGTATCTAACTTGATTTAAATTACAGCACATTGTGAACACTTCTACAAAAATACATCTACTTTAATGCTGTTCATGGAAAGCTTAAGTAACAATTGATTGATAAATCCCTAATAATACTTTATCCATATCAATAGAAGTATTCTTGTATTTATGTCCATTTACCTAATGTTGTTTGACGCTATTTGGCTAAATATGGCTCACGCGCCAAATAGGTATGCAGGGTAGTTGAATTAACGTCACACGAGAGCAAAACAACGGGCTTTTGGTGACGGTCTGGGGAAAGATCGGAAGGAAAAGATCGAAGGACAACTCATACTTTTGAACCACGGTCAGATGATGAGATAAACACATGATCAAACACCCCACTTTCCAAATTTCCACACCACGTCAACGTGAGAACATTTGACGCCACGACAGATTTAACTTGTGCCAGCCCTCACGTACACGACGGTCTTTGGTTGGAACGAGTTTCGAACTCGCGACCCTCCGGTTACTAATCTGCTACTCTTCCAACCGGATCCAACTCGGTTCCTCCTCACTCCCCAAAACCAATCACTCAAACAACCTAGTCTGTACGTTAAAGACATGTTTGCTTTCTTTCTCGGATCCAACACGATTAAAATAACTACACAGTGTAAACGCTTCTACAAAAACACATTTATGATATAGCAGACTAATTCAATAACTTCTGCAATGTCTCTGTCACGGACATAGATCCAGTCTAGCATCACCCAAACACCATATCGGTCTGGAGTTTTAAATGATTATTTTTGCAATCCGGACTTCCACATCAAAAGTTCCTCGGCGGTGGGAACAAATCAGAGCAGGGATTCACCCGACTGTAACTGGGCGTAGAGAGAGAGAAAAAAAATTCCTGGTAAAAAAACCAATTAAGGTAAATTCCCGGAACAGTAATCTTATTAGAACCGCAAGGTATACCAATCACTGAGACCCCTACCGGCTTTCCAAATTAGAAATCACGGATTTCTTCGAGCTCCCATCTGGAAGCAGACCGTAGAGTTAATTTGTGAGAAAGGATGATTTAAAATGAAGTAATACCGTGGCTTTGAGTTTCAGCAGTCAGCTTTTACTTCTTCACACCCTGATTAAAGGAATTACAGTAAGTGCAGCTTCTTGGACTCGGGGATAGAGGAGGAAGAAATGCAATTATATCTGAGATTCGGATTTATGAAATGACTTTTATTTTTCATGTGTGAGATCGATACCTTTGATGCGAGGATGTGGACATTTATTAAAACCGAATGTCTCCGTAATACATTGGAGGAAGGAAGTTGAATATCCGTAGCACAGGAGTATCACAATGGGTTATTGGCGATGGTCCGGGATAAATCTTGATCGTAACTTTTAACCAGGGTCAAAAGACGTGGGTGACACAAGTACTCAAACATGTTGAAGACTAATTTTTTATTTCATTTACTTAATTGTAGAAAATGGCTATATTCCAAAACCAATCCTAATTTTAAGAAGCTATTATATCCTTAGATTTAAATTACCTCAGATTTTCTCTGATCGGCCGATTTCATGATATATACTTTTAAGCCATCGTTATTTTGTGTTTGCATTACATGTTGTAGTTCTGTAGCATTGAACAGTTCCATCTTAGTAACTTCAGTTGAACTCTAAGGAAATATAGTGTGGCACTGGTGAGATAGCAGTTGGCATTGTATAAATCCTTTTCCACTAAGGTGGTTATGCTTTGATGGGCAGAGGTTACTATTCCGAAAATCATTTATAGTGACCATCATAGTTGATTATTTGTTACGCCGACTAGTAATCACTACTACAGCTTCCGGCATTGAAAGATAAACTATAATCCAGAAACTTCGTTGTTTTCAAATGCAGAACATTTGACAATTACTCCATAAGCTCACGAGTTCTGTAGTATTTCTCCATTGCACTAGTTAAGTGCTGTGCATCAGTCCAAATGACCAAGGTTGAAAATTTGTAGTCACATTAAATACATAATTCAGAATCAATCAAATTAAAGAACTATAGATGGGCAATAAAAGAGTCGTACCCAGTGCCAGAAACTTTCTTAAAGAATCTAATTGTGGAGCACATTGTGTATGTTAACCTGCCCCCTAATTAAACTAATTGAACAATCCAAAACTACGTGACTCAAATGCCAATTTGCCAGAGCCAGACCATACCAATACTTTTATTTTGTTCGTTTTTCTAATTACCATAGCTTTTAACAATTTCAAGGAACAATCAAAATCATAGAAAGCCTGATTCATTTATATATCTAATCATATCCTCCATATAATAAATAAGCTATAAGTTTTATAAATTCTACAAAGCGCATAATTTTGTTTCTTAGCTTCTTAGATTCACAGTCTGGAATGGAGTCTTAATACTTGAAATACACCTTGTATCTATCATTTATATTTATGTGTAAGCAGAACAGAAACCCTTGTATCACGTCCGGTGCTCAACAGGAACAAACGCCGTGTTTATTCTGCCTGATAAACTTTGTGTCGTTTTCACACTCCATACCATTTTGATGTCGGTCCGCCATAAAAACAAACACTTTAGATCGCAGTTACAGTTCAAGTGCCACTTCGAGAACTTCTCAACAGACGATATTTTTCCTTTATGGGAACGGAAAATCGTTGAGCGTAAATGGTTCAAGTCAGCAAAATCTTTTTAAGTACAGATTTCACAATCTTATGGCAGATAAATATAGTTAGCACGTGATTAAAATATGAAAACTTAGGATTGACTGGCATTAAAGAATTATATATAGTTAAAAAGTGTAGTTGACTAATATGAGTTTTTCTGTGTAAAGAACAAACTTAACTGAATACTTTCGCTATCCCAATGCTCTCGCGTAATTCCTATCAATGAATTTACAATGTAATTTTATACCATTTTATCAACATTTGGCTTTAAATTGAATTGAATTTGACCAATCAACTATCACACATCAATTCGGAATTCATTCTTTGGAATTTTTCTTAGCGACATGTTGAAATCGTATTCGAAAACAAGCCAAGTGACGTCATGTCCCAATGCTCTCGCGTAATTCCTATCAATGAATTTACAATGTAATTTTCTACCATTTTATCAACATTTGGCTTTAAATTGAATTGAATTTGACCAATCAACTATCACACATCAATTCGGAGAATTCATTCTTTGGAATTTTTCTTAGCGACATGTTGAAATCGTATTCGAAAACAAGCCAAGTGACGTCATGTCCCAATGCTCTCGCGTAATTCCTATCAATGAATTTACAATGTAATTTTCTACCATTTTATCAACATTTGGCTTTAAATTGAATTGAATTTGACCAATCAACTATCACACATCAATTCGGAATTCATTCTTTGGAATTTTTCTTAGCGACATGTTGAAATCGCATTCGAAAAACAAGCCAAGTGACGTCATGTCCAGAATACACAGTAGAAACACACTCTGCCACAGAAACACTAGCACCACCTACATTTAGTTTAACAGAAACAGCCTCTCACAGACTTGTCCACCAATAAGCATCCAATTATGCAATAATAAAAAGAAATATGCATTAAATGTAATCTTTTTTAATGTTAGCTTTTGTAAATTATTTATATATATTATAGAGATATTATATTTAATTTTTTTTAAATTATACTGCCGACTTGTCTTAAATACGAATAACTACGGCTATCAAAACATCTGTATATAACTATCGATCCTTCATATTGTACTCGATCTTAATTATTGTCATACTTTAAGTTATAGTACATTCTCATATTTGATTGCATAAGCTAGTAAAAAAATAGTTTCAACCAGATAAACAACAGTACAAACTCTTTTAGTAGCATAGCTTGTATAAATTATGTAATTAAATTATTTCGTTTGAAAGTTTTAGTTCAATTACTAAATCAAATTAGAGTCGGTGAGATGATGTTTTCAATGCAACATTTTTACAAATGAAAAAAACTTTCAAGAGACTTTTACAGTAACACAAATTAATACTAATTAAGCGAAACAAATAAATTTATATATAATACTTGAAAATGAAACCCTTTATCTTTCAAAATTAAATTTATGCATTATTAATCTTTTTGTTGAATGGAAAGATTTGCCTGTTTTCTTGAAAAAAATTCTAATTTCCCAATGTTCTTATTTTCTTCTCTTTAATAGAAAGTTAATTGGATAATAGTATTAATAACATTTGCTGAATAATCAGTTTATGCATTAAAGAGTATTTATTACCATGAAACCATTATTCATATATAATTTCGATTGTCAAGCATTTTTAACTAAGAAAAATCCTGGTACTATTATGAAATTTTATATTGTCTTTAAAGGCTTATTCATAGAATTATTTTCATAATTTATATTTAATTCTCAGTATAAAAAAAGAATGCCCTAGTTGCTATTTTTTGAAAAATCTCCGGATATGCTGAGCTATGTATTTGCTATGATTTCAAAAGATAAAGTAGGTATTTTAAGCTAAACTAGGCCAATTTTGCATAGTATCTAAGATAATGACCTGATTTATATGATCTACAGTAACAAGCTGAAGCATTTTACGCATATCAGAAGTCAGTCCATGCATGTGAAATTTTTTGCTTAGATTGGATTTCTATGCGTTGCTCAGAGAATAAACCTAAAATCATAAACGAAATAAATGACATTTATTTCATGTAATGTTACAGTAGTAATTCTAATATACAATAGTAATGAAAGTAGTATAATTTTACGGTATATGTTTGCCAATTCTGCTAAGGTACGCCCTCACAAAATGCTCCATACCGTTGTCGGGTGGTAGATAGGTAGATGCATTTGCGTCGCACTGGAGCAACACAACGGGCGATGGTCCGAGATTAGTCTTGAAATAAAATATACGAAGAGAACACCTCGTGATTTTCAACCATTTTTGGATGATGAGGTCAACACCCTCGCTGGCACCCCACACTCCAAATTTCCACCACCCCGCCAACGTTAGCACATTTGAAGCCATGGCAGATTTAACGTGCACCAGTCTACATGATGGTCTTTGGTTGGATCAATTTTCGAAGTCACATCCGGTTGCTAATCTGCCACTCTACTAGCTGGGCACAGCTGTCGGTAAGAAACTTATTTCTCAGGGATTTTACATGTAATTTCTTTTCCCGCAGTAACTACAGTTCTTTCTCTTAGCATCAATAACTTTATTATCGGTTCATTTAATATTTTTATGGTCAAAAACATATTAAATTGTTGTCATTAACTACTTCGTTTTGATAGGTTACTGCTGCAGACGCTGAACTTCGCCTAGTTGGAGTCTTATTCAACAATGCTAATCATTGCCATTGGCCATTAACTTGGAGGCCAAAAATGAAATCACATCAAGGCAGCTCCGTTTTTACGTGGGATTTTATCACAACTTCGGCAATTTAGAAAACATTTTACATCCCTTTGGAGCCTCGGTAGCCCGGTTGGAAGAGTAACGGATTAGCAACCGGAGGGTTGCGAGTTCGAATTCAACCAAAGACTCTCGTGCACAAAGGGGCTGGTGCACTTTAAATCTGTCGTGTCCTCAAATGTCATCACGTTGGCATGGTGTGGAAGTTCGGAGAGTGGAGTGCCAGCTCATGTGTGACTTCGTCATCTGACCGTGGTGTTGTCCTCGAATCTTTCTCTTCAGGTTTGATTCCGGATCGTCGCCAATAGCCCATTGTGATGCTCCAGTGCGACGTTTATTAAAATACCCACCTACCATTCACATCCGTTTATAAATAATCAAGATGTTTCGTAATTCATTCTTCCAGGTTACTAGTTTCGAATATCAAAAAGAAAACCTTTCATTCAGTTGCCCTAAAAAATACATCGTATTTTTTCGATTATACAACTCTTGATATTATTTTCTTCATGTTAAAGTGTATTTATTGTATTCAGCTTTTATATTATCTTTGCAACACAATGATTTTGAAATGTAATGACTGTATTACCTTTGAATGTTGTTCATTTCAATTTTCCAATTAGAAAAAAATATAAGAATTATTAAACTCATGTGGTGGTAATTTAGTCAGCTTCTTGTCAAAAAAATCTGTAATGGAATGCGAATAACTTGTTCTCTGTCAAGCAAATGATTTTGAACTATGGTAGCGGATGAAGTGTGACCTGTAACTGGGATATACAGTCCTAACAGTGTTGTCGCTATGTGATTGATTTGTCATTTGATAAACATGTCTACAAACTTTCGCTGTTGTGAAATTTCCCGTCTCTTTCTGTTAATCTCATCTGTTTATTGATTTTTTATTCTTATCAATGCACAGGCGTTTCGAGATGCTCGATAGGAAATTTGGTGGCTTAAATCCACCTACATTCCGTGTTTATAAGTCAATTTTCTTTCGTAATTGATGAGGTACAATGAGACGCAAAGGTTGTTTTTAATTTTAAAATCAGATCTATATCTGAAACCCTTCGATCCTCATATTTCTATCGAAAATAGGAAAATTTCCAGGGTGCTGCTCTAAAACTGCGAACTTTTATTGGTGCTAACCAATTTCAATTTGCCGCACTAAAAAACTCATAGAAAAGTATTTAAGCTAATATCAGTTAATCATCTCGACAGAAATTTTACAAAGCTATTTGTACTGATGGTTTCTTACCTCCTAGTGGTTTTGACGAAATATCTAGTCCATCAAAATCTGACCAAATTTTCTAATGATAAGATATCTCGTCATCAAGATGTCGCCTATTTTTTGATGATGACACGATCAAGATCTGGTAAGTTTCCTTTTCTAATGACGAGATATCTCGTCCAACAAGATCAGGTCAGGTTTGCTAATTATAAGAAACTCTTCAAGAAAACCACCAGGTGAGACGCACCAGTCGCGTAAGAAATATGTTTCCTTTATAATATCTCTTTACACTGTCTTACTGCTTTAGGGTATATACTAGATTAAAATTAAAACCACATTGATTGACTTACTTTCAAAAAATTAAGTAGTAATTTACTAAAGTTGCAGACGTTGCTTAACTTTTGATTGAAAACCTAATTTGAATTTAGAGACTGGTTGTTATTATGGTATGAAGGTTGAGGGCATGCAATTAAAATCACACCAGTTACGCTCTCACTTCTGTTAGAGTAGTTCGGTTAAAATTTATGCAATTCAATTCAGTATATTATACAAGAATTTTATTTGACTTGGATATAGAAGACACTTTATTTGACAGTTTAACATCAGAAGAGTTGTTTACTAAACATTTAGAAATGCTACACACTTTGTAAATATGCGGCGCTTGTTAAGTTACTAACAAATGAATATATAAAAGAACAATATTGATTATATTGTTTTAAAAGACGAAAATTAAATATTTTTTGGATGCAATAGACAGCTCTTATTATCCTTTTTGAAGTCTGATTTAGTTAATAGAACCCATGAAAAGCGGAAATTTAAAAAAATACTTTGAATTTTGGTGTTTCGAAACATCTAAAAACATGTTCACCAATCTCTCACTGTATCTCAAAGATTTCCTTTACAAAGTTGCCAGCCTTACTTATAAATCATATTCTTTAAAACATTTCTAATGAATTGATGTAATTGTTTTCGAGTAACGCAATTGTGAATAAAACAGGCAGCTCTGTTTAATCTTCAAATGGTTGATTTGGTTAATAAAACCTATGTAAAGTATAAATAAAGAAAAATGTTTTTATTTTTATATTTAGTGTTTCATTTAAAAAAAGTTTCAATTTCTCACCATACCTCAAAGATTTCTTTTTGTAACAACCTACAATAACAACAGCTTACCATAAATTATATTCTTGGAAGCGTTTCTAACGAATTGATGTAATAGTCTTCTAATTTCAAATAGCGTTTCAGCCTGCAAACAGCTTTAGTTGATAAAACCTACGCAAAGCGGAAATTAAAAATATAATTGTTTTTTGTGTTTCATTTCAAAAAGTTCATTAATCTCTCACCTTACCTCAAAGATATCTTTTTGTAAGATATTCGGCTAGCACAGCTTACCATAAATTATATTCTTGAAAATGTTTCTAGCGACTTTAAAACGAAGATCTTAATTTAAAAGCGAATAAACTTTATTCATGAAAGATTACAAAACCAAATGCATCGTTCGTCTTGCCATTGTTGTATAAATTACTATTAAATCGGAACGATCAGACATCATCCTGACAACTTGACCACCTCGTCCAACTTTAGATGAGCAATAAAACAAATTAAGCTATAATAAAAAGTTAAGCATACAAATTGCTGGAAAATGGAAGTGGGACTAGAGTTCATAGTCTTTTAGATGAAAATATAACTTTTACTCTCCTCGGGAGGGATTATTTTGACAGAATCTTTGGTTACAAATGTGTGATTGGGTCCAAGCGTTGTTTTATCTTCCATGCAAGAGAGGGAGGGTTCTCAAGTGTTTGAGTCCATATCATCATTATCACTATTACCGCTTTCTTCATAATTTACATCATCTTCAGGAAACAGATGGGAAAGCTTCACTTCTTAAGAAACATAAGCTGTTGTAGTTGTGTAATTTGATCTGCGTCCTTACCCAATCGTACGTAGATCCGTTACTTGGTGCATATCTGAGGATAGTATTTTGACAACTACTAGGGGACCTGTATACTTTGCTTGGGTTTTTGTATTTTCCACGGCTTGCTCAGGTAAACTTAAAACGTCTACATAGCCTATGGAGTTCTAGTATGGGTTAGATTCAGGAACATTATAATTTAATTTTATCTTTTCTTGGGCTATAGCGATACTTTTATGCTTCATCATGAAGATGTGTAGGTTTGCTCACAGAGACGTTAGATGTTGGAAAACTCATAAGTGAAATACCTAAGTTTTACTAGATTGTATCCATACAAAAGCTGGAAGAGGGGTTTCCAGAAAATTTGCTAGGAGACCAATTAATGCATATCTGTACATCAGGTAGTATTAGATCTCAATCTTTGAGACTCAGTTTGTATATTAGAATAAATCATTGGAATAAGAACTTGATCATTGGCTTTAGGTCTGAGTTTAATTTAAAGTGTCCTTTTCTTAATATTCACATGCCGATGATATAATGCAGGTACCTCTACTAGTAATAATTTGACTTGGAGAACCAAAATCATGAGTTAACGCATCAAGGTATTTCAACGCACATTTAGTTGAATAGCCTCAAATGAACGCAAGTGATTGAATTTCGTCATAGTGTTTATAATAACTAAAAGTTCCTTGTTGCAATATGAACTGGTAACAAATAGCCCACGAAAAATCCATGTGGATTACTTCAAATGGTCGTTTACCTAGTGGAATGGGATTGCGATTTCCTTGAGTTTTACCACCTGGTATTTTCGTAAAAGCACATACAACACACAGTCGTATGTGCTTTTTGATGTAACCCTAGTTGCACACACATCGATTTTCGATCGTACGATATTTTATCGTGCGAATATTTTATAACGTGCTTGCACACACCACGGTTTTTTTCTGTGCAGTAAGTGCAGTCGTTTGTTAAAAGCTCGTGACTACTCATCTTAAGTTGTATGGAAAATGAATCCCAAATGTGTTGTTGCTATGTGGTTGGTGTACCGTCGTCTCAGGCATCGTAACCGAACTTACTGGGTTCATCCAATTAACCAGAAAAGGGAACAAGCAGGAACATTCTACGCACTTGTACAAGAACTTTGAGATGATAAGAACAAGTTTCTTCTCCTAGATTATGCGGCGCAGCAGTTTTCGCGATAGACAGACAGGGACCGAATTTTGTTGACATATCATCTTTGTTAGTAGTTTGTAGGCATGCATATATAAACAAAATACAGATGACTCTTCTGCTAGCTTTTTATTGGTGAGTTTTTCTCTAGTTTTGGCAGGAAGAAAATGAAAGGTTAAATACTTTGGAGTCTTCAAATTGTTAATCGATTGATTGATTTTTTTTATGGCGCAAGGGGCAAGTCTGTCCAAACAACGCCAAACTAACAGTAAATAAGTAAAGAAAATTAGAATATATCCGTAAATTTGAAAAAGTACTTGTAAATCGAAACGTTTAATTCTCTCTGGGTCCCCAATGGTAGCTAATAATAGCTAATAGACGGTTTCCCAAACTGATATGAGCAGTCTAGAACAAAACAAATTCGCAAACGAAAGTAATAATTTTTTTAGATTTTAATGGCATTTTTAGGTCAACAAAATTCAGGATCCGATAAACTTTTGGAAGACTTCTAAGTATAGCTTTATGCAATAGGGTGGGTGGATAGGTAATTAACACGTCGCACTGGAGCAACACAACGGGCTGTTGACGACGGTCCATGATCCATCCTGAAAGAAAAGATCCGAAGACAACACCACGTAATTTTGAATCACATTATGCAATAGGGAGTTACACTTTATAAGATTATAAAAGCTTAAAAAACGCATACCGGGATAACCACTTGGAAAGTAAAAAGTAATTTGTCAAAAAAGCAGGTTAATTATTAGATAATTTATCTAAACTAGTTTGAAACATAAATAATCTGTCAAAAAATCACTCTCACATTTCAAAACATTAGTTTTATGGTGGTATGCTCGTTTCCGAGATGTCTTTAAAATCGTAATAGCTGACTTAAATGAGATCTCTTTTCAACTTATGCTGAAAGCAGCACCCGATCTGAAACTCCATCTTTCACAGTGAAATATGTCCACACATTTGAAATTTTGCTTTCCGTTTCTTTGTAAACTTCGGTTTTAAAAGTTAAAGCATTGCAAATCCTAAGAACGACTTGAGGCCACCAGAGAGAAAGTTAGACAAAATCTTGATCAATACTATTTAAAAAATAATTTCTTTAAACTAAAAATTCATTACTATGTCATTTCCTAACAAGTATGAAATTTTACAATTATTACGCTAGTCTTCTCACAAATTCATCAAACGTCGGGGCATGGTTCAGTCGAGAACAGTTCCAGGATCAGACCACCGAGATCAGAGCGAGACCTGTTCCATGAGCAGTCCAGTGAGATCAGTTCCGCGAACAAATTAATCGAGAACGAAGAACAGGGTTGGAACAGTTTGAGAGCAGGGAGTAGTTTATGGACAGAGAACGGGTGAATGAATCAACGGGAAACAAAGTCAAGAACTGTAGTATGAGCATCTGTGTTTCGGGCTTAGTATAACTTAGAAAATACGAAAAATTTTAGCGAACTTAGAAAATTCGAGTAAAGAGAAATTAATTTCTTTGCAAAATTCCTACCCGTAAAAGTAAAATCGAAGTAGAAAATTTTTGCAATGCTTCTTTTGATAAAAAGAACGGAGAACAGGTTTTTGTGAAAAGTGGGAACAGGTTGTTCTTTTTTCCCTATCTCTACATATAACAAACTGAAAATATTTTTTGAATACTCAAGTAATTATTGACAAATAAAATGGAACACACAGGAAATCAACTAAAGACAGGTTATCGTACGAATGCAATCGTGGAGTGTGCAAGCGTGCAATGGGTCACGCACGTCACTAAATTCACGGAAATGACACGGCGATCGTCTGTTGTAGTGGCGTTTGACGATAGCTACACGACCATCGTGCCGTGTGTAGATCGAACCTTGTGCAAGCTCCCATGCTCTTCATTATACTAAAAGAATTTGATCGTACGATATTTTCCCGTACGATCGAAATTGATGTGTGTGCAACTAGCCTAACTTTTCATTCGAGAAACCAAAATTTTTGGCGTACTATCACAATAACCTCATCTGCTTCAAAGTGTCCCAAAAATCATGAAAATTCTCTACAAGGTTATTTTTTATTGACTTGTGGCATAACAAAGGATTTTACTATTCTTATCGCCTTCGACAGTTTAGAGACGGTAAAGTATACCATTGATCAATTCATAATTGTCGACCAAATGTCTCTCATCTCGGGCTTGTCATTTCTACGGGACTACGACACATAGATTATATGCACTGGAGTGAAAATTCGTTCGATCAAAGTGAACCCACCTGAGTCATTTTTAATACATATCTATATTTAATCTCATAGTCTAACCCGCTTAGTTGTTCAGACCACCTCTCTATTTCAGAATTGATGAAACAAGATATAAAATGTAAGGACACTTTGACAGCAAGTTTAGGACGTATATCATACACGGGTCTGTCAGATGTGAATAAAGCAGATAGCTTGTTTACCCTTCAATTAATCTGCTTTGATTAACAAACCCCGCATAAAACGAAGCCTTATCTTCAAGATTGTATTTTGTAACACTTTACAAAAGCAGCACATTACCCCCAATTTTGTTTCAGCAAGATATATTCACGAATTGGTTGTGGGCTTTCAACAACATACCTAGTCTGACTTGCACCATTTTATTCCCTAAGGAATACCCATCCCAAGGGGAAAATGTCGGTAAACTTATTTTCAACCGAAAGCTCCCAGCAAACACCCTCAGCAGCGTACTAGATTTTAAAGGGAATTTTATTGGCTTTTTCACTGTGCGTTGGCTGACCCAGCGAGATTGTTTGCCTCTCACACATTCCACATATCTTGGCATTATGAGAGAGTGAGTTTCGCATTTGTTCTGAGCGTCTTCTTTCCTTTATGGATATGTTGCGCTAAATTCTCTGAATGGCGAGATCCGAGCCATAAACTATCCTAGAAATAAACAAGAGAGGAACTTCAACTGGATTGGAATTGTTTCTCTGGGCCGTTAGCGACGTTAAAACATTTAATTTGAAAATGCAGGTATTAGTTTGGTGCCTGGTCTACTGATGTTCTGGTAGACCAGATATGATTGTTTATTTTATAAGTTATGCGCAAGAGGGGCTTGAAATGTTGATACATGCTCAGTTTGCGTTCCGGATTTGAAAAAATTTTAGAAGGGTGTGAGGATTTTTATCCTGAATTGTGTATGTGCGTATATTGATAAATTATGATATTTTATGTCCACATGTTTTAGATCTTAAAAAAATGATTTTACAGAAGTTTGGTATCCATTTGTTTCAGAAAATCCAGTGTCAAATATAACATGTATTATTTCGAGTATGCTGAGATGATTGATTTCATCGTGAACTATACATTGAGAGTCATGTGGCGAATCATCAAAGACTTATACGTATATACACCAGACTGTGAAATCGAAACAGTCCAAGGAGAGTTGTAAAAAAACCCGTCAAACTAAAATTAGGGATAGTGTAAATGTTTACCTACTTACTGTCATACATTTCTGAAACTTAATGTGCTCTCTAGCACATCTAGGGACCTTTGTGAATATATATTCCTATGTAAATGCAAGGGATCGCCATGGCTCACAACGGGTTTGCCTACTGCTTTAGCAACCCACTGAGTTGTAGGCGGTGTAGTTTAGTTTGATGCATCCCTGGTTGTATTTCTCTCTTCTGTGTCAGTAAAAACGTTTCAGTATTTACTATTTACTTGATGTTGTTGCTTTGTTTTTGGCGCAACATGACCAAATTTAGGTCTCGAACAACCTATGTGAATGCGATTTGATTTTGTGTTCCTTTCCTTCCATTAAAGTTTGTACAGAAAGTTTTGAAATGCATATTTTTGGGGGTTTATTCTACTTTCTATAAAAGTCTACCACCCTCGGGAATTATTTTAGTACACCTCCTTACCTAACGAGTCATCATATATCAAGAGTATCATGGCATATAAGTGTAACATATCGCTGTTTATAAGTTACAGAATAAAATATTACATGCTGTTTGGCAAAAAGATATTGTCTATGAATGGTCTTCTGATACGATGATAGTAAGAAATAAGCATACGTTTCTTTATCATATTTCGATATTTGTTCACGCATACTAGACAGCAGTTGAACAGTAAATCATTTAAAAAGAACAGTTTGTGTGACTTTAAGTATTGCATTGGGCATGGATATATTTTCAAAACTAGATTTCAGTCTGAAATTGGAGAGAATGTTTCTGTTCAAAATAAATCTGTACTGTTCCCTCTGTTTAATGATCAAACATAATTAAATGAGATGGGGAAGAATTGTTTTGATGACGTGATCTTATATAACAGTTACATTAACTTGTAAACTGTGACGCCCTTTTGTAAACTTTGTAATTTACTTCTCAAGGATAATGAGAATGCAATTATTTACTCATCGAGTACCTAACAGACTTGTTCGAATGGAACTAATTACAATAGACGGATTCAAGGAATCGTGTAATTAGTATTAATTTCAAAGGACACTTAGCTATGTTAATCTATTCTGAAAAGTAGAGATGCATTAGAAAATAGTTACTGTCGTCAAAGAATAGTTTAAGCGCATAGTTTACGTATTTTTCAACTACAGGCCACCTAAATAAGCAGTAGAATTTTCAGGTTATTCAGAAATTGTCTTAAGAAAGCGTTTCTTGCTTCTTTTTCCAGCATTGTCTAAAATATGATGGCATACAACAATACATAGCACTCTATTAACGAAACGTAAGCAGTTGCAAATTTCAGGAAAATCTGTTTATTCTGACAAGCAACGTAGTATGAAATTAGCGAGGTTATTATCATTATAGCTTAAATGAAAATAGTCACAAAAACAACAAGCCGAAGCAATACTTTGGGCTATTGTCCTCGAGCTGTTTTGTTTATTGCAATCCGCAAACATCTTGGAGAATGGACGAGGAAAAAAAGAACTATATTTTAACAAAATTTTAAAAGTATGATGCAACAAAATTGTGAAAAAAATCAAACATCAAAATTGTCGATTTAAAAGAGTTATGTACAAAAGTAGAATGCTTTATCGATTTTATAACAATCCTTTTGTTTTGTCTAATTGGCTTCCGTAGCAAACGATTATCATAGAGCGACAAAAAACAACCTTTTGTTGTAATTGGGTGCACTCTTTCTCTGAACAGACTATTTTGGGAGTATATAAAGGACCCTTTCACACCAACAAAATACTACTCAATCTAGATCCCATAGAAACTGACTAACGAAGATTCATGAAAGCCGCTTCAATAAAAAATAGCCGGTTCGTCTTAACCCCCGAGTGATTTCGACGAGATATCTCGTCCATCAAGATCTGACCAATTTTACTAATAACTAGATATTTCGTCATCAAGATATCGCCACTTTCGTTACGATGACGAGATCAAGATCTGGTCAGTTTTCTTCTAATGACGAGATATCTCGTGTATCATAATCTTGTCAGTTTTCTTTTAATGACGAGATATATCATCTATCATGATCTGATCGTTTTTGTTAATGACGAGAAACATCGTCGAGACAACCACCAGGAGGGTTAAAACCTATCGCTCTGCCTGAATAAGGAGCGAGCGCTTCGCTTCAATGCACTCGAATCTGTTAATCAGTATCTACTGGAATCAGATTGATTGGGGTTGAGCTGTAATTTGTTGGTTTGACGTGGCGCTAAGCCAAGAAAGCAAAAGTTTTACGCACAATAGTAAACAAAATATACTCAAGACCCCAATATTAATCAAACGGCATGCATTCCGAAATTATATTCTCCCGACTAGCGGATCTATTAATATTCCCTGTAATCAGAAGCCGTTTCTTTTTCTTGCGAACATATTGCTCTCCGTGAGGACTGAGTGCTTCTGTGAACACCGTCTGCCCACAGCTACTTTAGAAATCGACTTCTTTCGTGCCAAAATCCGTCTGGGAATAAAGGAAAGATGTCAACGGATGTCAGTTCATCCAACGCTTTTCCCCAAATAGAGAAAACCGACTCATTTGGTTTCGTCTAACTGAAAGAGGGAGTAATCAGCATCCTGTGGTTTAAATCTCCCATGAGTTTAAAGGGAAACTTAAGAATTCCTCAGATGATTTATGAACTATTAATTTTCCACAATGTAGCTATGAACTCTATTTCAAAATAAATAGACAGTTCGCAATATCAGCATAGTCACCTTACTTCTCAATGCACTTGATACAGATGTTGCACGAGATTTTTTCCTGTAAAAAAGGGAGGTGACGGTTGAGCAGTCACGCATGTTCTGCTTCTTTCAGTTATGGTACCTTGTGAATGACTAATTTGCCATTTCATCAACAATAGTCACTGGTCTGCGTAACAGAACCATGTTACTTTCACTATATATTGTTATTGTAGTCAGTTATGGTACCCTCTTAAATGGGGAGATACTCCTATGCTCCTGAAAAATGAAGGACATTACAGATATGAAGTCTCGAAAACACATCACTTGGTGGGACAAACAAAACAAGACCAGTATATCACGATCATATAAATAAACAACAGGCATTACCAGTCTACAGTGAAGTAACAAGGTGTCCTTTTAAGCAAACTGTCTTGGTGCCGATGGATCGCCGCATTCCTTTTCCAAGGAGGGTAGTACACTCATTTTAGTTTAGCGTCGTCACCTACTCCAGAGATGGTAGGTCCTGGCTATATGTATCGAGGTTTGGGTAAAGCCTTTTCCTGCTTTCCTCTTGCCAGTTTATAGTCATGTGTTGGACTTGAGCTTTCAGGGATCATTTGAAATACTTAAATGAGCAACCATGTTTTATTCGGTGACCATCAAAGTTTTTAACTTAAGTGAAAGTGGACATTCATCTAGCCTCTCCATGCGAAGTATTACCACACATAGTACTTGTGTGGCAATTTTTGAGTTTTCGCATACTCTTCTTCGCAGCAAAAGAAAATAAATATTTTTTGGAACAATTTATTTATACTTTGTAATGAAAATTTGGGCTGCGGTAGCTCAGTTGTTAGAGTCACAAATTAGCAACCGGAGGATTGTAATTAATTAACTCGATCCAACCAAAGACCATCGTGTATGTCGGGGCTAGTGCATGTTCGTTGAATCAGTCGTGGAAATAAACGCCCTCACGTTACCGTGGTGTGAACGTTTTAAGAGTGGCGTGACAACTCAGGTTTTGACCTTGTCATCTCACCGTGGCTCAAAATTTCGGGGTTTGTTTTCCAATCTTCCCCTTCGGGATTGATCTCGGACTAGCGCGAATAGCTCGTTGTGTTGTTCATGTAATGTAAATTCAACTTACCTACCTACCTATCTTATAATAAAAACATAATATTTAAAATTATTAAAACGTGCATCACTTGAAATTATTTACGAACACATTTGTCAAAAGGTCAAAAGTTAATCGTTGAAATGACATAAATCTTATACAATTTAAACCGCTTCACCATCCATAAGGCACACCAGTTAAAAATCGCATCGTATTATCGTGCCAAATTCAAAATTGTGAGGCGTTATCTGCGGATCTTTACCTTTGGGATTGATTACAGACCTTCGCCCGTTGTTTTGCTCTAGTGCGACGTAAATTCAACCTACCTATCTTGTAATAAAAATGTAATATTCAAAATTATTTAAACGTATATTACTCAAAATTATATGTGAACACACTTTTCAAATATTCAAAACTGGACCGTTGAAATGTAATAAATCTTACACGATTTAAACCGTTTCACCATTTGTAAGGCTCACCGGTTGAAAATCACCAGGCGTATCCAAAAGCATATCCGTGTGGAGGTTGCTGACCTACATGAATATGTAAAAACTGTTTAATTTTATGTTGCGTACTTTTCTTTAAAATTTCTAGGGCCTCGATAGCCCAGTTGGAAAATAACAGATTAGCAACCGGAGAGTTGCGAATTCGAAACTTGGTCCAATCAAAGACCTTCATATAAGCGTGGGCTGACTCAACGCTAAATCTGTCATGGCCTCAAATGTCCTCACGTTGGCGTGGTGTTGGTTTAGAGAGTGAGGTGCCAGCTCAGGTGTTGACCTCGTCATCTGCCCGAGGTTCAAAATTACGAGGCCCTTTCCTCGAAATGTTCCCTTCGAGATAGATCCCGGACCTTCGTCAACAGTCGGCTGTGCTTCTGCAGCGAAGTAAACTCAGCTTACTTACACCTACCTTGCACTAAAATAATAAACACAAAATTATTTAAACGAACATCACTTGAAATTATTTGAATGAAAAGTTCAAAACTAAACCATTGAAATGACATAAGCACTTTCTCCAACTGCAAGGCACACTAGTTGAAAATTGCAGGTCTATCTAGCACATCCATGTGGTGCTTTTGGATATACATGCCTATGTGAATACGGTTTAATTTTATGTCGAGTACATGTCCTTAAATTTCTACTGGAAGTTTTGAAATATCCTATACTTAAATTTTCTGCAACTACTTTACATACTATGTATTCCATGGTGCTTACTGTACATCATTAGGTTCACTGTCTGGAATTTGTCAGGTGAAATATCTATTCAGAACAGGTAACATTAAAGCACTGACGAAGCAGAAAGTCTCCATTTCAAAAACTGATGCACGCACCTGATGTTCTATAGCTTTTCCCAGCATCCTCAAGTTTCAAAAAAACGTACTCGGCAAGAAAAGCCATTACGCGACCTTATATAAATATCGATTAACCCTCCCGCTTTATCGGAATCGAGGACGATATCGTATCGAATGTTCTCGCTACATTACGGTCCAGTAGGCCGCGGCTATGCTCCCTGCAAGGCTCCCTCCTCATCATATAATGGCACTAGCGCAAGGAATTTTCTGCATTTACCGACGGATTATGTTTGGGAATCCGATTTCTCTCTATTTCTTCTTTTGTTTCTTTCCTCCTCTTCTTCTTTGAAAGGGAAGAAATTGAGTTAAGGAAACAGAGCAGGGCTAAATTTCTTCTCCTGTTCTTGGCAGCATTCCAGACCGTTAGACAAATTCGCTCCAAGTTCGCGTCGTCGTATCAAATTGCAGCTCCACCCTTAGATGAGAGCAGAGCAACTGAACTGTTGGTGCCCTGTTAGCTCTAATAATATTGGGAAGAGAGCAAGATAGAGAGGAGCTGGAAAATAAAAATAAGGAACGGACTGTTTTTCCCCCGTTGGGGTAGGATGAGCCCGATATATTGGGAGGAAATGCTAAAACGGACATCCGAAAAAAACTCTTTTTTTCCGGGATTTCGTTTCTTTTTTTAGTTAGGTGGAAGTGATTTCATTTATTTACTTGTAATATCTGGCGGATATTGATATACGTTTGGGTTATGGCTACGATGTTCTGCCGCGTTTCGCTTGTTTTCTGTTCCGAAACTGTCGTAATTTGTGGAAAATGGTGTGAAGTTGTTAATCACGATTTACTGAATATTATTTAATTGTGTCAGGTATAAAATTGAGGGGAATTGAATTATTATACTTAAAATTGCTTTAATTTCCAACTTAAATGAAAATTTATGCTTAAAATAAATTGAACAAAGGAAACAAATGCTACCGTCAATTGTTAAGTTTGGCATTACATGATGCTGAATGCTCGTTATACGAAATAGCTTCACAGAGAATTTTTAAATAATGAAATATATGATAGGTAACTATCTATCATATAATAACGTCGCACTGGAGCAACATAACGGGCTATTGGCTACGGTCCAGGATTAACCCCGAAGGGAAAAATCCGAGGACAACACCTCGTGATTTAGAACCACGGTCAGATGACGAGGTCCACACCTAGAAATTAACCTTCTAATGTAAATGACAGAGCATATAGGTGGAGTTGCTTTCGTAAGATCTCAGAAAGGGGTAAATCCTATGGTCCTACAAATCGACTTTAGACGATTATCTATCGAAGCGACGGGTTTTTAATCCCTCTGGATAATCACTTTAACCAATCAATCATTTGCCCCACATTTGGTTGGTTTTGGGTTTTATGGCGAGAGGGCCATATTTGGCCAATCTGCGCAAAACGCAAGACACGCAATGCCAAGTAACTGTGAAATAAAAGGATGGGAGAAGAAAAAGTTCGCTTGTTCATATTGGGGTCTCTTGTTTACCAGAGGCAGTAAACACAATGGGAAAAAATAGATCACTAGAGTACTTCGGGTTCGTGAAGCCAGTACACACCTAAAGATGTGTCTCCGAGGTGTGTTCCACATTAGGATTGATGCTTTTTACCAAAATCACGTGACAGATCTTCAAACCGAGCTACCGGAAGAAATATCTTGAAGCTCCGTCTATTTCATTACAAGGTCAATGGACCTTGATATCTATCGCGTTCCACAACTTCCTTGGCCTGCACACTCATAGGATTCGGCTCCTTATGAACATTTCTGGTTCATGATCTTATGACGACTACCATATCAGGCAACACCAGCAGCTGCCACAGATGTACTTCGGTAATGTATCTAAAAGACATGGATTGACATTTCCCAAACGCAGTTCCAACATGGCATTATCCCGTAAAGCAGCTGATATAGCAGCCCATGGTGATTGCGCAAAACATTGATTATGCAGTGTTCACCGAGTCTAATAAAGTTGTATTTCATCATTCCCTCCTTGCACCATAAGGTATATATTCTATAAACATACAATTGGAATCTTGTCTCTCTTGGTGTTACATTTTTATTGGCCAACTGTGCATGTAATAGAAAAAGCGTGGAAGATGTAACGAGAAAACAGAAAAAAGCCCATTTAGAAGACGAAATATTCTGTGTGTATCCTGTACAATAGAGAAAATATTAAGTACAGAATATTTTTTCTTACACGTTGGTAAGATCGCTGCTGGACTTAAACTAATTTTTCTAAAATTGCAGGTGTTGTGGTAATGGTAAAATACTGAAATAATTTTTATATATTCAATGAGATTTTTATAAATTCAATGCAGCTGAAAGAACAATTTGAAAACCTCATCAGAAAAATGTTAGGGAATAGTACTTTGCTCTGCCTTCTACCACGATAGGTTTTACCTAAAATCGGGCCAGACTACTATTTCTGGATGGTTAAATCATCTACCAGAAGACTAAGAGTCTTCAAGTGTATCCAGAAGTCTAAATCAGCAATTGATAAGTTTCTACTCTATGTCTAGTTTATTTTTAAATCTTGCGCAATTTGTTCAGTTTGGTAGGTAGGTAGTTGAATTTAAGTTGTACTGGCAACTGGTTATTAGCGGCGGTCCGGGATCAATCCAGAAGGGTAAGATACAATGTTAACAACCCGGAATTTGAACAACGGTGCGATGACGAGATCAACACCTGAGCACGCACCCCATTCCCTAAAATTTCACACCGATGTGCAACTGTTTTTAGATCTTACGCAAAAAAAACAAAATTCAATCGAATCAAATTTTACCTTTACTTAAAGGCTTCTTAACCCTCCATGTGGTTTCGATGAGATATCTCGTCCATCAATATCAAATCAATTTTGATAATGACGAGATATCTCGTCATCAAGATGTTGCCGATTTTTTATGATAACGGGATCAAGATTTGGTCAAATTCCTTCTAATTACGAGATATCTCATCTATCGGGATCTCGTTAGTTTTCTTCTAATGACGAGATACTTCGTTGAGGCAACCATCGAGGTTGACACGTATATATCAATTCTGCAGTCTTTTAACCAGTTTGGACCTTCTTGATCAATAGAATCTTTCCAATAGTCTTTCAAACAATAGTGGTAGGTCGGATTTTATGCACAACTTGAGTAAATATAGCCGTTGCGCTATCTAACCCAACCCGACCAAGCAACTTTGAACCAATAGATATGGTTACATAGTCATAGTGTATTGTGAAGTAAAAGCAATACTGTACTAAATGGAAGTCTCGTGCCAATCAGAGGGCTGAACTGGTACTTTGTGTTAAACAAAAGAACTGTCAAGTGTTTTTATACTAGAAAGCATTACAAATAAGTGAACCAATGATGATTGCACATTAATATTTGGAACTTGAGGGTGAGAGTGAGCAAGGGATGGAGTTCATAAAATCCTTTTATACACTGAAATAATTGTCTAAGATGTTTTGATAGAGTCCCAAATCACAGAAGATATAGATAATATTTTTACACTTTATCGTGCATCATTCGAGTATTTAATTCGTCTTTAACATTCAATTTTAAAGTTTATTTCACCGCTATTATATGTGATTATTAAAACATAGTTTAACTAACGCATGCATCTTAACCAAACTGCCTTGACTAACAACTGGCATATCAGAAAACGTAATAATCGAAGGGCGCCCCATACTAAACACATGAAACTCTCCACAGGTCGTTTGCTCTTCTGAGAGGATTCAAACGATAAATTACCGAGCCCACATGCAAAGTATTTCCACGGTCTAGTAAAGCTTTGCCAAAATTCCCGAAATTAAAAGTCAGGATTTTCTAAACGGGGTTAAATTCGTTTTATACAGCGTTAAGGGTAATTACCGAACAAAGATATAGCGGTATTTCTTAAGAACGTTACCTTTTCTGCCCTGGTAGCAATCAACTTAAAGGATTTTCCCATAACTTGTTTTGACATTAACGACCCAAGAACTCCAAAAATTACGAGGCCTGGGACATCTTCTGCATGTGTCGCGGAGCATAATGGGAAATCTGAACGTAATAAGTGAGGAATATTTCAGTCTTTATGTGGAAGCCTTGAATGTGTTTTAAGTTTTTTAGAGTTTTATCACTTCTTTTTTTTCGGTTATGAAAAAGTATAATTTTTATTTGCAAATATAATCCATAAACAAATTTAGAAAATCGAGGGTTTCTCTGTGTTGTGCTGTAAGAGAGCATTTTCATTCGAATCTCTTTGGGTGTCATCTGTGTTTCATTCTGAATGAGAACGCCAAAATGAAATACTCAAAGTTAAGTCCTAAGCCTTTTCAGTTGCAAAAAAAGTAATTTTGGAAATATGGTCCATAACCGAATTTATGAAAACAAGAAACTACTTTTCCTTGGTGTTCCTCTGTGTTAAGTTTTCGAGTTCTAACTGGAAATTTTTATTCGAATTTCTTTGGGCTACCAATTCCATTTCATTCAGAACAAGACGATTAAATGAAAAATTCGAGCAGTTGAGTCTTAAGCCTTTTCAGTTATGAAAAAAAAGTAATTTTTATGTGAAAGTATAGCCCATGAACGAGAATTTAAGAAAACGAGAAACTAACTTTCCTTGTTTCTCGGTGTTGTATTCATATTTTTTATTCAAATTTCTTTGGGCTATCGTTTGTGTTTCATCAAGAATGAGAGGATAGAAATAAAATATTTATTTTTGGATTAATAGGCGAAAATCCAGCACCACTGCTGTAACAAACACCAAATGTACATCCAAATGAATAAAGAAAGATAAAAAATTCGAAGAGTAAAGTCTTAGGCTTTTTCAGTTGGGAAGAAAGCAACATTGTAAATACGGCCCGTAAACAAATTTAGGAAACCAGGAAACTACTTTTTATTAATGTGCCTCTGTGTTGGATTCTAACTGGAAATTTTTATTCAAATTTCTTTGGGCTACCGATTGCATTCCATTCAGAACGAAAACACCGAAACAGAACATTCAAGGAGTTAAGTCCCAAGCCTTTCTGGTTATGAAAGAAGAGTAATTTTTATTTGTAAAAATATAACTCATAAACAAATTTAGGAAATCTAGAAACCAACTTTCCTGGATGTTTTTTGGTGTTGCAGTCTCAGAGAATTTTTCGAATTTCATTTTGTGTCGTCCATGTTTAATTTAGAATGAGAAGGCCAAAATAAAAAATTGGAAGAGTAACGGTACTAAGACTTTTCAGTTATGAAAAAAGTAATTTAGAATATGAGGCTCATAAACGAATTTAGGAAAAAAGGAAACTTTCCTTGATGTTCTTTGTGTTGCGTTCTAACTGAAAATTTTTATTTGAATTTCTTTGGGCTACCGACTGTATTTCATTCGGAACGAGAACGCTGAAATAAAAGTTCCAGGAGTTAAATCCTAAGCCTTTTTCCGTAATGAAAACGAGCAATTTTTATCATTACTGATTTTTATTATTTTCAAGTAAGCCTGTAATTAATTTTTATTATTTTCAAGTAAGCCTATAATAAATTAGGGAAAGCATAACTTTCCTTGATGTTCCTTGGTGTTGTGTTATAACTAAGAAACTTTGATTTGAATTTAACTGGGCTACCTTTTGTATTTCATCCAGAATGAGGAGGTCGAAATAAAAAATTCGAAGAGTAAAATACTAAGCCTTTTCAATTATGAAAAAAGAAATTTTGCAAATGTGGCCCATGAACGAATTTAGGAAAACGAGAAACTAACTTTCCTTGATGTTCCTCTATTGCGTTCTAACTGAAAATGTTTATTCGAATTTCTTTGGACTACCGACTATATTTCATTCAGAACGAGAACATCGAAATAAAAAGTTTAAGTCCTAAGGGTTTTCAGTTATGAAAAAATAGTAATTGTTTTGACAAGTATAGCCAATGAACGAATTTAGGAAACTACAAACTAACTTTCCTTGATATTCCTCGGTGTTGCAGGCAATTTTTATTCGAATCTCTTTGGGTATCGTCTGTGTTTCATATAGAATGAGAAGGCCAAAATGAAAAATTCGAAGAGTAGTCTTAAACCTTTTCAGTTACGAAAAAAAGCAATTTTGCAAATGTAGCCCATAAATAAATTAGGAAACAAGAAACTAACGTTCCTTGATGTTTCTCTGTTTTGCATTCAAACTGAAAATTTTTATTCAAATTTCTTTCGGCTACCAACTATATTTCATTCAGAATGAGAACACCGAAATGAAGAAACTCGACGTGTTAAGTCCTAAGCCTTTTTAGTTATGAAAAAAGAGTAATTTTTATTTGTAAATATAACCCATAAGCGAATTTAAGAAAATGAGAAACTAACTTTCCTTGATGTTCGTTGTTGCGTTCTAACTGAGAATTTTTATTAGAATTTCTTTAGGCTACTGTTTGTGTTTCATCCAGAATGAGAAGGTCGAAACAAAATATTCGAAGTAAAATCCTAAGCCTTTCCCTCTAATGAAAAGAAACCTTGAAAAAAACACAAAAATTAAAAATTTAGCAACGAAAGCTGAGTTGCATTTTTCACAAAAAGCAATTTACGATATTATCTACGTTCGCTTTCAAGGACTGAATGTATTTTCTGAAAATAAAATGAATATCCCGCCAACTTTTCATTGATTACAAGGTTGTTTTTTCATTGGAATTTCTTTCTGATACTATTTTTTATTGAAGCGCGTGCTTGTTAAGTAACGTGATACTGTAGCAATCCTATTTTTTACCTAAGACCTACTTTATCAACCAGTAATTGTTGTTTATTAGAAGAAAATACATTGCTACATTCCTTTGCACGAATGCTACTTATTTGTGGGATTTGATATAATTTACAGGTGATGCGATTCTCCGACATTTATTTCGTTTCGAATGAAAAAAAAATGGCGTAATTGAAAACGATCACTTTTGTGCTTTATGCTTTTTTCCAATACAAAGTTTCAATTGTAGTCCAATTTTATGTTTAAATAAATAAATCGATACATCGAGTATCTGTTAAAAGTATATGTTGTATAAATAACATTTTTCCATTTCTTAGTCGAGCGGAAAGTATTTTAAGTGATAGATAACTCGTAAATTAATTATTTTTTGATACGATTTTTATTCTTAAATGTAAAGAAACATGGAAATACGAAAAAATTCGGAGGACCTTTAGGAGCCCAAGCTTTCCGGAAAGTGTTGGCATGTGATTTTTTCATATATCTCGAAATAAATACAATAAAAGCTTGATAAACATTTTTCTTCAAATAAAATATTTGCATTTCAAAAATTATTGTTGCTGTATGATTGTTTTTACTACCGCCTTCTAGCCAGAGTTTCAGCTACTCCAGACAAACCATGTTCCTCAGTTTCTTCAGTAGTTTCGTTGCGTTGTGAGATTTGTCCTCTCCACGTGCCTGTGTCCGTTTCTCTTCTGATTTCACGGCTCGTATCAGCTTTTGATGTTTTGTGCTGATTCGAGCAAAATTAATAATTGCGTTTTTCAATGGTTCTAGGTGAGCGAAGAATGGGGCTGAAAATAGTCAAGTAGACGAAGAAATTCCAGACTTAATAAACTGCGAACTTCTTAGACAAGTTAACAGCATACGAGAGTTTTTTACTGTTGACAGATTTCTACTTTGCATACAAGATATAAAAAAAATAGTTTAATGATGTAATTACTGCTTTATACTTCATTATGAATACTATAGGTGTATTTCTGTGTTCACACTCAATTATCCCATGTGTTAACGTATCAAATCAATGTTACAAGAGCTACACAAAAATAAAAGGTAATTGAATATTTTCTTAATGTGTGTCATTTAATTTAATTATTTTTGTAAACTTTTCAGAGAGAATAACCGTTGTTCAATAACTCCTGTACTTAACAGCCAAGTTTTATCACTGTTTATGCTCTTACAATGACCCTTTCAAAGTTTAGTCTAGTAATATTAAAGCAATATTAAAATACTTGATAAGAGCTTAACATTTCACTTAAAACATTCTCCATTTTTAACTTTGAGCACCCTACGAAATACCACCCTTCAAATACTTGACTACATTCTTCAAATATAAGAACAAGAATTACTACCCCACATTGATTTACTGTGTTTAATCAAAACATTTGTCGGTTTTATTGCTTTTCAAATTTTTCGTTGCGTATATGCCAACTTTTCAAAATGTAAGTAATATTTTACATTTAAAAATTTTTTGAAATAATCTTGCAACTGCTAATGAATGTTAATCAAAATCTTCATTGGAGTTCGATTTCAAGCACAACTTAATATATTTAGCGCAGAAAAACTACAAAAATATTTACCAGCGTACATTAGAACGCATTTGCATATAAAAAAGTACGGCAACTTTTAGTGACAAAATGAAAATTGTAAGAAGGAAATTTACCAGTAAATAAATTTTCGAAACGAGGGTATTTGAAATAAAATAATTCAACCTGCATTAACTAAACGGCATGGTTGTAAACAAGTAATACAATCTGTTCGAAAACCATAACATTGTAAAAACAACTCTTTATGTAGGTAAAATTTCCCTTAAGTGAATTAACAAAATAAGTATCTATAGGAAGGACTACAATATTTCGACGTTCACATCAAACATGTAGAAGAAATTAAAATAAATTGCATTTGTATTTAACTCTCTGAGAGGTACACGCACAAAATTCCACCTTGCAAACCCCCGTCTTTTTTTCCATGACTTCTAAACAATTTTGACCTTCTTCAAAACAGAATCTTTCCAAATATTTCTATTCTAAGGATAGGTCCAACAGAAGAATTCCAAAGGATTGCATTCTTAGGAATAGACAAATACGCAATTTTCAAACGGAATGGGTCAATAGAGGCTTTCTAAAGGTTGAATGAGAATCTATTTATAATTTCAACCAACAGGATATGGTTATTTATACTCTGAGTTGTGGGATGAAAGCACAATTACCCTTCTCAAAAATCTCACGACACTCAGAAGGTTAAACCTCCTGGTGGTTGTCTCGACGAGTTATCTCGTCATCAGCAAAACTGACCAGACCAGGATGAGATATTCGCCATTAGAAAAACCTGACCAGATTTTGATCCCGTCATTAAAAAACCGACAAGATCTTGATGAGATATATCGCCCTCAGCAAAATTGGTCAGATCTTGATGAACGATATATGTCGAAGAAACCACTTGGAGGGTTAAATAAGCAAAATGTCTGTATCTCCACCAAGCAAACATGCCTTCAAAATAACAAGAGGCGAATAATTGTAGAATTGTGTCCTAAAATAGTTGAATAAAGTTGAGAAAAAAAGACGAAAATTGCAAATTGATTGCTTTATGTAAGAAGATTTAAGGCACTTGACTGAAGCGTAAAACATTTTTGGATACAAACCGACACTGTTACCGGAATAAATTGGGCAGAAGGGAGAAAGCTTTCACGAAATTTGTTTCCTAGCATTCTTTTTCGCTTTCATTTGCTTCGAAGATCTAAATTGCAGCTCTAACCATGAGAACTGCTGATAAATAACAAAATAGCATTTCCATAGACATTTATGGGCAAACTGTTGGCACTTTGGAACATTTTTTTTCTGTGTGTGTTCGAAACACACACACACACACACACAAAAGGAGA
Source organism: Meta bourneti (assembly GCA_933210815.1). Lineage (NCBI taxonomy): Eukaryota > Metazoa > Arthropoda > Arachnida > Araneae > Tetragnathidae > Meta > Meta bourneti. Next base: position 37,784,326 of record OW119927.1, on the reverse strand, counting down.
TTTAAAAAGATATTTTCCTTCCTACATTTTCGCTAGCAAGATATCGTTATGTGTTTAAAACAAATTTATTTAAATTTCACGTTTGTCAATCGTAAATTGTGTTCTTAAATTTAACTGCTGATTCATTATTACTTTACATTTGAAATCTTTAGTAATATGTAAAATAACACATAAACCTTTTTCCGAGGTACTATAGATTGATAAATATATTTCTGACACTAATTACGCTGATATTAACCCTCCTAGTGGTTTTGACCAGATATATCGCCCATGAAACTTTGATCCATTTTGCTCCACATCTCGTCAAGATATTGTCTATTTTTCGATGGATAGAATCAAGATTTGGCCAGTTTTCTTCTAACGACGAGATAAGATATCTCGTCCATTAAGATCTGGTTAGTATTGACAGTTTGATGAGAGACCCCATCAAGACTACCAGCAAGGTTAAATATTTGTGAACATGTTTTGAGTTTTTTTTATAATTTCTTTTGCTAGTGTAAACCAACGAATGACACACTATATCGTATCTTAACCTGGAGCAGCAATTTTCAAACTGTGTACCGCCTATCACTGGTGTGCCTTACGGATGGTGACGCGGTTTGAACTGTCTGGGTTTGATCTAATTCCTATAGTTTAGTTTTGAACTTTTTACGATTTTGTTCACCAATAAGTTCAAGTAATACCCGTATAAATTATTTAGATTACTTTTTATTACAAAGTATCATAAATAAATTTATTCCGAAATTTTTTTCAGAAGCCACGTTGGTGCAAAAATGTGGTAGGTAATTATTATTACTTGTTTCTGTAAATCAAATGAAATTGTACCTACTTTTTACCTGATCTGCCAAAAAAAACCATATTTTTGGTGTGCCTCAGAATTTTAGTAGTGTGTGCCATGAGATGAAAAAGGTAGAAAAGCGCTGTTTTAAAATTTGATTTTGAAGTTCATTTCTTGAATTTATACTACCTTTTCAGTTGATTTAATTCAGTTTGATCAGCTTTGTAAACGAAATCAACTACAACTTTTTAAATTTAATATTCCCAAATTCTGATTACATAAAAGATTTATAGAAAAGAGTGAATTGTGAATTTAAAATAATAAAGGAACACAACAAAATTTCCATACATCAATGTGCTTAATGGATTATTATCACATGCTTCATGTGTTTAGAAGACAAAACTTCAATATGCATTTTTAGAATATAAAACTTCAATATACATTTTTAATTTAACGTATGTCACACTATACTAGCGATTTTCAATCGATGTGCTACAGAAAAGTCATTGGTGTACCTTAAATATAATGAAACGCGAAGTTTAAATTGTATAAAATTTATTTCACTTCAAACGTATAGTTTTGAACTTTTGACAAGTGTGTTCACAAATAATTTCAAGTAACATCCGAGAATAAATATCCGTAGAAATTGTTTTGACTTTTTTATTACAAAGTATAATAAATGCATAATTTCAAAAATCTTTTTTCAAAAATCTTTCAAAAATCCATTTTGGAGCATAAAGTTTAGGTAATTACTCTTTTTTTTCGTAAATCAAACAAAATTATACCTTTTATTTGTCAGATCGCAAAATATGTAGCATATTTTTCCGTGTGCCTCACAATTTTAGTGATTAATTCATGCGAGCCATGAAATGAGAAAGGTTAAAAATCGCTACACTATGCTAATGATAATAAATTTTGACTAAAAATCGTGCATATTTAATTTGGATAGTTTTCTCGTTTTGATTAGCAAAGCACATAACTAGTACCATGCGTTTATTTTCAATTGGAAAATTAGAGATTCAAAAACTGAATTTAATTAGTATAAAAAGTGTAAAATAAATGGAATGAAAAGAGATAGTCTCAGTAGAACAAAACGGAAAGAATATTTTATTGAGAGAGAGAACTTTGATTTTATTTAGCTATTGATTTGTTGAATATTGCCTTTACCATCGACCATAATTGTAATGTATTAAATGAAACACAATTAGAAAATTGTCAAAATTTCAATTGACCTCTGAACCTTTGAAATCAAATCTAATGGTTGTGTTTACAAATGTTAAAACAACTCATCACTAATAAGTTTTTCTCGTTCTTAAAATGTTATTTATTATTGCATATAAATTATGCTTTACTTGACTAATAGTTTGAATTGGCGCAGAGCTCCTTCTATGGGAGCAGTTATAGAACGTGCTGTTAAACTTAAAAGTATCGTTACAAAACTCATTATAACTGATCATCGGTAAAATTTCTAATTACAGATTTCAGTTACGCGAAAATTGTTGCACTGCTAACACAAACATAAGAATGTTTAACTAACGCATAACCAAAACTCCTAATTTGTTTTTTTAACATTCACGCTTGAATTATGTAACTGGGTTAATTATCTGTAAAACATTTTTGGCTCAGACTTCCAAAAGCTTTATTTTGTACAGTAGAGCCTAAAACTGATCTAGATGATTAGCTTTAGTAAAGTGTATTTAAAAATACCTATTTTTAAAATTTGTGTTTGTTTTAAATATTATAATAGCAAACGTGCTATCCAAGATTAGATAATTGGTTGTTGTAAATACTTTACGTTCAAATTCATTAGAAGGAATTATATGCATTTGAGGGGAATAATATGAAAGAACGAAATAATACTTTTAAGGTCTTACGTTGACCAATTGATTTTATCTCTCTAAAGCCAAAAATGTAATTTGTCTTAAGTTCCTTGAGATTCTGAATGAGGCTTTTTTTTGTGAAACGAAGATAAGGATTATAAATCCATTTATTTCACAACTCACTGTCTTAATTCATTAATCATCCATGTCATAGTACCGATTGTTCATGATGCAATAAGCAAAATAAATTACAGCCAATTATCTGACATTTCCCCCTGTCCGTTGGCAACGATGCAAAAACTGCAGATTCCGTTATTAGCACAGACGATAGCGAAAAAAAAATATTTAATGGTCAAAGAAAGGAAAAGCAAAACAATAAGAAGAATGAAAAATAAAGTTGGGATTAAATATACAGGAGGAAAAAAAAGTTAGGTCTTGAATTAAATGATGCTTTTTCTTATGAAAATTGATTTATTTCTTATTTGAATTTTTTTCCCGTGAAGACAGAAAGGTTTCGTTCATTGTAGAGTTTTTATAAGCTTTCTTAACTCTGAATTCTTTGAAATTGTTTTAGATGAAGCGTAACATTGAGGTCTTTCTATTAGTATCTTTAACAAGATTGTCTGAAACATCTTCGAGTCGAAAGTAAATTATAATTGAACTCGTATTAAAAACTCTTAGAACTGAAAATAATCAATTTAATATTTTTCACGACTGTCATTCATAGGTTCCTTATGATTAACAAAAATACATTCCCTCCGTTTTCAATTAAAGGTAACAGAAAATTGGAAAATTAAAATAGGGTAGTATAAGAATTCGTTTCCTTTTGATTAAACACATCTGTTTGGTTTTATGTTTTGAACCAATGCTACAAATAGAAGCTTTATAAACAATTCTAACTCAATTCGATATTTTGAATTGTTTTATTCATTCAAATTTTGTACACAAATACAAGTATCATAAATAAGTGTTGCTTATATTGTCACTTGAAATGTGCAAAACTGTAAATAATTGAACGAAAACAAAAGGAGTTCATGGATCAAAAATGTCGTTGGTCTTTGATGGCAGACAATATTTTGCCGCAACTGGTTTTTCATTAAAATTAATATATTTTATTTTGTATTCTTGATAATGGAATCGTTGACGTATCTAGAAATTTTTTGTAACCAATCATAAAACATCAACCGCGATGTTTATTATTTCAATAAGATTGATTATTTTTTATGGATTTCACTATTTGTTCTGTTATTCTTTGCTGTGTTTCGCTTTCTAAATAGACTTTTACATTTTTTTCCTTCGATGTTTTAGTTATTTCTACTCGACAAGATGTTCGATGTCTTATGATTCCATAAGATAAACAGACTCGATTTGTTTGCACAGTTTACATTATAAGTCCGATCGATCACATATCACATCTCACTGTCAGATAGATCTTATATCTATATACAGTGGGTCAGAAAAATATTTGCACACCTCAAGTTTTTACTATTTTCATGAATTTTATAAGGATGTAGTCAAAATTATGATTTAAAATAAAGTATCTTTCTATTTTAGCCTTCAATCAAAATAATCGTATAATTATGTAGTTTTGCCGAAAATATTTAAACTGTAACACAAACCTTTAATCCAGGCACATAAATATTCGGCAACCTACTGTAGAAAGTACAAATGTTTAAAAAATGTAAAAATCAATATCGATCAGATTTTTGCAAATTGTCTTATATCTTACAAAGTTTTAATACTAAATATCATTGTTTGTACCAGAAATGCAGGTATTCCATCGAAATGAAAGAATTGCATTCTATTCTGCTTGAAGATACATTTTCAATGGATTTAGCTATCATATGGCAAAGAAATGTGTGATTTTTACAGATTTCCTCGTAAAAATAATGATGGGATACAGATTTATAAAGTGAGGTTAAAATTTGCATGCAAATCATTACTTTTTGAATTACTGATATAGTAGACCGAAATCTTTACTTTAATTCAAATTTTCAGCACAAAAGTTTCAAATTTCCATTAAAAAGATTAATATATGCATATTGAACATTAGTGCTAGCAATAAACTCACGTATCAAGTCCAACTGCCGATACTTAACACTAGATAATTTCATACTACTTTCTCTAAATTTGACAAATGAGCGATATCACACTGAGTGAAATCGTATTTGAGCTGCTTCTTTCAATCAATTTTCGGGCCGCGGTAGCCTAGGTGGAAGTGTAATGGACTAGCAACAGTTTGGCTGCGAGTTCGAATCCTGCCAAAGACCGTCATATACAAAGGGGGATGGTGCCCGTTAAATCTGTCGTGGCCACAAATGTCCTCACGTTGGCGTGGTGTGGAAGTTTGTGAGAGTGGAGTGTCAGTTCTGATGTGACCTCGTCATCTGACCGTAGTCCAAAATTACGTGGTGTTGTCCTCGGAATTTCCCTACGAGTGTTGATCCCAGACCGTCGCCAACAGTCCGGTGTTGCTCCAGTGTGACGTTAATTAAAATACTTACCTACCATCAATCAATTTTCTTCTTGTTTGCATAAATTTCCAAGAACGTTAATTCAGCTTTGGTAATTGACTATCAACACTTCAATACACCATTGACTATGACTTTTTAATTTAAAGGATGATCAAATAAAAGTTTCATCAGTGGCCACTATCAAATGCAGAGAATATTCTATAATGATATAGATGTGTGTGTGTGTATTAGCAGCTCTCGTGAATAGATACCTATTTAAATGTATTGCTAGTACTAATACTCAAAATGCACATGTCAATATTTTTGGAAGCAATTTGAAAATTTTGGCGGTAAATTTGAATTAAAGTAAAGATTTTGGTGTACGAGTCTAAAACTATTGGAGTCTCTTAACATCTTTACACGTGTTTGAAAGAGGATTATGAATATGTAGTTCACAAAATGTCATAACAAAAATGTTTTCCAGGCAGCACTCCAATATGTATCTCATATTATAATAACCTAAAATAAAATTTAACTTTTAATTTTTTATTGACTTTCAGATGCTAAAAATTCAATAGATTTATTTGAAAAAAATATGCATAAAACAAGTCTGTTATTGATAAATTAGTTTAAAAATCTCGCTTATCATCCACAGAATTTTCTTATGAAAATATAACAAAAGAAACAAAACTATTAAAACCTATTCTTGTAAATAAATTAATTCTTGGTTATCACAAATGCTTGTACTTGGTAACTTCAGTTACTTTTCAATGAATTGAATCGATTTAAAAAATGAAGCTCTGATACAAATTAGCTTTCTATCTATTAAAACAAAAATATACTTCTGTAAAAAGATTGCTCAGAAGAGAGAAAAATATTTATCGTAGAAGCCAGCCAACTTTCAATTCAAAATTAAATTAATCAATACATTTATATTTTAGTAATCTTTCGTCTAAGCACTCACAAATTAAATAAAAAGGAAGACTATTATTCATATTTGACACCTCTAAAGTAGGTTCGTTCCTAAAGTTCAATCAAGATTATTCCAATTCTTCATATTCTCTTATTTAAAAATTGCAAAAATGTTAGATTCCTTACGTAAGAAAATACAGACATCATAGGAAAAAGAGTATACATATTGTTATCTCAATTTTTCTTGGCTGCATAGAGTTTATTAAATGACTATGATAAATATGATTTTGTGGTAGAAGCAAATATTTTAGCAAGACATGAATTTATCATCAAACAAAAGAGTTAAATGTACGTCTATTTTACGAAATAATGTCTTACATAAGTATATCATGTAAGAGAAAAAAGTTAATTTTAAATCCCTGCAATTCTCCCATTTTACTTTTTATTTTCCAGAAAAAAAATTAAATAAATTTTTCATTAAATAATAAACATTATGGTGCTACGTGAAATAGTATGTTGAAGTAAATGCAAAGTTTGTTTAAAAAAATTAATATATTGTTTTAATTTTAAACATAGAATCTAAAAATAAAAAGTATTCTGTGAGTCTCCCGAGCATTGTATTATTTAGTTTTCTGAGGTGTTCGCATTCATATATCCGTTTTGTAACATGCAGTCAACCCTGCATGACTTTTAGCCAGTTTTGTTATTGACCAATAGAATCTTTTCTAGTATTCTCTTTCAACCAATATATCTGTATCCCATTCCCGAAGTGTGGTCAGTGGAATCATATTTCAAAAAATATTTGTTGCACATCGACTTATTTCCCCCAAAGGAAGTGAATTAGAACTTGTTTCAATTCGTGACTGATTGCATGGGGAAAAGACGACATACAGAGGGTTAACAGTAATAGGAATACGGAAGTATACTTTGGGGCCAAATGAGCTTAAGGAATATTAATGTAATTTTAGTATGTTAATAAGTGCCCAAGTTACTTTATATGGCTAAAATTTGTGTTCATCCATTGTACGAATTCATTTATTTGTGCTTTAACTTATATGTACCGCAAATAATTCAACTTCAAACTACCCATATAAGCATTAACTGAAGATTCGAACAATCAATTGAACTCTATATACATCATTCATTCGTAGGTTAGATTGAAGATCACAAATAAATCCACACCCATTTACACGAATTATCTTAAACTTAGATGTGCCGTAATGCTTCCGAACAGAGGACAAAGCAAATGCACCAAGAGGAAAAAGTTATGAGCTGACATCTCCATACCATCCGCCCCTGTCATTAGTAATCTGCCTTGTCCAACAAAATACTGAAGACACGCTGCTACCAATAATTTACACGAATGTCCAGTATGAACGGATGACCATTTGTAACCGGTCACCTGGAAAAAGGAAAGGGCTTATCAGGGTACTTCCTCCTCATTGGTTCTTCTGCGTCATCTACTTCCCTGTGTCCATCTTTACTCTAGCTCCCTCTTTTTTTTACTTGTCTTCTTTATTAACGCCCAGAAAGACCGTTTTGAAGCCTGGTGATAAGACAGTGTGCGCGCGGCTGTTATTTCGCCCCTTTCAATGTGACAGAGGTTTAGAATAAAGATACTGCATGCAGAAGGGGGTTTCTCTGTGTTTCAATTCGACATGATGAATTAATTCGTTATTGTTGAGGGCTGTTGCAAAACGATTCCTCTATAAGAATCGTTTGGGGACACAGTATCCTAAAAATTACAAAAATATTGAATATTTTCTCATAGTAATTGCATAGCATTAAAGAACCTGTGTGCAAAATTTCATAGCTCTAGCTACATTGTGCAGCAGTTTTCCATCAAATAAGGAGCAAAATCGACTAATTTTTAAACTGTTAAGTCCCTTTTCTGAGCTTATCCACAGTGCATTTTAAAAGATATAGAAAACATTTCGCAACTCCGTCAGATTACCACAATTAGTTTCGGAATATCCACTTCATTTGCATCTCATTCAATTGTTCAAAGGCGGTTCTACGATTTTGGTTCTCTAAACCTATTTTCGGATTGGTTCAGATTTTCTTTTCTGTGCTAATTGTTATCTTCCCAATTAGGAATTGCCTTCTGCTTCATGTGCTGTAGAAGAATTCATTAGGATGGCGAGAAATATTTTTTGCAGCTCCAGCAATATTATACAGCTTCTAGCCCAGATTAAGCATATTTAAACGGCGTCGAAATTGGTGAATTAATCTCGAAATTAATGATTTGATATAGTGTATATCCGATTGTTGCCATTCGTCAATATGAATGTAACTGAACAGCTCATTGCGTCGGCCCGAGAGTCAGTTTTTTTATGTAACAAATAATGAAATTAATCACAAAGATAATCCTGCATTCCACAGTAAACACATTGGATTTAGATTAGAAAATAGAATATGACAACGACCCATACTTTAAAAAGAAATATGTCCTAGTATTTTGAATTTTTTCAATATTCTTACTTAGAAATTTATAAGTTATATCCTGTGGAGTTCGAAAAGTATCAAATATATATGACTGTAAACTCGATAAATGAAATAGAGATATTTTATACGATCCAAGAAGTAAAATTTTCTTTCCTTAACATTTTTTAAACTCCATATCTAACAGTCAAGAGCTGATGAAATCAAAATGTTAAATTTATTTTCAATTAGGGGACAGACAAAAGGTGTTAATGATTAATTATAAACAAAAAGCCATTTTCTGTCAAACTAAATGTAAGTAGTGGCAGTGTTTCTGCGGAGATCGTGTTTCCTGTATGTATTCTAAACTCGACGCGTCGGTTGACTTGTTTTTCGAATACGATTTCAGCAATTCTCCGAAACAATTACAGTAAATAAATCCCGAATTGATACATGATAGTTGACTGGGTCAACACGAATTAGATTAAACTATAAACGTTGCCTGGAAAAATCTTAAATTAGTATGTGTATTATTTCTGCGTTTCTAAGTTTTAAATAAAATCGATACTTTCAGTTTCATTTTCGGTTCCATAAAATTTAAAAGCTAATTACTTTTCACTGTCGTAACGAAAGAGTTACTAATAATATCCAGCGTTTATTTTTTAAAGGAGATATTTAGAGGTAGAATACTGAGAATATTCAGTTCGTATTACTACACGTATCACCATCTCACGTTCGTTTTAAAGTGCATGAAATCGATTATTTTTCTGCAGTCAAGAAAATTACTTAAAATACTTCCTTAATTAAGTACGATCTACTTTCAAAGCGATCCTTTTAATGCTTGGCAGATTTTGAGGTAATTTTTTAGAATAATTTCTAATTTTAAGGATCTATGTGTGTGTAGTTTCTACTTACATATTTTATTTTATTATCTTCAGAACAGAGTTTTACATAATTAGAAAATCACATTATTGTGTTCTTAACAGACTCGTATTTTGATTATGTTGATAATGTTGAGAATTTCCTATCAGATGGTGCTAAGACAGCTTGGCCACTCGGGGTGGCATTGCGCATGCGCAGTTATGTTTGAAGAGCTGTTTAGCGGTTCCTTGTATATTTTTTACTTCCATGTGACTGCCTGCTAAGCAACAAACTCGCAACTTTCCTCTCTTACATCGTTATTTCTAGTTAATAAACGAGTTGCTTGTTAATCCTGAGTTCAATTCTGCCAAATGATCAAGCACACAACGGGATCGATTGACGTGACCAAACAAATCATGTAATTATTCTATTGAAGTTATCGAAAAAAATATCTTTTGTGTGTATACCAAGTTGTTAAAGGAACTTTAAATTAAATAAATCAAATTTTAGAGCAAGGTAGTTTAATTTACCTTGAGTCATAGAAACCAAATCAACCACAGCGTAAATAAAATCAAGCAACGATTTGATGCTATTCCTTTTCTTGAAAACAATTTTGCAGCAAAGTGTGCTATACACATTGAATAGATATAGGTAGGTAGTTGAATGAACGTCGCAAGAAACTCGACGGGCTATTGGCAACGATTTTAGATCAAACCCGAAGAGAAAGTTCTGAGGACAAAAACTCGTAATTTTGAACCACGGTCAGATTTCGAGGTCAACACCTGATCCGGCACCCCACTCTCCAAACTTCCACACCACGCCTATATGATGACATTTGAGGTCTCGACAGATTTAAAGTGCACCAGCCCCCACGTACACGACTGTCTAATCTGCGACTCTACCAACTAGACGATCGTGGTACATCAAATTTTGGTAAAGCTATTGTTCTGTGAGAGAAAATATAATTGATTCATTTTGCTTTGAGAATTTAAGCAATGTATTCATCCGTAAATATGGAAAACTATTGTTATTTTAATATTAGATGATGTAAAAGTATACATTTTAATGTAATCTTAGTTAATGTTCATTGAGTTTTAAACTTTAATTTAAAATTCTACAAACCAGTTACATTAATGAAATAATGCACAAAATGCTACTTTCAGAATTGTAAAAATTGCTAAATGTTGCAAATATTTTTCCCCCGAATTTCAGAATATTTTTCATCTTCTTAGGGAAGCGGATAAATGCGACAAATGTTACATTGGTGGAAATGTGAGTTACCGCTTCCGCTATTTTAGTCCCAGAGATTGATTAATCTAAAGTTATCACTAATTATCGATTGGAATGTACTACCATTCGCACGAACTCTAAATATCTACCTTCGGTGACTGCAACCACTAATTATAACGCTTCTAAAAATATGGTTTATTGTTAGACTTATATTGGCTGTCAGTAAAGTCTTCAATTGAGAAATTTCTAAAACTCTGATTCTTCGTAAAAATGAAAACGTAAACTTCAAATATTATCTAATCCTGCAATAAAGACTAATACGAAAATTCCCACAACTTTACAGCAACATTTCTTGCTCATAGGATAATATTTATTAAAATATATGACGGATTTTTGCTTTATATTTATAAAATATCAGTAACGCTCATTGAACCAAATTACTCCATGAATATTTAAAAGCTTTTAAGCCAATGAAACCTCGAAACGTTTCTTAAAATCATAGATTAATGTAATTCAATTTCTGAAATTGATACATCTACAGATGATATCCAGTCATACTTAGCTGCCCTGTTAGCCGAGTGATTAGCAATGTGGCACCAAGCTTTAGTTTCGAATACCTTCCTGGGCATCGATTTTGTATTGAGTCGGAATCCACCTTAAGCTATAGGACCAAGTGTAATTAGGTCTCGTGTAATAAAAAATAACCCTAGAGCGAGCTACCAATCAACCATACTTAAGGATTTCTGCACTTTAAGACATATAATTAAGCTATTAGGAAATTCAGATCAAATTAGTGTTCTAGACATCTTCAAGGATATACCTAAGACTACTAACAGGTTAGTCATTTGTTTTTATATTACATTTTTTATGTATTAGTCATTGTTTTTGCATATTTATTATAAATATAAGGGCATTTTGCGTGTAAAAGGTTTGCTTGAAATTGATGAAATACCAGTAATATTACTGCAACAAAAAGCGAGTAGTCTGTGAAATCACGAAATATTCCAATCCTGAATTTTAGGAACAGATACATTTGTTTTTATTTATTCACTGCTGACCATCGAAAATGAATACCATGAAGGACAGGAGATATAAAATATATTTATTATACAAGCAACATAAGGCACTAGGGTGAAATGATTCAAATTACATATCCATTTAAAGTATCCCCTGTATACTTTTAAAACGCAATTTTCACCCAAATTTCACGTTTTTCAAATTTTACGTATTTTTTTACAACTTTTTAGCTCTTCAAATCACTTCAGACTTTACTTCTACGACCATTAGAATTGGAGACATGAAATGTTAAAGAAGTATTGACATCTATATTTGACAACCGGAAGTAGCAGCCGACTTATCGGAAGTTGAAGTTTTGTGTTATAAAAATACGAGTTTTTGAATATTATTTTTTTAAAATAAATTTCAAATGTTTTTAGAAATAGTTTTTGTTGGTGATCTGGCAGCAGTTTATTTGCAAGTGCTTTTTGAAGGTATGATGCAGTTTTAGACAATATTTGGAGGTTTAGCTTTTTCTCGAAATCAATTTTTGCCAAGCATTACTCTCCGCAAAACACAATATCTCAGAAAGCACCAATTAAATTCTTTTGAAATTTTTATACATGATCTGAAGATTATAAAGCAGGGTTTGAAATATTATCAAGAATTATGCATTTAGAAACAATTGAGAGGGCGTAAGCTTGAGTATTTTTTGCTCTTTATCATGTTTTTTCTGGAATTATTGACGTTAAAGTCCACAATTAATTTAAATATAAGAATGTAGCCTGATATAATTCAATACCTGAATCAATGTTTTTAGAAGATAATTTATTTTACAAACTGTTTTGTTGCTATTTTTGAAGTATGAAGTTTTGCGTAAATGGTATTTTTGACTCGATTTTATAAAAAATAATTTTAAAGCACAATATTTTCTGCTATTAAATGCTTTTTCTAGTAGAAATCAATAACAAAATCTCTAAAAAATCTAAGTATCAATCAATAACAAAATCTCTAAAAAATCTAAGTTCTGTGATAATTTCAAAAGATTGCCCCTCCAAAGGTATACAAATACCTTAGTGGAACCTGAAGAAATCAATATTTTGTGCAGCCGCCATGGGCGGCAATAACTGCAGCTATACGCTTCGGCATGGGAAAATAGTTTGGAATTTTTGCTTGGGTATGTCAGTCCGTGCTGCTTCCACAAGCTATCAAAGTTTTTCTGGCATAACCGCTGATGGTCTGTGGTGTTCCAGTCATTGGGGATCATCGATAAAAGGTGTTCGATGGTCGTCAGTTCCGATGAACCGTTGGTTCATGGAAGAAGTGAAACCTGGTGGATAGGGAGGAATTGTTGCATGCCATGTGTGGTAGCGCATTCTCCACTTAAAAACTGGTCGCAGGCAAGCCTTGATGATAAGGGAAGGGAACAGGCTCCGAAATTTCAGACATATAGCAGTGGATGTTGAGTGTCCTGTTAATGCTTACTAGGCGGACGCAGAAGAATCCAATACTGCTCCATACCATAACGCAAGGTATGATTGTCATATTTTTCGACGAAACTTAATTATACTTCCTGAACTAACACCAACACACATTCCCGTGCCTAGTGTCGTGAGACACTGTGCCAGTTTAAATAAGTGTGGTTGGGATGAATAGAGCATGCCACCGAGGTGACATGTCTTTCCAGAATTTAGAGCACATTACTTTTATACATTATTACATCTATACAGTAGTTGCATACAATAAAGTCCTGATGATTCTCAATGAATCTCACCAATTTTGATCCTCGAGCCCTTGGTATTAACTATGTTCCTGAGTCATGCGATTTTAAGGTGGTCCGCAGGCGTCTTCATATGCCATGAAGCTGTAAAGGGGTAGACTGTGATGTAATGTGCCGATTTCACCACAGGATCAATTTTCTGAATTTATTTTTTAAACCTCGTTAGGTAGGATGGAAACGGACCATGTCATGGGAAGAAGAGTGTCTCTTCCCTGGTCCAACTTGCCGATTTTAGTGACAATCTTGGCAACACATCATGTACCATCCTACCTGTTTCTCCTTCATCCCATTCTTTCTGCCATGCACCAAGTAGCCAGCTAGTGGTTTCCCTCCTGCAATGACTTCTGGGCCATTTCACCCCTTCATCAATGCACTCCGTTGTGGTTGCCTCTTTGGCTAACCTATCTGCTACGTTTCCTTCATGACCCATATCGGCTTTAATCCAGTCTAGACAAATTTCCTTGTTGTTATTTAATAAATATTGTATTATTCGTGCCAGTGGACTCGGCGTTTTTGGATTTCTAAGTGCCAGGAGACCAGCTCGGCTGTCTGACCAGATCCTTACATTTTTATCTGCTCTTACTTCTGCTGCTTTTATGGCTGCTAAAATCCCATGCAGCTCCACCTGGAAAACGGAGTTGTCTTGCATTCTCGTGAACCATTGCTGGGTTATACGCCCCTTCTTGCATAGAACAAAAAGCACTTCCCACTCTATTTTCCATTTTGGAGCCATCGGTGAAGTAGCTTATGCCGAAGTGAGGTACTCCCACTGCTGGGTTTATTCTGTCACATGAAAGAGTTTTAGCTGGATGTATATATACAGACCAACCTATTGCCCTTTCCTCGGAGTCATCTTTGTCATAATTTGCATTTCCAAGCTTTGTACTTATACTCATTCTCATTTTGACTCACACTGCTTCTTTTTGAAGTAAAAGATGTAGTGGTGGAATTCCCGCAATTGTTTGAAGGGCCAAAGTGGGTGCTGTTCTGTAACTGTCTGTAATTGAGATCAGAAATTTTCGTTGTATCCCATTAAGCTTTCTTATAGTTCGTTGAGTTGAGTTATGACACCAGACCACTGCACCATGACTCAACATTCTTTCTAACACTGTTTTGTATAGCAGCTTTCGAAATTTCTGTCCTATTCCCCATCTCGTTCCAGCTGTTCTTTGTAGCATTTGAAATTGGAACATGGCTTTTTATCCTAAAGTCTACATGAGCCGCCAATTTAGCTTCTCGTCTAATGCAAGTCCTAGGTACTTTAAAGTACTATTTCGTTTTATTATTTTTTTATTCCAGTAGATGGAAGGTCCTCTTGAAAGATTGCATAGAATTAGGTTTTTCTTCGGACACGTTCAGACCTTGCTGATCTGTCCAGGTTTTTAACAGGTCTAGTGCATTTGTTGCTAGCTCACCTAATTTGTGCTCTGATTTTGCCGCGATTATAAAGGCAAAGTCGTCAGCAAATGCTTGCATGTGGACTCCTTCAAGCCATGGTAGAGCTAATGCTTCATCGGCCATGATATTCCACAGCACTGGTCCGCTGCACGATCCCTGTGGACAGCCTTTCCCTTGTTCCTTGATTGCCGGACCCTCGCTTGTCATGAGCATGACTTTTCTGTCCTCAAGTACTTTAGCAAGAGTATTTTTAATATTGGAAGGGCATTTAGATTTCTCTAATCTGTTTTTGATGGTATTATAGTGAAGATTGTCGAATGGCCCCCTCAATATCAACCGACACTTCAGCGGCATGCAGTTTTTCTTTTTCTCTTCATTAATTTCGTTTAGCAAGGTATCTAGAGCATTGTCAACAGATGAGCCCTCCTTGAATCCAAACTGGACTGCATGTCTTTCTTTGTTTTCAACTTGATGATAAGTCAATCTTTGTACAAGAAATCTCTCCAAAGCTTTACCCAGAGTTGGAAGAAGAGCTATGATTTTATTTTATCGTGTTTTCTTCCTTCCTTGTGGAAAAGAATGATAATTCCTACTTTTACGGGCTTAAGAAAGGTCGCAAGATTTAGACATTTATTGAAGAAATCAAATAGAAGTTTTGGAAATTTGTTATTGATAATTTGCAACACGAGATTATCTATAGCATCATATCCAGGTGCTTTGCCTCTAGGGAGATAATTGACAGTTCTGTTGACCTCGTCTTTGGAGAAGTCTGGGTAAATGGCGTATTAGTGAAATCTTCAACAGCTGTACTGTTGCAGTTGTTACACGGGTAAAGTGATTCCAGAATTTTACCTGCGAGTTCTTTGACAGAACCTGCGTTTCCGTCATCTGCTATTTTGAAAATTTCATCTGGTATCGTTGCTTTCCAAAAAACTGCCTTGTACTGTTTACCGTAAGGAGAACCAGCATCTGTAGAGAATCTTTTCCAAGCTTCCTTTTTGGCTTTACTTGCATCTTTTACGAGTTGAGCTCTTTTCTGTACATAAATTTCTGTAGCTCGTGCTTTTTCTTCACCCTGTGCCTTTCGAGATCTTCTTCTAAGAGCATTTACTTCCCTCTTTCTGATCTGTAGCTCCTGGTTCCAGCTAACAGGTTTGCTATTACTGTAGGATAATTTACTTTTCCTGAATGCCTTATTGCAAGCTGTGGTGATAGAGTTTTGCAAGTCCTCAGTTATGTTGTCCAATGTTTCTGGCTCTGAGCATTTGGCAATGTCTCTATATATTCGGGCTGCATCCTTTTCGAAGTGGAGTGCGAATTTTTTGTGTCCTCCAAAGGCTGTTTTGTACCTGGTGTACGTCGATGATTTTCTTACCGATGAGATAACTGTTCTGACGTGCATGTGGTCACTCAGTGTTTCCTCATCCAGTACATCCGCACTGATTCGCTAGTTCTGAGTGAGACACCAAAGTAATGTCCAGCCAACCCACATTCATGTTGTCGTTAAAGATTGGACGTGATTTGGGATCGTTGAGGATCTGTAGTTTACGTTCATGTATGAATTACAGTAGTTCTGTCCCTTTAGAGTTTTGGTGGTCGTTCCCCCAGTTGATGCTATGAGCATTTAAATCGCCACCAATTAAAAAGTATTCATTTCCACCTTTCCTAACATTTTCGCTGTGTTCTTGAAGAGTTACGTTAAGGTCGTATTGAGGTGATGAGTAAGCTGAAAAAACCATTAGAGGCCCGTTGATATTTTCAATTTTAGCCACCACCGTGTTATTGGTAATTGCAATAATAGCTGAATGCAGATTTCTATTTGTTATTATAATTCCTGTTTTTTTATTTTTCGAGATCCAGTGTATCCACGAACAGGGTATTCCTATGATTTTATTTTCCTTTACATACATATGGCTCTTGTACCAGAATTACACCTGGTTCGTATTTCTCTGTCATAAAAAAGAGTTGACTTGTTGGAGCTCTTGCTTTTCTTAGGTTTATTTGAACGAATGTCAATGTGGGACGAATTTGTGTACTTATGAATTGAGTTGATGTGTGTTGTGACATTTTAATAGGAGAGTGTTTTTTTGAATATTTTGACTTCTTGATAGCATGGACATATAACATCTGCTGCAGAGTGAGCCATGTTTATATTGGCTCCATATTTTTCCACTTGCTCCCAACAGTTGATGCATTTGAGAGATTGGCTTTTGCATTCAACTGTTTTATGTGGACCAGAACAATGAGCACAATATATTTTGTGAGTATGGCAATTGTTTTGAGTGTGGCCATACATTTGGCACCTATAGTACCTCTTGATATTAAAATGTTCTTTAACATTGTATGTTGACCATCCAATGCTGATCTTTCTCCTTGATTTTAAGTGCTTGGATTGTGGGGCTGGTAACGACACAATGCAATGAATTTTATCTTCATTGGTTTTAATTTTGAATTTAATTTGTACCTCTTCTGTTAATGCTTTCGTTTCTGTACAAATAGATGCGACTATCTCTTCATCTTCTGTTTCTTTCGGTTATCCAAATATTTTTAATCTTGGTGTTCTAACTGTAGGTTTTCTGGATTGTATTAAATTATTTAAAACGCAACTACTGTTTATACATTCCAGCAGCTTTTCAACATCTTCTTCTCCGTTACAAACAACAGCAATTCCATTATTTTGACTTGGTATTGTCTTCTTTACTTTTATTTGTTGTTTTGAAAGCTTAATATGCTGTTTCACGATGTTTTCTATTGTATCTCATAAGATTTCAAAATTTGTGAGGCATTTTCTTGCGGTGTGGGTTGCTCATAAGCAAGTCTCCTTCCAAGTTCTTGTAAAATTGAGTTGCATACGTTTCTTCATGACTTTGTGATGTAGTGCATAGATGGTGTAATTGGGTTAATGATACGTCCTAGTTCTGCTAGATCATCCGAAGGAGTATCTTGATGAAAGGAAAATTCTCCACTTTGTGACTCTAACAAAGAAGTCATGGAATTGATAGAATTGTTCCGTCTCAGGTTGTAGGAAGAATTAACTGCTCTCAGGGAGGGCTCGAGGGTGTTACTGACAAATTCCATGTTTATTTCAATGAAGATAAAAATCTGGTTTTTCAAAGAAAAAGGGGGTTCTAAGAACAGTGAACAGAAGAAAACATAATAAATACTTAAGAGATAAGCATGGAGTGACTGAATCACTTTCCTTGCACCTGTTTCGCCTACAACATTTTTTTTTAAATTTTAACTTTCCCAGAACCAAAGTTAAAGCAAAGATTATTTTAAAAGATGTTTTTAACAGCAGCTTAATAGAGCACATGTAAACACTTATTTAAAGCTGTAATTATATCTGAACAAAATCATATGAATTTTTAAAAAATGCAATGAACAAGAATAAAAATGCGTAAAGTTTCACGACAAGAACACATTTTTTTTAAATCACAAATATTCAATAAATAATTTTTTTTAAGTATTACGATACCACTAAATATTTGTTTTCCACCATGACATTATTATTTACAAAATCATAGATATATATTAAAAGGTATACGATGGATTATAACAATATACTAAATTAAATACACTGATTCACTATTTTTTAGAAGTATGAGTCCTTTAAATAATTTGGTTTTTCACAATAATTCCATAAGCAGTACAAAATTAAGAATACACAACATTCGATATGTTTTGCCAATATCTAGTACTAAAAGGGTAAAGTATGATAAGTAAACAAGGTACTACGTAACACGACTTAAAAAAAATAATAATGAGAGGGAAAAGACCTAACTTAGAAGTGAACTCAGCTAAGTTCTCGACAGGGGAGAAAGTACACGGGGAAGGGGTTCTTATCTTTCTGGTCACTGATTGAGCAGTAAGGGTTACTTGCGAGGTAGAAAAAGAGGTGGGCGAAATGACGTACGGACGCTACTTTCGAAAGGATGGAGGGGTTGAAAATAAAATGGCTTCTTATATAGCACTATTTAGGGAATCTGTATATCGTTTAAAGGAAGAGTTATAAGAAAGAAATCTTTCTTAAAAACTGCTATTTAGGGGCTTAAGTTATAGAGAAATGAATTGTCAGAACTATGAAGTATTTAACTTAGAGGAATCTTAAGCAAGGTAAAAATATACTTGTATCTTACATACAAATTAGAATTGAAGAACCAGGGGGGGATATATTAAAACTCAATTATCTCTAGAACTAGAAAAGGTATAATTTAGCTGATTATATCTGCTTCTTTAGAAAGTATTCCTCCTTTGATTTCTGCTAAAAATTCAGATCCTGAGGTCGATTTTCACCAAAAAGTAAAAGGATAAACTAGGAGTCTTCTATGTAACGTCTACGTGTCTAGGAGTCTTCTATGTTGTGTCGTCGTCCGTACGTCTCAGCATACTTCCTGTACAGAGGAACAGCAAGATAACACAATCCCAATTCTTAAAACCAGCTCTATTTTCTCCCTTTTAATACTGCTTACAGAGGGAGTTACTGGCACACATGATTTGCATATACAGCGCAATTCTATTCAACTGCAGGTCTTTCTATGATCTGTGTGCATCGTACAAATTTGAAGACTGTTGGTTGCTTCATTCACGGTGTTACAATTTCGATATTCAGCAGTTTTTTAATCAGCAGTTTTGCTCGAAATTTTTAAAGCTAAAGTAAAATTCTTGGAACTGGAGGAGGTGCCTTTAGAAATACCGGGCTCTGCCAATCCTAATTTTTGCGACATAATGGAACAATTTAAAATTTAAAATTCTTGTCCCGTCGACACAAATGATGCTTTCTTTTTGTTGAATTTCAAATGTAAGAAATGCAACAAAAGAAATATACAAATATGTAAGAGATTCACTGGTAGTCGCTCATTCAATTCCCACATCTATCAATTCTATTTACGAAAGGTTTCAAACTCCTCTCAAAGAATTCAGATAAACACGTTTTCGCAATTTTAAATTCAGAGAAGAACATGTTTCCTCAATTTTACTTGTCTAAGGATTTTTAAATAAAAGAATTCAAATTTTAACGAATGCGCTTGTTTGCAGTCTACTGTGATAAACTATGTGTCGCTGCATTGAATTATTTTTACAATATACACACCGAAAATTCTGGTCCTCTCTTGGTTTCTCTTTCCACCGTGACTTGTGTTTTGTGCTCGTGTCGTAACCAAATTCAGGAAATATGAAATTCAAAGCCCTATCCACTGTTTTCAAAAGCAATTTAAAAATCATCCAGAATTCAAGAACGATTTAGAAATTACCCACTGTTTACGAAAGGTTCTAGTACAGAAAAAGTATGCTATAAATTCAATAAAAGAGTATTGGAAATCAAGTTTTCTTTATATGAGAGGCTTTTTCTGTCAAGTTAAAAATATAAGTGGCAGTAGTGTTTCTACGGTGTAATGCGCTTTCTGTACGTATTTCCAACGTGTCGTAACTTGGTTCGTTTTTCGAATACGATTTCATCACTTAGCCAATAAATATTCCAAAGAAAGAATTCCGAATTATTATTTTTTATATTTTAAGATATACAGTTGGTCAAAAAATCATTCGTCCTCCTCATGTTTTATATTATTTCCACGAATTTATAAGTGCGTAGTTAAAACAACAATTTAAAGTTTTACCACATAAAAGCTCTGTGACGTTTGATTTTAGCCTCCCATCAAAACAGTTGACTATTTTTTTTTTAAATTTTTGTTTAAAAATATTTAGAATGTAACGCAACTCATGAAATCAGACATACAAAAGTATTGGGTCATTTACAGTACAAAGTCAACAACAAAGTCAAAAACAAAACATAAAAATCAACGCCAGTAAGACTTTTTTTTCTTTTGTTTCACACCTCATATTGTATGTCTAAATATCATTGTGTACCAGGTATTTGATCAAACTGAATCATTTTCATTCTATTCTTGAAGATAAATTTTCAATGAATTTCATTATTTTATGATACAAAAATATGCTTGATTTCTTCGAAATTCTCCATAAAGGTAATGATGGCATATGAATCTTTAAACTGAGGCCAGATTTTAAGTCATTTTTATCTTTATATACCAACTAGACTGTTATGCAAATCCCTACTTTTCAAATTTCTGACATGGTAATTTGTACTTTAATTCAGATTTACTGCAATGAAAATTTCACTTTACTTTAAAAAAGATCAGTATATGCATACTGAACCTCAGTAGTAGCAAAATAAATTCAAGTGTACCTACTTTGGCCTACCTATATGCACATCTAGGATCAAGTAAAATCTTCGCATTCTATTTGATTTGTTTGTTAACACTGAAAATACTTCATTTTGTTTTGCGGGAGATATAATTCTTTTCTATTTTGATTTCATCAATAACAGCCTAACGTACCGATTAACTTTTAAAAAGTTCAAAGCATGTCGTTGAATGGGACCGTGAGATGTAAAATACGACATATCTAATGGTTCTTCGCTAGTGAGCTATTTCAGAGCCTTTTATAGCCGTTTTGGCAAAGTTTGGTGTTCAATTTAATTCAGGTTGACCAATCAACTATCATATACATGAATTCAGAACTCATCCTTTGGGATTTAGGTGGAGGGTTGAAATCGTATGCCAAAAACAAGCTAACTGACGTCACATTCGGAATGCGTTTAGAAAATACGTATCGCCGCAGAAACACTACCGCCACCTACATTTAGCTTGCGAGAAAATGACTCTCACAGTGCAGCTCCGACGAAAAGGCACTCGACTTTGAGTCAATCAATTTTCGAAAAGCGGGACACCATTTTAAGAGACTTCCGTATTTAAAAGCATGAATGGCGATAGCCGTGGCAGTTTTTTCCTCCGAAATCGCGTTATCTGTCCCATCTCTTTCTGTACTGCTAAACTTAGAACCAGAATCCACCCAAAAGACCCTAACTGTGGAAGATAATTGTTTACTTTATCACTCACCAGTCCCCTAATTTAACTAGAAGACTCGATCAAAACACCGTGACTCGACTGCCAAACTCCGAGAAGAGGACTGTCCACTACTTTCAAAACCAATTTAGAAATTACACACAATTTACAAAGAGTGCTAGTACAGAAAAAAGGATACTGGAAATGAGTATATGCGTAACGTATTGGGAATGGGTAAAATGGAGATTTAGAATAATACACGAATACGACGTGATTTATATGCGAAATTAACGAACTAAAGTCTTTTTATTCTGCTCACCGTACAGACTTCCGTTTACGGTACTTATTCTTTCTTTACAAGCAGCCCTAACAGCGGAAGAAAACTTCGTTCTGCTCCGAATTTGTTCCCATTGACTTTTTTCCCACTGATTTACGGGTTTCAGTTCCACGACGGTATACTCTTTATGTAGTCGCAATATATTGAAAAGCTTTTAAGCAAATGAAAGAACGGGCATGGGAAAGAACAAAATAAAAGTCCCTCTCACTGCGACGCTTGTTATTAAAGTGTGCGGCGTGTACTACTGGAGTCCCCTCTCCAACTCCAATACATCATAAAAACCGGTTCAAATTTTCCAACTTGAAAGTTCGACCCAAGTACCAGCGTTGTATAAATATGAAATAGATGTACCCAGCAAAGACGCGAGCTTTATCACGCTGAGTGAAAAAGTTGAGAAGTTGAGCGGGCAAAAACACACTAAGGAAATATATGGCCGATTGCCGGGCTTTGTCTGGAAGCAGAGCGTAAAAAATCCCGTTCCATCTTTCAATCTAAATACAGCGAAATGACTGTAGCTCATTGAAAAAATTTACGACCTGTAATAAGTAAGAAAAATATATAACACACGTTCACACGAATTGGTGCCGATAAATAACAGCAAAAGGGTAATAAACATAAAATGACAAAGGAGAAAAGTTTTTCCATATATAATTTGCCATTTCGCAGAGCTCTTTTTGCTTCTCTTCTTTCAGCGGGCTTTCGCCATTACATGGCAAATTGCGATTCAGAAAGGGAAGAAAATAAGAGTATATCTCTCACCAAGTAATTTTTACTACTGGAAACTGAAAGTGGATTTATGAATCTCTTGATGGAATAACTCAGTTGAAAATAGAATCAAACTCTAAAATAAATAGTTCTTTTCGATGTCGTTCATTAATTTTATGACGAATGATCTAAATAGATAAATGTTAACATTAAATAAGCATTGAATTATGTAATTTTATATCTTTGTTTCGATTTTAAAGTTTACAATAATTTAGACTTATAAATGGTGCGATTGTCAGAGAGTAGCAAAATAAGAATGTATTTATGGGATGATAAATGGTGTCTGAGTTAAAATGATTGTAGTTAAAAGTGGAGTCAAAAGATAAATTGCCCGCTTAAAACCAATATGCTTTTTTGTTTGTTTGTCCCACTCTCACTTATTTACTTTTCACTGTGTACTCAATAGATTTATTACATGAAAAATTAGTGTAACAGACAGCTACAAAAGGAAGATGAATGTTTTTGTTGGTGCTTCGCCTATTTAATGTTTATTTCCACATTCTCTAAATTATTTTACTACAGATATGTTTTTTCTAGTGATCATTTGATTAAATATCTTCAAGTACGGATGGAAGTTTCATTGAAAATATCTTAATAATAAACTGTATATCTTAACAAAACTTTTTATTTGATTCCAAGAGTTATTTTTAATTAATTTACATTTGAATAATATTTCTAAGGAAAGCAATAATATCTAATTTGAACGGGAAGAATTGTTTTTACAAAAGCACCAATGTATTTTTGTTAGATACCTTTTTATTATTCATAGGCATCACCGTGGCTCAATGTGCTTGACCATTGCACTAGCAACCTACGAGTTGTAGGCAGCACAGATTAGATTCCTCCAAGGATGTATTTCAAGATTCCGTATCAATAAAACTTTCCTTGTGTGTGAAGACGTTGTTTAGCACAGTTTGGTCAAAGCCTTGTACCATAAAACCCAACAACATTCTTTAAATTATTTTACAGTAGAAGTTACAATTTCTAAACTGATCATTTGACTATCATCAACTTTCGATCGCGGTTTTATAGAAAATAGCTAAACAATGAGCTATTTTTGTGACAATGGGACCAATACTATTATATTTAATATCAACAGTGATTTTGATCTCACCTTCCTTAATACCACTTTAAAAGAAAGCAATATTATCTCATTTGAACGGGTTGGTAGCTCAATTTAAGTCGCACTGGAGCAACACGATGGGCTATAGGCGACGGTCGGGATCAAAAGATCCGAGGACAAACACCTCATAATTATAAACCACGACCAGATGAAGAGGTCAACATCTGAGCAGCCACACCACTCTCCAACCGTCCATACTACATCAACTTGAGGTTATTTGAAGCCACGTCAGATTCAACGTGTACCAGAACCACGTACGTGACGGTCTTTCGTTTGGTCGAGTTTCTAGTCACATCCGGTCCCTAATCCGTGATTCTACCAACTTGTCTACTCTGCCTTCTTATTTGAAAGAGAAAAATTAATTCTATAAAAGCACCACTGTCTTCATGTCATACGTCTTTACTATTCATTAATGAAATGTCCTTCCAGTAATAGGATTAATGATAGTATACTTTAAGCTTCCTCCTCCTTCATTGTTACTAAAATATATAATTCGTAGCTGTACATCGCTTATAATATATGTTTAATAACG
The DNA here is from genome assembly GCA_933210815.1 of Meta bourneti. Lineage (NCBI taxonomy): Eukaryota > Metazoa > Arthropoda > Arachnida > Araneae > Tetragnathidae > Meta > Meta bourneti. The sequence goes on along the minus strand of OW119927.1, from coordinate 37,760,063 downwards.
ACCTAAACCTTAAAAAGACATCTCTTTTATAAAGTATAGTCTTTTATATAGTCAAACAAATGGAATATACTAAGCATTTGGATAAATGGAAAGGCATTTCAATATTTACGGCCCCTTCCTTATGGCTATAGCACCATTCTTAAAGTCTATAGCACACAGAGAATGCAGAGAGGTTAATTTAAAGTCATTCTGATATCAATTACAAGCTTGTGATAAACTCAGATTCCAAGGAAGCTGCCCTGAATTAATTTCCATCTTAAGCGGACATATTTTATCTACATTCCCAACAGATTCGCCGAAGATGTATTCCGATAAGTCCCCATTTGCTTTATACCGCATCTGCAGTGCCCGGTTAAGTCACGCTCATTTGTCATCCGCGATTTAATGGTGGAATAGAGATGAATAATGCTGGATGCCGGGACAAGTGGAATTCTTTATTTTCTTTGTTGAAATTCAAATAGTTCTTTTAACTGGGGATGTGGAAGAAAGATAGAAACTCGGACCCGTAGTAGATTTCTTTTCTCTCTTTGTAAGAGAATGAATGTGAATAGAAGCATGAAATATAGTAAATGTAAAATATGAGCTGGAAATTTGCAAATGAAGTATTTAGGATGTATATTTTACTACAAGTTCACATCTGTGACTAGTGGTCAGAGTGCTGGCATCGGGATTGAAAGGTTCCTGATTCGAGTCCGGGATAAGGGCATGGATGTGTTTGTCCGTCTAGAATCAATGTGTAACCTCTCTATAAACAGGTTGTTCCTAGAATGTGTTTATGTATGTGAGGTGTAATGCGTAACCTATCGGGTTACACCAGGCGTTACACCAGGTTAACACAAAATGGTTCACAAATCCGAAATTATAGTGACATGATTAAGTACAACTGGCCGGTCATGATAAAAATTACTTTTCTTGTTATTTTTCAGGATTAAATACAAATTTTATACAGCGGATTTCAAAACTCCCTGTACATAACATTAATGGAAGATAGGGAACTCAGTATTAAATCATATTCACATGAGGATACATATCCACAAGCGTCACGTGAATATGCTTGAGCGTGGTGTTAGAAACCCCCACACCAAAGAGTGGTATTCATCAGCTTTGCAGCTCATATTTTATAATAAGCATTTTCCATATTTAACTCAATCAAAATGCATCTTACAAAGAGGGAAAGGTATGTACTACTGGTGTAAGGTTTCATCTTTCTCATTCGTTATTCACGTTTTAGTAGTGGAATAGAGATGAATAATAATTAATGCACGGACGAGTGATTTTGTTGAAATTCAAATGGTTCTTTTAACTGAGGACGTGAAAGAAAGTTAGAACCTTGGACCCGTTGCAGATATCTTTTCTCGCTTAATAATTGGTTTCCAGATGAATGTGAAGAGTGAAATGTGAAAAATAGTAAGTGTAAAATATGAACTGGAAATTCGTTTATAAAGTATTTGAGATGTGTACTGAATTACAAATTTACATCCGTGACTCCATATTTCTTTTGCAATATTTAACAATTGTAAAGTATGGTCAACAAAGGTCGAAAAGATTTTCTATAAAATTACTTTACATAAAATATAAGAAATTTGTTCCAATGAGCTGCTACAAATGAGCTCCCACGAGTTCTTACAAATTACATTCTATGAGCTACTAATAAACACATCGATTGTGCAACGACAATCCACGATGGGCCATACCATGAGTGGGATCAACACAAGAAAGTAGTTGAATTGCAAAATGCTTCGGACTCGCTCTTTCTCTTGGCTTCCTGGGAATCTCACCAAACCGTCAATTCACAACAGCGATACAATACAAAGTTTATACAGGGGATTCAAATTTTCCCTATGAACTTTAAGTGAATGTAAAAAACACAAAATTAAATGGTATTCACCAGAGGATGTACCATAAGGGCCTTATATAAGTACCCCATAAGAATCACTAGTGGCTCTTAGACCCATAGACTTCAAATATACGGACACTGAGCATTGTTATTGGGAGAAACTTAAAAATGTGTGACCAACACATCGAATAGTAGTCACGGGACTGCTCTGTGAAAAATTGACTTGATTGGCCTATTTGGCATCTTATCGCCTCTTTTGGCGATATAACATCTCCCAACAGGATTGGCGTGTGAAATCGCCAAAGTCAATCACTACGTCGCGTGGACCAATCAGATGAAGATTCAATGAATGGGTCTTCTCCCGTCCCGTGGACTAATCAGATGATGAATGTCAGGGTCCACCAGGCAGTCGAAAGTAGTTTAAGGGTCACGTTACTGGTTTCGGTCACTTGATCCTGGGATCATAAAAAGTTTACCATTGCTCACTCTACTTTTATATTTCCGCTATGATTCGGCCGAGTGGCAGTTGGGCAGTTTCGTCCTTTTAACGTTGACTTCGTACGGGTAGCGTTATCATTTTACGAATGCTAAGATGAATGAAACGTACTTAGCATATGGGATGGCTAACTGAAACGCTGGGAAATTTTATCGTCAGCAGTACCGCGATAGAAGAGCCGAGTCACCAAATCTTTGAGCTTATGTGATTATATTTCATGGGAATAGGCCTGGTACCGGTTGATTGATTCCTATGTATCGACGCTGTCAGGTATCCATTACTGTTGGTGGTCACGATTTTGATCACCAACTGTGAGACTTAAGTGTATAACTGCTGTCAAACTGCAAAATTAGGACAAAAAGCAATGCTCACATACTTGTTCACTTACCTTTTATTTCTTCTTTTTAGTGTACCTTATAGCACATCAGGATGGCACTTGATAACATACTTTCCAATATAAATGTTGTTTAATTTTATCTTCTCCCATTACGCAAGTTTTAGAACGATTTTCATAAATCTATGAATCTCATTTTCTAAAGTTTTCTAAATACTCTTGTTTACACTTCTCAGGTTTTTTTTGCTAATACATAGATTTGGTACAGCTTTTATGCAACCTAAATTCTCGAATTATTTTACTGAAAATTATAGAAAATCAAACTCTTTGTATGAGCCATCTTGTAATTAAATACTTGCAAGAAGTGGAATTATATTTATAAGATGCAACCGAAAATACATGCGTACATTCGATGGTAGTTTATTCCACAAGGTATTTTCTTTCAGGTATTTCAGTTCTGCCTCCCATTCTAACTCTAAATATATCATTACCAAACTAAATTAACTCTAAGCTCCATAACCATAACTTAACCCTCCAAGGGGTTTTGACGAGATATCTCGTCATCAAGATATGACTAATTTTTCTAATGACGAGTATCACGTCTTCAAGGTATTGCCAATGTATGATCTGGTCAGTTTTCAAATGAGGAGATCCATGAAGATTTATTCAGTTTACCTAATGACGAGATATCTCTTCGAGACAAACACCAAGAGGGTTAATAAATACTATGTGATTAAAATTAGTTAAATGATAAACAGAAAAGGATTCACCTGGTTTTAAGAAGGAAATTGATCGTTTTAAATAATGCATTGACAATACATGCTATAATTGCATTCAGGGATCAAAATATTGTAAAATATGAAAACAAATCCTCTTGTCAAAATTAAATATTTTCTAATTTTCTGTATGTGAAATTATTAATGTCTTTTGATTCAAAAATAAAAGAGAAAAGAGAGACACACATGTATAGAGAACATCGCTAACTTCTCTTAAAATTAAGACTACTTTTAGAAAATAAGAACTTTATTTTCGCACACAATACGACCCTAAGCAATAAACAGGAATTTCAAAAAACTTTATTCCAACTGATTTTATTAATACTACTAGTTTGCCTTTGGTTTGCCAGAAGATAAATGTTTTTAGGGAGAAAAACATTTTTTCGTCTCGCTGACTGACTACACGTTTTTTAAGCGATGGCAAACGAATACACGGACAATAGTGACAAATGATGCCACGTTTTTTTCTTTTCATAGAAGAGTCTTCCGAGTCCTGTACATTGGCCATTCATTAATCTTGGCTGCCCTGGTTGATCGATTTGAGAATTATGACGTTCACAGTTCCCTGTGCTAGGATGTCTCCGGAATAGGCTTTTGATTAGTCGTTTAAGTGACGATAGCTTTACACCAAGGGAACATAAAAGTGTCCTTTTGGCTTGTTTGCTTTTTGGACCAAGTTTAAGCGACACCGATCACTTTCCGTCTTTTATGGCTCCCTTTTCGTTTTTACAGATTAAACTCAATCGCCTTGTATTGAATTTAAGGTCGTTAATTTAATGTGTAAACAAATGTATTTACGTAGAGCTCCCAGTTTGTTTGAACATGCATTTTATTCTTTTATGTCTTATGGGTGCATTTCTTCAAGGATTAAACTTAAAGCTGTTCTTATTGTACTTGATATACAAATGTGTGTATATAGAGCTTCCAGTTTGTTTGATCATCGCTTTTATTCTTTATGGTTTATCTTTACTCGTATCTTTCTTCATAGATTAACTTAAGGATTGATTGTTGTACCACATACATAATTGTGTGATCGTAGAGCTTCCAACTTGTTTGAACATACCTTTTATTATTTTAAGATTTGTTTGTTCTAGTGCTTTTCTTTAAAGATTAAACTTAAAGTATTTTTAATGCAACGCACAACAGTGTTTATTAAGAGCGTCTAGAGTTTGATCAAACACCACCTTTTAATCTTTTAAGATTTATTTTTATTCGTGCTTTTCTTCATAGATTAAACTTTAGAATGTGATTGTTGTACCGGATACATAATTGTGTGGGGATAGAGCTTCCAATCTGTTTGAGCAAAGCTTTTGTTCTTTTAAGATTTGTCTGTCGTAATGCCTTTCTTCAAAGATTAAACTTAAAGAATTGATTAATGTATAGGATACAGAGCTGTGTGTACTAAGAGCTTCCAGATTGCTTGAACATACCTTTAATTCTTTAAAAATTTGTATATTTTGTAAGGCCTTTTTTAAAACAAACATTAAACTTAAAACAGTGGTTATTGAACAGGATACTAATGTACAGAGTACACAACTGTATACCCAGAGCTTTCAGTTTGAGCATGCCTGTTCTTCTTTTTAAGATGTGTCTGTCAGAATGCCTTTCTTCAAGGATTAAACTTCAAGCTGTGTTTATTGTACAGGATACTCAGTGACTTAACGTAGAATTTCAGGAAATTTGAGTCTGGATTAAAAGCATTAGAAATATATTGAACATTCTCTACCTCTAATTATTACAATACATAAGACGTAATGTGTTCGAAACACAAAATTGTTTTGTTCCTTGAACTGTATAGTAGGTGATAATGTTATTAAAATTGAGAAAAAATTATGATTTATTATTTTTAATTATGAAAATTATTTTTAAATTAAAATTTGTGCTTTATAGTTTTCTTGTAACTTATTTTATTATATTCTTGAGAACAAATTCTGACAATATGTGTAAATGTAATACTTGTCAAGACACCTACTTTTGGATATTCCTCAATACACTAGCGACTAAAGAGCATATGGAACGCAGATTACAATTCCTACAAGTACATAGGGTGTAGTTGTTTTATGTACTAGTAAATATTACTCTGTGTCGAAACAAATTTGTCAGAAATAAGAGTATGCAATCGGATTTACAATATCAGGCATTCAAGTCGTAATATATGTGTACTGAAGCAAAGTATGCAAATTGATTGTTTGTATATCATTCGTAGAAAAATGTAACGCCTTTTAGAATACTCGGTGGGATGATATTATTTATTTCTATTTATCAGCCCACGCTATTTTGGCTGAATTTATTCCTTTTACCAAAGGAATCGAAACGCTATTTGGAACGAAAGACATGCAAAACCCAACTGGTTTCAGTATTCCCTACCAATGGAAATGCAATTTCACTGCTATTTGCAAGTAGTAGTATGCAATATTTTTCTTGACACATTCTAAACTCTTTATAAACGAATTTCAAAAAGAAGTAAAACAAATAAATACATTTCCGTATGGTATCAGAAAAATGAAAATTGTTTCTTTTTTATTTTGTGTGTGTTTTGCAGTTAGAAACAATTTTCGAATGGAATTCTTCTGAGTGTTCTGGGAGATCGAAATGTGGGAAGGTTCTTGGAAAATAAATTCCTGTTTATGCATTTTGCATTTGCGGGAAATTATTATAGATGTATGCTGTCACTTTCACAATGTCTGAATTGTTTGTTTTGGATTGAGTACTTATTCAGTATATATTGTCTTATAAAAAATCCAGATTATACCTCAAAGATATTTTGAATTTTTATATAAGATAATAATTGAGACACATATATATCATGCATAAAGACAAAATATGACTAAATATAAACTATACTATAAAGACAATTATTTGCAGTCGTGAGTCGAATTGTTAGTCCACTCCTCGTTGCATGATGCCTCTCGACTTTAAGAGCCTTACATGATGATGATCAAGGCCAGAACGAACATATCTAAACGACATATCTACGGTGCCGAAGACGTAAACGAAGAGAGCCTGGGAAAGTATTTACAATTGGTACTGAGACCGCAATATCAAATTAAGAGGGTTCAAAGTAAGTGTGTAAGTGAGAGAGAGAGGTGACGAAATGCTAAATCAATATAATACTAAATGAATTACGCTTATACAGGTATAAAGGCGAACGATTTTAAGCATGACATACTAATTAAAGGATGTAGACGTGGGACTTATGGTTAAAAGTTAAAAAGCTTATTTATTTTAATGTAAAATAACGTAGCATTTCGCGCTGCATTTGAGGGAGAATTGTGAATAGCGGACCCAAAAATGGGATGTCCGAACATGAAATCTATCATCAGAAAGTATGCGGTTCTACAACCTCTTTGTGTTTGAACAAATCATATTACGTAAAATATTTACAAATTATTCCAAATCGAACCTGTATTCTTCAAGGAGGTGAATAGGACAGATTGTACTCATGTCTACTCGATAAATATCAGAAGAAAATTGTCCTGCAGAGGATTTCATCTCCTAATGGAATCCCTGTAATGCGATATCAGGTGCCCTATCTAGAAGAGGCGCGGCAGTTATACAGTCTGGTATTACAGAGACGACATACAAATATATTTCTCTTCTTCGTTTAAACCTCCAAGTATTTCGACAAGATATATAATTCAAGATAGGGTCAATTTTGCTAAGGACTAGATACCTCGTCAGTGCAAAACTGCCAAATTACTCCAAGGGTAATGAAGATCCAATTAGGTCCTTGCCCTATTAATAAATTGTCTACTGTCCAGAACTGTTGAAAATTTTAAACAGGTTTTTTCATCAAAGGCTGGTCATTGTAGGGCAGTTTTCGATGCGAAGATAAACTATCTCCAGGACAAACATCAAAATTGTTTTCCAATCTCACTAAACGAATAAGAGATAAGCCATGGAGTGATCGGGCATACCTCCCTCTTATACCATATTGGAATTCTTCTCTAGCTCATCTTGTCCCCTCTACGAAAGTACTGTCATGGATGCTTCTCACCTGTTTATTAGTGTTATTTTCTCCCGTTACTTGGAGGTAGACTTCATGTTTTCACTTTAATAACCTCATTTATATTATAACTTTACTATTAGTTTTATTTATTCATTTACTTACTACTTCCATTATTTGTATTTGTATCTTGTATTATTGTTTTCTCTGCCTCAAACTGTAGCTCCACCGATGTGTATATATGACTCCTGCGTCCGAGGTCATTACGATGTTGAAGGAAGCTAAGCAGCAGATCATTTTGCTAGAAGTGCTGCCGCTAATGCTTTAATCCCCCCACCTCCTCCCTCTTCCGGCACACATCTCATCTGAAGAGGTCCCTCAAACTAGCATCCATCCACAGCTGTAAGAGATATGACTGAACTCTACTGAAGGTCGGAGTAACTTCGGGTTATTTCCCAAGCTCTGTATGAAGCACCTAATCTCCACCTCAGAGCTTACCCACCACTACACGGCCCACGGCCAGTTCCTGAAATATTTATTTCGAATGAATATTCATTGCAATGACCTCTGTAACTGTTGCTTGGAAGCAGACCCGAACCACTATATTACCACCTCTGTCCCATCACAACTCATCTCCACATCGAGGAACCACATACACAGCACTATGACGCCTGGTGTAAACCCCTGGCAATTCACCCCTTACTACAACGAAAAATCATACAAACCGTGCCATTTGTGGTTGCAGGGAGTTTGAACTGAAGCAACTGCTTCAAATTCAGTAGTCTTTTATATGCAAAACTATCTTTACGCCTTCCAACCTTTTACCCCTAAACATTTAACGTAAAACGTTTCAACATTTTACCTAAAAATAACACTTAAATTCGAGTCAAATAAATCTAAATGTAATAAATAATCTAATAACAAATAATCTAAAAATTTAATAAAAAGTCCGTCTAAGCCCCTCACAGTACAATCTTTAAGAACAGCAATCTGCGAGTGCATTTAATAACACAAAAATTCGTCTTTGCATTACAAAATGAAACTATTCCGCGTCCACATCTAGTCATCGTATACGTTATGGCAACTTTTTTTACCATAAACCCTTTATAAGCTTGGTATCCCGTTATGAAGTTGAGTTGAGTTACTATGCCTAAGGACATCTGTCCACTGGCATCTGCATTAGAAATAAAATAATTCAATATTGAAATTTTATCAGAACCTTTGCCACTTAAATTTTCTTATGCAATGTTTGATATCACTTTCCGCGTTATTTCGGACAATTCTTCTACAGATATGAACAATTCTCGTTAAGAGGATCAAACAACTTACTGATTCAAAACTTTATGCATGACTTTAAAGTAATAATCACCAATAGAGGTCTAAAATAATAGAGAATCATAATTATAAATATTTGAAAAAATTAGAATATTTCAATCCACTTAATGCGCTTTTAAGTTTACATTTATATTTGTTTCTTTATTTAAGATCTCTCTATCTATATCCTGAACAAATTTCTAATTCTCCAAATTCTAACATTTACTAAACATTTGTTTCGGATTCGTCGTAATTCTCGGATACAAGTCATTTATTTGTCGGCAATATGCATTTATTGGGACTCAGATGTTCTACTTATTGTGGATTAGTTATCATCCTGTAATCTTCATATTCATCGTATGGAAAGTTTCTCAACTTCAGATACATGAAATTACTTTCCGTGACTGAAGATTAACTCAAATGGCCTTATTGAAAATATTCTTTTTAGTCTTTCATTTATACCAGTTCTGTATAGGCATTGTTTACATGGTTTATTAATCCACCAAGGGAATTGTTTGGTTGTGGGCGTAAAATAGTTCATGATGACAGAGTGAAACGAAACATTTGTATTTGAAAAATACAGATGTTTCGTTCTGTCTTCTGATTATTATCATCGGTATTAGTAATTATGTTTCAAAACTTCCATTTAAAAATGTTTCAGAAACATAAGCTGTTTCCGATGCTTTTATTTCGCAGTGTATTAGATTGTTTAAGTTTTTTTAGGTTACAAAGGGTTATGTTTTTAGTCTAGCCATAACCTTATTAAGTATTTTATTTAATTTCTTTAGTTAGAGTTTATTGGAGTTTGATCTTTTTTATAATGTCTTAAATGATTCATTCCTATTTTCGCATATACTCAAAAAATAAAGATGACATTGAGTTCGTATCAAGCGAGATCATCTGATCTCATTACAATGGAGCATATTTGAGATGCTGTCACATTGCAGGACTTCTGTAGCCCGGTTGGAAGAGCAACGGATTAGCAATCGGAGGGTTGCGAGATCGAAACTCTGTCCAGCCAAAGACCGACGTGTACACAGTCGCTGACACACGTTAAATTTATCGTGGCCTCAAATTCGTTGGTGTCGTTCGTCACTCTCGTTAGCGTGGTGTGGAAGTTTCGAGAGTAGGGGACCAGCTCAGGTGTTGATCTCATCATCTGACCATAATTCAAAATTACGAGGAGTTATCTTTGGATGTTTCCCTGCAGGATTGATCCAGGACTGTCGTCAATAGCCCATTGTGTTGCTACAGTGCAACGTTAATTAACTACCTAACTACCAACGTCGCATTGCAGCCTGCACATCACCACTAAGGACCATACAAGAGCAAAGGTGTGCTCTTGAGTACGAATGGGGATCCTTGCCAGAGGAACTATTGGACTGCCTTGTGGAAAGTATATCTCTATGTTGATGATGACTGCATTAGGATGAGAGACATCACACTCCCTATTAGATTACTTTTAACAGATTAAAGTATATTGTTTCGCGAAAACTATGATCTACAATGTGTTCAGCTAAACATTTTTGACGTGAATAAATAATTTAATAACCGGAACAGCACTGGGGGCATGTATAAAAAGTCAAGCGTTTAAAAAAATCGTTACAAATGTTCTGCCTTATGGTTTCAGAACCATAAGAAACATCCAGAAGATAAATATATCATCATGTATACAATAGATATCCGTACCTGACATGACCTTTGAACTGAGTGAGTAGGCACATTGAGCATGGGGAGAGGGTCCACAATATGTAGAAATTTTACGGTGTTGGGCGATCTTTGGGTCAGTGTAACTCTGTATTGCTTAGAGAGAGGACTGCGTAAAAGTGGTGTCATTCGAAAGCTACCAAAGTACGCTACGACCTCAGGCCTTTAATGAATAAAATTATACTCCAGTATAATTATCATATCGCACCTTTAATTGTTCGAACTTTAAATTAGTTGATTACATTCAGAATCAACAATAGTTCAAACTTCATGTCTGCTTCATTCATTCCACAATCCAACATCATGTTCGAGTATTCACGTCAAAACTACGGTTTGTGTCCTCCACACAACCTACCATTTTTTGTTTCATTTCTTCAGTTTCTAGTAGCACCATGAGGCATGTACGTGTCCTTAATTTTTTCCACATAGCTTGTAGAATATTGTTGTTTGAGTTACTTAGGTCCAGATACTCGGCAAGAGATTCCTCACGGATTGTATTAAACTCAATTTTTCGACATGTGTTCAGAGTACGAGTTGAAATTAACTTGTTCTTCCTGTAACCAAACGTAGTACTCTCAGATTCAAAATATTAAATTTTAACTTACGTGAAACTCATAAATAGTCTTACTTTTAGACCTTTATTTAATTTCAAATACCTGGGGATCTGCAGCAAAAGTACTTTATGATGCGGTATAATCCTTTACGAACTTGTATAATCTGTTAATCTCATTAGTAATTAATCTTGTTATTAATGTAATTTCGGAAGTAGGCTTAATTTAAGAAAATTTGTAATCCTAGTATCTTCCTCAATCTATTGGCAACTGAAACTATTTGTAGGAAATACATTTGTGATAAAAAATTAAATGTTTATGTATTCGTCTTTTATTGTTTTCGAACAATTATAGTATACAAATGTAGATGTTCACTTTTAATGTGAACTGTTTCGGGATTATTAAACATATATGTGTAAGAACGAAAACTGTTTGAAATAAACTTCCTATCAACCCCCAAAACACAGTTAGCTGCAAATAAATAACTTTTTCTAAGCAAAATACCTCCACAAAGCAAAAACTATCATGAGAAGGTTGGATTCGTGTAACTTTCATGTTTCCTTCATTTCAGGAGAGGCCGCAGTAGCCCAGTTGGAAGAGTAACGGATTAGCAGACGGAGGGTTGCGAGTTCGAAACTGTCCAACCAAAGACCGTCGTGTACACGGGGCTGGTGCACATTAAATCTTTCGTTGCTTCAAACGTCCTCACTTTAGGGTGGTGTGGAAGTTTGGAGAGTGGAGTGATAGCTCAGGTGTTAACCTCGCCATCTGACCGTGATTCAAAATTACTTATCTTTACCTTCGTGATTGATCCCGAACCGTCGCCAATAGCCCGTGTAGCTGCTCCAGTGCGACGTTTATTATCTACCTACTTACCTACATTTATTTCAGGATTTTCAGTGTAAGTAAACAAATAAACGGATGACGAGGATTTTGCTTGCTGTTACTCAATGTGGAAAAAGCACAGGGACAGTACGTTTGTCCTCAAAAACACTAGCGCCATCTACATTTAACTACAGAAAACATGTCTCATTTTCATTTGTTTTCGATTATCTCCTAGCAATGGACTGAAACAGTAATAAATAATCTCTAGAATCTATATGTATGATTTTGATAAGGAATAGAAGATTTAGTTATTACTTTTTATTTATTTCATACCATTATTTTAACTAGTTGAATACAGAGCATTAATATTCAGTACTTTTAAGGTAGTATCAATATAGGCTATGAATAGTATCAGTCTTCGGTAAAGATCCTGGACTGTCGCCAATAGGCCGTTGTGTTGCTCCAATACGACTTAAATTCAACTATCTACCGATAGTATCACTTTCTTTTGTAAAGCCTCTTTACACTTACTTAAAATTTAATATTTGCTGCCAGACGGATTAGTTAGAACTATTGTTTTTTAAGTAAAAAGTCAATAAATAATAATAAGTTAAAATTCTCAAATCTAAAAAGTACAGCTAGATTAATCCTTTGAAGGTCACAAGATTTCCGAGTAGTGTAGAATTGTTTTTACTCCATAACACACATAATGACTACTAAACAACCATGTCTATTGTTTGAAGCAATCATAGTAAAGTTTCTGTTGGAAAAAAGGTAAAAACGGTTATTAATCATACAGGAAAGATAGCAGGTTGTAAAACGGATATATGCGTGTAAACCCCTTAGAATGTTAAACAAATTAAAATTATTTTTATACAGTTTTATTGTGCATTATTTTTTCCTGAAAACATTTAAAGTTTCCCAACATACAAATCGGAATACTTTTTATTCTAGATCGGTTTGTTCTTTAACCATTACAACCATTCTTTCAAACATTGCATTAACACTCTACAAGTACCATCTATGTCTCTGATTCAGTTTATGGATGAGTTTACTCCGATTTTAAGTGAACTTGTATGTAACGAAATCACCGCAAAAAGCATAAGCTTTTATAAATAATGCATAAAGTCAGATAGAAGATTGAAAGACAGCTTTCTTTCGCAAATGTGGCCGTTCGAAAAACTAACAGAATAACATTTGTATGAAATCTAGTTCAAGTCAGAAATGGATACTAAGTATCATTTTCTCACGTAATCTTTTTCGATTCGTTTAGGGGAAGAATAAAGCAACAACATCGCATAATCGAAAAAAGCAAATATATATATATTTAAAGTTTTTCATAAAACCAGACTTTGCTATCAGGTTTGTGTTTTATTTATTCATTGCTTAAATTTATTACTTTATTCGAATAAACATTGATCACATCGATCGTAATTTTTAGGATTAAAAAGTCGCGCATCGTTTTTCTTAACGATTAATATCGATTGGAAGAAAGATATTAATATCGATTTTTCAATGCGTAATGTCACACAGCTAAAATATTTCAATTGATAAAAGGACTAAATTATGGGATTAAATCCATTATTAATCGGATTATTATTAATGGCATAAATAATTTAGAAAACGGACAAAAACATAAAAGGTATGGAAAAATTAAAAGAAATAAATTGAAAAATCTAAAGGTTTTCTCAGAACCTAACATACCAACGAAACAATAAATGAATATGTATATTTAAGCTGAATTGTAACAAATAAGCTCTACGTAAAAAAAGATTGTTTTATGTTTATTGTGTTAATTAATGTTTTAGTAATATATTCTAAAGATTCACAGTTAATGATTTTAATTCAAGTTTTTATAACCGTTTATTCCAAGTAAATATAATTTTGTTTCCCACTCTGAAATGCATTTAATTTTCGATCTGAATTGAATACATAGGAAAAAATATCAATATAATTAAGCTAAAATCAATCAATTCTTGAAACAATTGACTATTTGGTAACAAATTAAAATTTGACCTAAATATACTGTTCAAACCTTTCATCAAATATCCATCATAATATTTGGAAAATGCATTGGAATTTCAACACAGAATGCATTTACTGTGGATTCGGTTTATCACGTATTGTTTCATTAAAACTCGAATTAAATATGTCATCCAGTTTAATGAGGCACCAAGTTTAAGTCATTCAGGGATGAAGTTTCATTCAAAACTTGTCAAACACATGTGACATGGTTGAAGCTCCATCGTTTCAATATTGCAAACATATCAACAATACATCATCAATCGAAAATGAGGATAATGATTTGGTGTAATTGTGACTCAAAGCATTCAAAGCAAAGGCACTAACAAATAAAACAATGGTACTCAGTAATTATTTCCAATGTGCAATTGAATATAATTGACCAAATACAATGGAACGGGGGTTCTAGAGCATTATTTTTAACTTTATATAGATTGAATGTTTCAAACAGTGTAAACTTTATATTTGGTGGAAGGTTTGAAACTGTAAATTTTAGTCAAATTTGAGTTTAAAGTTACTAAATAGTCAATCTTGCCTGAATCAATTGATTTTCTGGTTATTAAATGTCTACTAATTTTTCTTTATATGAATTCATTGTAACTAAAAATCCAGATTTTACATTCATATGAAGTCAAAGGGAAGAAAATTGTAACGGTAGTAAACATTTATAAAACTTAGAGAATTATAATATTTTGTTGTTAATCTTTAGAACAGATTGCTAAAACGTTAATAAACATGTAGACATACTAAATGCAAATCAATCTATTTTGTTTTATATGCAGATAAATTGTTATAATCTAGCTTAAATATACATAAATTCACATCCCTTATTTAGCATGGTTTTTAGGCTCTGAGAATGTGTAATGATTGCAATTTCTCTTTCTCGAGCTATTGTGCAGTGCTATGGGAATAGATCTTTGAGCATAGTTTTTTCAAAGAACTATTAAATTGGTTCTTAGGGCATAGCTCTAAGAATAGTTCTTCCGGATTTAAATTGTCCTCTGTCAAAGAGTACAGACATTTTTCTGAGTTTGAAAGTCAAGTAAAAAGTAGAGATGATGAAATTTTGGATTAGGTAGGTAGATAACTTTACAAGTGGTTTCGACGAGATATCTCATCAATAAAAATTTGATCGATTTTGCTAATGCCGAGATATTATCACAATCAGGATATTGTCATATTTTTGATGAAGAGATCAAGACCCGGCAGTTTTTTTCTAAGGACGTGATATCTCGTCCATCAAGATCTGGTCAGTTTTCTTAAAATAACGATATGCCTCGTCAATACAACCACCAGGAGGGTTAATTAACATTGCACTGGAGCAAACACAACGGGCTATTAGAGACGTCCAGGATCAATTCGAGGACAACACCAGAAAAAGACTATCATAAAATGTTTAAATAAACTAATGAAAGTACATAAAAAACAATATAACTGAAATTGATAATGCACAACTTGTAACTGAAAACTGAGATAATGCATTACGCAGTGTTTCTTACATTCATTAAAGCTGCTCTCAAAACTCAAAAAAGCATTCGTTTCATTTTCAACTAGTTGGTTATTTGAAACATATAGGTAAAACATTAGAAAAAATGTTTTGAGCGATGATCTGCGTGACTACTTGTGGTGGCATCATCAAACTTGGATACATTTTTTTCTGCTTACGTTATTAGTGTTATGAACCTGGCAACAGAGTTAACATCGTTACTTATCGTCTTTACACGCAAACTCTACATTTTACATCATTTAGGGTATAAAAAATTTCGTCTTTTTGGGGAATGCTTATTAACAAACACAGCACATTAAGTAGGCACATGTGAGAGAATAATTGTTCTACCGATTTTTGCTTTCCACTTTGGACGTCAGATGGGACTAGATAGTTAAAGTAACACATTAATATCTTTAAATATTTTACAGAAATAGCCTCTATGTATGACGATGTATTAAGTATTGAGGTTATATAAATAAGGGCTAAGAGTTTTGAATTATTATTCCTCTAACTTCAGTTGAAAGAAAGAAATTTCCTTTTCATAAACTGAAGACAGGTTTTTTGCAAACAGTAGAATCTTGATTATCCGATTAAGTGTGTTCCGAGGACACCTGGGACAACAGGGAACTCGTATAATACAGACGTAGTAACACAAAACGGCCTATACGAAATACAGAAAATATTTATTGTACTACATATTAGTACCACTGCTAACATTAACGCTTTATCCTCTAATAAACGGATCGTAACCTACACTGGTGGGTCAAACAGACTCTAATATGAATATGAGTGGTCATTTAAAAGACTGATAATTTATTTGATATTGCTGAGACCGACCGCCTTTCCACTCAAATGGGCTGCAAAGTAGTGTCTCTACTAGAAGGTAAGAAGAGAAATGGATAACCTTCCCTGGGTAGGATAATTTATTTTTATTTTATTCATTAGTTACATTTCCAAATATTTTATATTACACAGGGTGTTTCGAACATATCTGGCCAAATTGTAAAGGATGGTGGAATGGCCCTGTATCACCCTTTACAATTTGGCCAGATATTTTCGAAACACCTTGTGATTCATTAATACAAAAATCTGTTCATCAATTCAAACACATCGATGGTGAACAAAACATTTGTGCATGATGTTTCTCTATTCTTTTCTCTTTAATTTTACATTAAATAAAACTTATCTGACATTTTAAGCAACTTGGAAATATTACAGTCAGTTAATATTTATGGATTTCTTAAACCTATTGCTATTTCAGATTTAACGGTATAGAGACCTCATACTCTTTATGAGTGAAGATGACTCCAGTTTTATGGTATTTGAAATGCACATTGCAGTAACTTTAGTTTCAAATTGTTCCTTTGAAACAGCTTGTAGCAATGAAAATTGAGTAATTTTAGATAATTTTTAAGGATACAAAGACAAAAAGGCATGCTCAGTTGAGGTTAATGACGTTTAAAAATTTAATTTAATCTTAAGAAGTAAAATTAATTAAATTGATGATTTTCTCTACATCACAGTGAATGAGTATTTCTTTCGCTGATAGCTTCTTAAAATGGTGAAATATAACGCATTTAACATCACTGAGGATGCGAGTTGAAAAATGCTCAGGTTCAATTCCTTTAATTTAAATTGTTGAAGGTCCAGTTTCAATTCCTGGGTGTATTTCTCTCTTCAGTGTCAGTAAAACTTTCCTTGTACGTGTAAATCCATCTCTTGATGTTGTCTGTCTTGTGCTAGGCCAAATTGTTATACATGAAACTAATTAAAACAAACACGCATCATTGGAATCTTCAAAGCATATTCTATGCCCAACAATAAGGAAATATATATTTTTCCGATGCCTATTTATTTCTTAGCGATGTTAACTTTATTACTCGTTAAATATAATAGAAGTTTTACTTACCAACTGTATTTTTAATATACGATTACAAGGTAACAAATCATTTTCCTCTTTTCTTCGAATCCCTATAATGTTTTTCATATAATTGTATTTCAGCTTATCGATTATCGTTTAAATAATGTTTTGTCGATAAATTTATGCACTTATCCCTGTTGAACACTAGTATGGATTTCCAAAATGTTCTCAGATAAATAATTAAGTATCGGCGAACAATGTTTTATAAAACAGTATCAATGCATTTGTCCAATAAACCTAACATAGATGACTGGTTCGAACTTTAACTGTTCTGAAAAAGTATAACGTTTAACTCTAAACAAACACATTTTTAATGCCATGTTATTTATTTTTATTTCAATTATTAGTTAAATCATTTTAAATGGAATTTTTGAGTATTAATTAAATTGCTTTAATTTACAAATTACTACATTTTAATGGAATCTTTATTTAGTTTGTTTAACACACCAAGTGGTTTCCACAAGATACCACATCCAACACGATCTGTCCAATTTTGCTAATCAAGAATCTTCGCCTAGAAAAAACAAAACTTCCCTATTTTACTGAGGACGAGCCCAAGGAGAAATAAACTGCAGGTTTCACTGCGAGGCATGTCGTTTCACCCCCCTTTCCAAAGCGATCACACAGATGGACAGCTGATGAGTTTCATGAGTGCCTTGTTCCCGATGCTCGTTCCCAGAATGTTGATAGGCAAGTGATATTCGTTTGATTGCGAAGGCATGGGAATTGTTTTGAAAAGCTTTTTAAAACAACTTTATAGTGTTTTCTTCTGATCACTTTTACATGTGGTTCTCACGAGCTTTGGAAATAATATTTCCCATACTAAGAATGATTTGTTCCAGGATAAAGGGTCTGCTGTCCTCTCCGAACTTAAGACATGTGGGGGGATACGGGGGGAGGAAAGGGGAGTGCTCGTTATGGAACTTCAAAGCAGCTGGTGAAGGAACAGAATGAATTTGTGATTTACTATCTTCTGGGCTTCGTTAACTTTAAGGGGAATGGATATCCAAGTAGGCAAAATAACTTGTTCCTCGCATAGAATTGGTGTCAATTTGGAATAGGTTTTTCTATATGGTGTTGGCCACTACAGGTGTGGTTAAACTACCCTAGAGGGGTAAATTGTATATTTAAGTTATCTGGGTTTTTTTCAAGAAGTGAACACAGTAGTAAGTATAGTATGGACACAGTACTTAAATTTTTATCATCTAACTGGGAATGACACATGTGAAACTATTCAAAAAATCTTAATTTCAGCCAACAACTTATGCCGCTTGACAACCATGTGTATATACGTATTTAAATGAACATCACTACTACTGCGATTACTTGGGAAAATTGGAGATATTTTCTTTGAAATGACTGATCTGGTAGTAAAGAGATTAGCGCTTTGGTTGTCGACTCAACAGGCAAGGGGTTCCTGGTCATACTGGTTCGAAATCCACGAGCCTTAGATCCCGGTGTAAAAAATCATCGCGTTTGAAAATTGCCGTAGAGCTAGAAACCAAATCCATCGTTGAAGCTTAGGCTAGGTAGCTTAGGCTATAACTTAAGCGCCGTGGTAGCTCAGTGGAAAGAGTAGCGGATTAGCAACCGGAGGGCTGCGAGTTTGAAATTCGATTCAACCAAAGACCGACGCGTATGTGGGGGCGCGTATCCTGGTCTCAAATGTTATCACGTTGGAGTGATATGATAGTTTGGAGAATGAAGTTCCAGCTCAGGTGTTGACCTCGTCACCTGAAAGTGTTTCAAAATTACGAGGTGTTCTTGGTTCTTTCCCTTCGAGATTGATCCCGGAACATCGCCAATAGCCCATTGTGTTGCCACGTGTGACGTTAATTCAAATACCTCCTAGGCTATAATTTATAAAGTTCTATGTAGTATATTGACATGTATTTGAATTAGATTTTAAGGTATGAACGATTATTCATGCCATGTCCTGAACCTGGTGAGTCTCGAATTTTGAGAACTCCTCGGTTTGTATGTCTGTTCAAAGGCAGAATTTGGTTTGCTCTTGACCTTTTGCTTACATGTTCTTGTCTACATGTCCAATGAAAAGGTAGCACAAGGATAGAACGTAAACGAATGAAATTCGTCACATCAATTTGAAATTCACTTGTAGCTACGCCTATTCAATTCATACGCAGCTTACATGAAATATGATTTAGCCACAAATTGTCTATTACAGATTGATTTGTAGGCCCTTCAGTGGCCGAGCGATTCAAATCTCGTATGTGCCGAAGTAGATTTGGCTGCTTGAAGTTTCTTTGTTTTGTTTAAGACGTAATGTGTGCCAGCTTCTCTGAAAATTCTTCGTCCCTTCGCAGTTCATGGTGGGTGCAATGTGACATTACGTCCCACGGTGCATCGAGGTAAAGCAGAGTCAGCCATTTTCTCCTCAATTAGTTCTTGAAAGATTACGATCCATTGAAGTTGGCATTAGATGAAAAGAATGTTGATTTGTAATACGTCATCTTTATAAATAAAGTAAATTTCCTACTATCTGAGGGCTCAATGAATTTTTCCACCGTGCTAGAAATTTTCGAACTCTAGGCGGCACAGCGCCCCTTTAATTAACCGACGCGTATTTTTCTCTTTTGCGTCAGCAAGAACTTTACTTGTGAGGGTGTGTGCTCATTTATTTGACGGGAAAACATTACTTTACACGTCTTGGCCAGATCTGGCCCTCGCATCATAATAAAACCAAACAACCCGATTATCTGCAAATAGTGTATCCATTTTGAGGATTATCCGCAAATTTGCAGTGATAAAGATTTGATTGTGGAAAAGTGTTCTCGTTTTTGGAATAAAGACGTAGCGTAATAAAAACGAAATCTTAAGCACTTTACCAACCCTATTCATTTTTTGACGGGATCTATAATGTGGTAGACGTCTGGAAATCATCTAAACTCATCACCATCAGTAGATCGGGGAAGTTGTGATGGAAACTGCTCTTGAAGATGGTAGAAGTGATACTACATCATAGATAGAATGAACCCCATTGGCGAAATCGGTTCTTGGTGAAGAATAATGTTGATGGAAATGGACATTGCCGAATGGTGCAGCGACATTCATGACACGCTATTTCAGTATTTAACTGAAGGCTCTGGACTTTAGTTATACTAGTTTTGTGCCCACTGCAGTCTGGATAATAAAAGCTTTGTAAGTAAATAAAAATAAAAGTGATTGATCATTTTATTATTTGAACAAAAATGTGTAAATATTCAGTAAGTGTTTATTTGGTGAAATTCTGAAACTTTAATCGACATTGATATTCATTTTTCAACTTGATATATCTCAGATAGACTTATTAATTCAACATTATTGTATTTTTGTCTATTAATCGTGTGCCCTAACCAATACAATTTATGGTTTTGAAACATTCTCAAGTGATTGTTTATCTGTGGTTCTCACACATTTTTGCCTTTTCTCTCTTTATATTTCATCCTTATATGTCTTCTCAGGATTCTGCTCATTTCTCGAATTATTTTTATAATGTTCCATCATTTCATATCAATATAATCGGATTTGATCCTGGATCGTCACCAATAGCCCGGTATGTTGCTGCAGTGCGACGTTAATTAAAGTACCTACCTACATAGCAAAATAAATTAACTTCGTAAATTGTTAATTACCTCAACCATGGCTGCTTACTTTAAATGTTTATACCTCCATCGAAAATATTTCTGGCGAAACAGGTACGTGGTCAATTGAGTAAAGCCTTCAAAAGTAACCAATATTAGGAATATAAAAGCAATATAATAAAGCTTGCCTAAAGCTATATAGGTGGAGACGTCTACCGAAGAATACTGAGGATATACATTTATTTCAAACTCAAATGTGAGTTGGTTGGGTTGTTTTATGACGCAAGGGCCAAGCTGATCCAAATACAAGTAAAAAAAGTCAAGTAATGGACAGTCAAGTAAAGTTTTACTGACTCGAGAAGACAGAAATACCCTCAGGGTAGTGTATTTCAGATCTTCTCAGACAGAAATATTACAGGAATCAAACCTGTGCCACCTAAAACTCACAGGTTTCTAGCGCATAAAACTCAAGGAGAAACATGGATGACATTATAAATGAAATGTTAGAACACCATAAAGGATAGTGATGAAATCTAAAAGATTGGGATATAATAATGGCGCACATTCAAATTTCATACTTGACCGCTTGGAAGTCTAAACAAGACTTCCTTAACATTGATGAAGAACTAATCAGAATTCCGAGAATAAAATTGAATCACATTTATGTATGCTACTATGTTTTAATAAACATCCAACATATAGCTTTAATATTTTAATTACATTCGGAATGTATTATAAGCTTTTCTTGTGTTCCCAATTACAGAGTACAAATGAATCATTATACCATAAAAGAAAATGTAACCGTTTGTGTTTAATTTTTTTCACTGGAACATAAATCCCACACGCTGCAACGAATACCAATTCCTTCAACCAAACAATCAAATGTCAAACAAGAACATCCTGTTCATCAAAGAAACTATCCGTATGCATCAAAAGAGGTCAGACTGGCTCACTCGTGTGACCACCTATCAACCGAAACAACACTCCAAACCTTTCATCTTTCTACACATACACTCAGTGTTCTTTTTTATAATTCAGATAGTAATTCACAATGTCCTTTTCTCAATCCAACTTAATCCACAATACCCCTTTTTATTTCATCTAGGAATTCACAGTGTCCCTTTCTTATTACAACTAGACACCCACAGTATCCCTTTCTGAATTCAACTAGGAATTCAGTGTCTCATTCTTAATTAAACTTTTAATCAACAGTGTTCCTTTATTTCCTTTCTTTGTCCCTTTATTTTATTCCAAATAGGAATCCACAGTATCCCTTTCTTAGTCGAACTAGGAATTCAGTGTCCTTTTCTCAATCCAACTTGTAATCCAGTGTCCCTTTCTTGTTCCAACTAGGAATTCACAGGGCAATTTTCTTATTCAAACAAGGAATCCACATTGTCCCTTTTTATTCCAACTTGAAATCCACACTACCTTCCTTAATCCAACTAGGAATCCATAGTGTACTTTTCTTATTCCATCAAGGAATTATCAGTGTCCTTTACTCAATTCAACTTGGAATCCACAGCGTCTCTTCCGTATTCCAGTTAGGAATTTACCGTGCACTTTTCTTATTCCAACGTGAAATCCACACTCCCTTTCTTAATCCAACTGACTCCTCAGTGTACCTTTCTGAATCCAACTAGGAATTTACAATGTCCCTTTCTTAATCCAACTTGGAATCCACAGTGTATTTTTCTTATTCCATCTAGGAATCCACAGAGTTCCTTTCTTAATCCATCTAGTAATTCAATGTTTCCTAATCCAATTGAAATTCCTTAATCAAATTGTATGCCTAAAAACAACTTCATTTACATTTATGAAAAAGTAATTATTTGAACTAGGAGTGATAAAATACAATCATCATATGTATTTATGCACAGGATTACATTTCTTTAAACACTTTGAAGTCTCGGAATTTACTATCCGCTTTGTTGTGTCACCATTTGCCTAGTGTGTACAGGTCTATCATACCATAAGAGAAAACGTTTCTGTTTATTTACGAATTTTTTCAGATGAACTGCAATCTCATGTTCAAACGGACATCCTTCTATCCAACCAAAGAACCAATACCTAAATATGAAATAAGAACATCCTGTTCATTAAAGAAACAATCCGAGAGCATCAAAAGAGGTCAGACCGGCTCACTCGTGTGACAACCTATCGACTGAAACAAGGCATACCCCCAAACAATCCACCTTTTTACACATATACTCGCAGTTTCCCTTTCTAAATCCAAATAGTGATTCCTGGTGATCCCTACAGTGACCCTCTCTTAATCCAACTAGGAATTCATTGTGTCCCATTCTTAATCCAAAGTGAAATTTATAATGCCCCATTCTTAATCCAACTAGAAATTCAGTGTACTTTTCTTAATCCAGGTAGTGATACAATGTGACCCTTTCTTATCCAATTGAATGCCTAAAAACTGCTTCATTTACATTGATAAGAAAGTAATTCGTTGAACTACGAGCAATAAAATACAATCGCATATCCATTTATGGAAAGGTTTAATTTTCTTTAACACTTTTTAACCTCGGAATTTGTTATCCGCCTTTGTTGCGTCATCTATTACCAAGTGTATATGGATAATCGTCTTACTAAAGGGAAAATATTTCTGTTTATTTCTAAATTTTTTTCAGAGCAACCGCAATCCCACTTGCTGCAGTGGACATCCATCCATCCGACCAAAGAATCGATACCTAAATATCAAATAAGAACATCCTGTTCATCAAAGAAACAATCCGCGAGCATCAAAAGAGGTCAGACCGGCTCACTCGTGTGACAACCTATCAACTGAAACAAGGCATACCCCCAAACAATTCATCTTTCTACACATACACTCACAGCGTCCCTTTCTTAATCCAACTGATATCTGTCTCTGTTCTCGTGGACCGTAATGAAGAATCATCCATCATCCAGGAATAGTGGAAGGTCAATCTGAGCAATTTATTTTCCCTCTTTATTTCTTCCTGGAACCCCTGAGTTGTACTGGCGCATTGGCAGTGTGTTACAAGGTATTGAAGCAGATGGCGATTGCTGTGTCATGTGGTGAAACGGTAAGGACCGGCCCCGTTGAGTGATGTTCAGAGCGGATATTAACAGGTGAAGATTACTGGTGGGGGATTTATGTGAAGTGTGAGGGGATTACGAGGGACATCAGGTTTATTGGTTGGTGGGAGTTGCTTTGTCATCGTCTCGTTTTGAAGGGTGTGTAATTGATCTATTTCACAGAGAAATGAGCGATCGTCTGTTTGTATTTTTCTGCCTTTGATTGCTGTTTAAAAGATGCGAGCTTTGTGCCATTGGTGGAGGCTTCGAAATGAGATTGCGCTTTTATGATTTGAACTTATTCTCTAGTTCCTGTAATAAATGTAATCAGTTTTGCAGTTCAAATACGAAAATAAATCTCCATTAACATCTTCAGTCCCGAGAAAAACACTCCTTAAAATTATTATACCTGCCATTTATTGTCCTAAGAAAATATTTATAGTGAATATTTTAAAATAGTATATAAAAATATTCTTTGAAAAAAATTAATAGTCAAAATCTGCTCCCAGTTGGGTGTATTTCACATTGGACACAATGGGTGCATGCCTGTACATCCAATGTGTGCATTACACATTGGACATAATGAGTGTATGCCTTTACATCGAATGGGTTCATTACACATTGAACACAATGGGTGAATACCTATACATCCAATGGATTTTTTACACATGGGACACAATGTGTGTATACCTATATATCCAATTGATGCATTACACGGTGGACAAAATGGGCGTATGCCTATACATTGAATGGGTGCATTACGTATTGGTTTCTCCTACGGCGCTTGCAACCTGCGAGTTGTAAGTGGCGCACGTTCGATTACTCCCAGGGTGTATCTCTCATTTCTGTGTCAGTAGAGCTTTCCTTGTATGTATGTATATTACTTGAAGTTGTATGTCCAGTATTTCACGCAGCTTGTCTAAATACGACCCTTGCACTGTAAAACTCAACCAACCCATTAGATCCAATGGATATATTCCCATACATTCAATAGGTGAATTACCCATGGGAGACTTTCAATGGATAATACCCCCAATGGGGTTTATCCAATGGGTACATTACCGATTTAGAGATATTGCCTCTATGGGTTCGAACATTAAGAAGTAGCTGCATGAAAATAGTGTGAATTAATGAATATACTTTAACGTTTTGAAAGTAAAAATGATATTTTAATGCAGCCAAAAGAGTACTGTCAAAATTTGAATAAACTTGCATGTTTGTGTGAAAACATTTGAAACATACAAATATGGATTCCTTATAATCAGTTTTACTTACCGTTATCCAAAGTTTTAATCAAAATAACTGTTGGTAAGCAGTGTAAGATGCATTGCTCTATTTAATTTTATGAAAAATAATGAATTAAAAAAATGTCAATTTATAATTAAAACTAAAGTTAAAATATTTGTTTTTCTATTACAGAATATGACATCGTTACTTGCATTTTCATAATTAAAGTTTTTGCAGAAAATGTAAGAGTATTGTTACATGAGAGTTTTAATTTCGCAACATTTCTTTAAACAAAAAGCTTTAGCCTTCATTTTACAATTTTGCTTCTTATTTGTAATAGCATCATTGTAAATTTTTGTCACAAGGTAATGTATCTCCCATCACAATTGATCGCTAAATTATGTTTGTGTGCATAAACATAAAATTAAAAATAATAATTTTCAAATCTATCCGTCGGTATTGGGTATGAGAGGTATTTTCAGTGTAAACAAACAAACCAGATGATCTCTGCAGATTTTACTTTTGCTGTCCAAATGCTTTCGCATGATGCATATCGGGGTAAATTTAAAATGTAGTTTATCATCGTTTTAGCAACTTTGACTTTTTCATAATTGGCATTGACCAATCAGTATCAATTCTGAATTTAGTTTTTGTAATTTCTACTCTCAAAGTGCTGAAGTCGTATTCGAAAATCGAGCCAAATGACGTCACGTTCAGAATGCGTACAGGAAACACGTTGCACAATAGAAACATTACTACTACATACATTTATTTGACAGAAAATGCCTCTCATTTCAGTAAAAATTATCTATCCCACATAGAAATGGTTTAGTGTTGGGTCTTTAAAATTTATTTAAAAACTAATTTCAGAATATTAAGGGGGAGAATTTTTAATTTAAGATTTAACATTAATCGTTTGTGTGATTTACTTGAGTTACAATTTAATTTCCCAATTCATACTTTTAAATCATTTGTGCGATTTACTTGAGTTATAACATAATTTCCCAATTCTATACTTTCACGGACTAATATGAACATCTCTCACATTTACGCATTCATTGAATTTTTAAATTTTTTAGAATATGGCAAAACATACCTTGTACAGGATGCTTTTTTAAGTAAGGACACCAATTTTGTATTTGAGTAAGTTTTGAATGAAAACATTAATTAATTTTGTTACATATTTCATTCAATTGTAACATTTTTTATGGAATTACCTGTATTTGGACATTGGTCAAATGACCTGATCGTACAAATCTGTCCGTGCTGTAATTACTTGCTTTTTCAAACATATTTTTCATTACGTTTGAGTACATTTCTGGGGAGATTTAAATTTTTTTTTGCGAATGTTTTGCTTAAGCTGTTTAATCGTTGTCGGCTCGTTATTTGTCGACTTTAAATAGACCATATAAAAAAATCCGGCACTATCAAATCAGGCGAACAAGGAAGCCAATCGACATCACCAGATTTTATTCGACCAGGAAATGCGTCCTTTAGAATTTGTATGATTGTACAATATGTATCGCATGGGGCTCTATCTTGTTGAAACCACGTGTTCTGTAAACCGAGTCGATCAATTTCAGGAAGAAAGAAATTTTGTAAGATTGCACATTATGATTCATAATTGATAGCAATCGCATTTTTATTAGCATCCTTGAAAAAAATTATTCAACAATGCCTCCACTTCAAGTTACCAATTTTCATTAATTTGACTAAACAGAATGCAAAAAGAATGAAATTGATATAATGTTTTATTTAAAAGTTATTTCATAACAAAGTGGTGCTCTATAGAAAACACCCTGTGTTAATAGTATGGTCAGGATTAGGATAATCCGATGAATATTGAATAGTGTGTGGTGGTAAAATGGTTATGAAGTTATTTCCATGTAGTCTTTCTAAATAAACGTATCTTTGCGAGGTAATAGATAAATATTTTTTGCATGTAATATAAAAACAGTAATTAGGCAAGGTGTCAAAATGCATTTTTATTATATCAACTGGGTAACAAGATTCATAAAACCCGTGAAAATTCTTCAGACGCAACATTCAAATAGCAAGATATACTAATTAAACATCGTTTCACCTCATCTTCATTCATAATTCTCAAAATGCGTATTAACAATGCAGTTGCATTCACTGTTTGAAATTATTTCTTGTCCAAATAATTTGGAACAATTCAAAGAATATTGCTTAGTCACAATGAATAATAACATTTTCCATCCAAATTTTTTAAATAAAGTTTTCCAAATACTTGGTTCAGTAGTCTTGTTTATAAATTTAAAGGAAATAGTTTCAGACATTCGAATTCTGAATGAATATAGAGCCTTTTATTTATATATTTCAACTTGTAAATAAATATTTTGAATTACTTTTTTACACATTTCAGTTTTTATAATTTAGTAATTAAAGAGTTGGAAATATATTTTATAATTAATGTTAACTCAACATTTTACTAGCACATTTTAAAGTAATTGATGTAACCAAAATATTACAATTGCAGATATTTTAATTTAGCCCTTATTATTTCCTCTATTTAATATAAGAGTACTAATTCATTGGATGCCATTCGAAAATCTAATATCTTAACATTAGAGTTTTAAATTTATATAAAGAAACCCACTCTATTAATCGATTAACCTTTTAAAATTAATCTGAATGGCGCATATCCTTGAACTTCACAAATAATGATATTTATCATACCTTAAGCAGATTACTATTTCTGTACAGTGAAATAAGAGAAGATTTTGTAAACAGTACACAAACACAATTTGGTAGAAAGTAAAAAAATCACTTAGTTCTACTAATAATCAACCAGAACATACTTTTCAACGATTATCACCTCTCAATTTCACCTCCTCGTCTAAATGATTTTAAAATCGTGAAAACTGCAGGACAGATTTTGAAATTTTCTCCAATTGAATTTTACTTGGTGATCCACAGAATCTTGCACAATACAAGTAGATATCCAAAGGTTAACGGAATATTGTCAGTAATATTTAAAGTATGGTTGACAACCCATTCCAAATTCATACATAAAATATTTTGGATCTATTCTATCAACATATTTATAAAAGTGCAACGCACTTCCTTATAGTTCTGCATTCGTGTTTGAAATGTAACATATTGTCAACATGACACTGAAAATCTACATCATATTCTCCAACGGCGGGCAGTATTCTGAATGAATGTCATAATTTTAGAGAGGGATTGGACAGAGTGATTAGGCGAGGCAATAGAACATCAGATGAAGCAAACATTAACGACATTATTAGTGGATAGAAAAATATTAGGTAATGTGTCCTTGTGTCTGTAGTATACTTGTAGGAGATAGGTGGTGATTAGGGAAACTCCACTCAACTTATTTCTGCTATGAACTTCTTAAGTGTCCTGTCTAACATTGAAATTTTAAAGTCTGTATCTGTTTATGCTTATAAACAAAACTTCTGCTAATAGATTGAATTTCAATACCTGGAAGAGATGAATCTGAAACCAATCCACTAAAAATGTCGTTTCCTTACATTTTTAACAAATTTAATTTATTGCAGTCACTATTCCAATTGTACGCCGTCAATTTTTGTGATGGTTGAGATTCGATTCATGATTTCTTCTTGAAGGCGGATCGATTTCTTCGCATGATCAATCGACTTTTATTAGTGAATGGATTTACTCGAAGACTGCTTTCACAATCTGATGCGGCTATTGAATCTTAACATGAATCTACGTAACTTTTGAACTACTATAAAATTCGGCGCCGCGATTTTTATTTGCTTCTTCACATGGAGTGCTCCAGACTTCCACAAATTTGTAAAAATTGTTCTAATATTTTGATCATTTGCAACGCATCCTATAATTATTTGAGAAGTAATATAAACAGCAATTCTTCACATTATATTCACTCTGAAGAACCTGACACACACAGGTCTCACGATTCTCAAGTGTATTTGTTCGACGAACAACCCAATACCTACACCATCCTCTTCGTATTCCATAAATACAACCGCCTATTAAGCAGGATTTTATAACCTTATTTAAACCTCTGTGCTAATTGATTAATGTCTCATCCCATATCGTCCTCCTCCTCCTGGTCTTTGATTATCCCAATCCTCCTGCCACAGTTCCTCACCTTATGAATGACCTCCTCCTGCATCAAGTTAAAGCACATGGCGATCAGGGCCATGCCTATGAGGAGGTACAGCGAGCATATGACCAGCTTCTCCTGCGTCCCTTCATCCGACACCACCGAGTCCCCAGGCACGAGGTCACCGAACCCGATGGTGCTCAAGGTCACAAAGCAGAAGTAGGACCCATCGAGGAAGCCCCACCCTTCCCACAGCGAGAACAGCACTGCCCCTCCTGAGATGTAGCTGACCAGGATCAGCAAGCACAGCGTGATCGGGACCGACACCCTCGGCTTCTCGTACTCGATGTCCAGGTCCAGGTCCGTCATGTTCTCGATGCGGACCTCGTCGTCCGGCGGCAGGTGCAGCTTGTCCTGAACCCCTGGCTCGGCGTTGGGGTGGTGCCTGTTGGGGGAGTTGTGGGCCACGATGTGGTGCACCCGGTAGTTCTCGGTCGGGTGGTGGTGGTGGTTGCTGTGGTGGCGTCGCCTCTTGTAGGGGTCGCTGGAACCGCAGTTGCAGATCCTGCCGTAGACGTAGCGGAAGGACTTGGCCAGCAGGTCGCCGATGTTGGTGAGGTAGAGCAGCATGAGGGGGATCCCGATGATGGCGTACAAGATGGTGGCGATCTTGCCCCAGTTGGTGCGAGGCGCTATGTTACCGTACCCTGCAACATAAAATGAACACGAATTGAAAACAAATCCAAAACGAAAAAATGTCAATTTTGAAATATGATTATTAACCCCATCACACACTCCCATGCCTTGTGGTATGAGACACTGTACTAATTTAACCCTCCAAGTGGTTTCGACGAGATATCTCATCCATCAAAATCCGACCAGTTTTGACCTAAAAAATCGGCACGAGATACCTCGTCATCAAGATCTTGCAGATTATTTGAAGATGACGAGATCAAGATCTGGTCAGTTTTACTAATGACGAGATACCTCGCAAGACACAACCACCAAAAGGGTTAAATAAATGTGGTTGGGATGAATAGAGCATGTGGTCCGGGTGGCATATTTATCCAGAATGGTAGAGCACATTACATCTATACATTATTACATCGGTACATTGTTACATCTATACAGTAATTACATCATTTCCATCATTACGTTACACAATATATACAACATTAAAAAAAGTTAATATCTTGCGTAAATCAAGCCCTGATGTCTATGAATCGCACCTAATTTTGATCCTCGAGCCCTTGTTACAAGCAATGTCCAAGAGCCAAGCGATTTTATGGTGGTTGATAGGTGTCCTTATATGCCATGATTCTGTAAGGGTGACGTAGTGTAGAAGTGCTGTAAGACTATGAGGTAGTATAGAAGTGTGCCGATTTCATCTGAACTAGTATTGAGACATATCTTCCATAAAATTCTGAGTTCGTAATTTCTCTAGTGATCGAGTTATTCAGAGAGAAACCCGAGTGGTATATATTTCATTTGGATGCCGTTGCTTGTATTATCGAAAGACTTGAGTTGTCTATTGTACAGAACTAGTCCGTTTCTAGAGCCCATTGACATAAGAATAAAACTGGCTCTCTCTAGAAATCACTTACTGTATTCAAGTACTTATTATCATTTGCAATCACAAATAATGAGCGCGCATTGAAATATGCCCTTGATATGTTTCAATGTTCATGAATACTTACAATTCAAAATACTCAGAATAGTAAGTCAATTAATAAATCTCGCATCTCAAAAATGCATTTTTATCTTAGTAATAATTCTCACCAAAAACTCAGCAATATAGAACTTATTATATTATCGTGGTTCTGAAAGAATCTATTCGTTCAATTAAAGGGTAAATTAAAAGTAAACAGGGCGTTCACACAATAGGTATCTTTAGATATATATTAATATTAACTAAATATATATTAATATTAACTAAATTAAACTCACAGCCAAACTACATTTGAATTAATAATTCTAAATGAAACTCCTAAATTAAACATGTTACTGACGTTGTCAAATATAGGAAAAAATTACATACTTCTTAATAATAGTTTAACTACCCATAATTTACTACTTCTAACGTGCTAACAGTTTATTAAAGCTATTAATAAGTTTCTGTATAAGTATCGATTGCGTTTTCTACTATTTTATCATAATTATTACATCGCTTACATTACACGTATTATTACATGTATGTTATGATTTAATATTCATTTATTGTGAGCGAGAAATTTCCTGTGAAAGTTAAATATCTTATTTAACTCTAAGCATGATGGAGGATAAAGAGTGATCTACTTCATTGCGACTTTGCCTTTTATATAGAAGGATTATGTTTGCTTTTAAATCGGATTTAAAAATTTAGAACGATTGAGAAATGAATACGGAATATAAATAGAAATCAGTGAATGAAAATGTTTTGGGATTTAGTTACGTGAATTAACGTGTTGAAAACAATCATAAATGTGCACTAATGAATAAAATTACAAATATAATTTTTAGATATGAGTGTAAAATATAACTTTGAGATCATGCTTGAGAAAAAGTAGTAACAGGTAGTCATACATTAAAAACATTATTTACTTTTTGCTTTATTTTAATTTGTCTTTACAAGAATATATTTATCGAATATCATATTTGTATTCGAATGGATAAATTTAAAACTTAAAGAACAAATCCATTACACCCACCCACTTAATAATTTATGTGACTCTTCAAAAATCAATTTATCCAATTTTTCAGTTTTCTACTTTAATTTCGTTGATAGAAACTTAATACTCAAATAACCACTGACTAGTTTAGATCTTAGATCCATTTCCAGTACAGCAGTTTAAAGTTAAAAGATTCAATATGGCTCGAGTTCTCACTTTAATGTCATTTTAGCTACAGTTGGCAAAAGTAGCTTCAGATGTTTAATATCAAAACTTGCTAAGCCTGTATTTATTGAATAACCATTATTAATTTAAAATATATAAAAAATAATAACATATCATTACTTTAAAATTCTTGTATTAAAATATAATGAAATCATATTAATAAATTATTTTTATCAGTATTTTAAATTTTTTAGCAATATAGATTTAATAAATTCGTATATTATAAATTCTGAAAGAAATATTAGCAATCGACTAACATTAATAATCATATTTGAGCATTTTTGTGCAGTTACAAAGTTAGAAATTTAAACAAAATTTAATATATTCTCGGATAAAATTTGGGGTATAGAACTTCTTTTAATACAATTATTGCAATACCAAGACTTCTTTTTGTCTAAAAATATGTTTGGCATACCGATGAGAAATCCCTTATAAAAGCGCAAAAACATGGATACCAATCAATAAGAATAATTTACATATTCAAGGAAACTTCCAGAAAGACCAATACGATGTTGAAAAATACTTGTAACTTAAGAACTTATAAATTTAGATAAACTAATTGTGCAAAGAAACGGGAAAATTCTGTACTTTTATAAAAAAATAATGAATTTCCTTAGAAAGCTTTATGCAACCAACGGTGATAAAAAATACGATTTTCTACAATTAGAAATGATATAATCATGCTTTATTGTATAAAAAGCAGAGCATGTGAATGTTGAAGGGAAAATTAATATTTTTCACTATGTTTATTTGTATTTCCTTTGAAATTGATTTCCGCCTGTAATATTTACTCATTTACAAGCCAGATACAATAAAAAAGTAGATTACTATTTATCCCATATTTAATTATTTATAAGAACTGTTATGTATTAATCTATTCGTGTGATTTTTTTCTTCCTGGCAATAACTATTCAAAATACAGCCTAATTCTATGATATCACGTTTGACTAAAGGAAAAAATAGTAAACACTTTTTATTGAATAATGGAAAGAAAATAAAGGTTTTTTAAATGTTTAGCAAATGCTCTTGCATTACAATGACTAATGAATTAATCGGATTTAGAACTGTACAATTGAAGTAATTGCTTTTTCACAATAGTTGGATCTATCTCTTGTTTCTTAATTAAAATTCATTCAATTTTTTAAGCGTGTTTCCAAACTTGATACATTTGGTTTTAACGTATTGTAATTGGAATAGTCACTTAAATTGTTAATATTTCGTGAACAATTAAACAAAAGCTTTATACATATAACTTCATTTTAATATTATGGTGTATTTAATGTCTTATTGCATTTCTTTATTTTTTATCAAGGAAATATCATAGGATTAAATGCAAACAAAATACCGTCGGCTTACACGTGAAACACAAAGTCAAAATTGATAAAACAAAAATCAAGATATGATATTTTTCGCTTTTTTCCAAGTGCAGGTGAAGTTCACTAAGTTAATTTTCCTTTGCATAAAGGTTAGATTTCTTGCGAAACACGCTTAGTGAGTTTAGAATAGAATGTAGAATTCCCCTTCGTTTTCTCAGAGGTGTTTATAGATTTGGTGTGTTTCCCTTATAAGCTGGGGATATATCTTTTTTTATCGTGGATTAATAATTCTTTGTATTATAAATATCCCTTCCTGGTAAACTATTTCACTGCTATCTTAAAACCTTAAGATGTATTCTTTAGTGTTCTATTATTACAGAAACATATTTTAAATGAATAGGAACGGAATATCGCTCTAGCAACTTGCGAATTATAGTCGGTGAAGGTTTGATTTCTACCAGGATCGAAGAGCTTTCTGTGGGTGTCAATGCCCATTTACTTCACGTTGTTTTCCACAGCTTGGCCAAATATGGCATTGTACCATAAACTCTACCAACCAACCTTATTATCAATACTCGTTTTCGTGTCGGAATATTTTGAATACTTTCTATGAACTGACCATATGTAAAGTAAACGGGTCCATCCAGATAAAGGAACCTGAGAAAGTGAACAACACAGATTTTCATTTCAAGAAATTTAGGTCGTCTTCTATAGAAATTTTGAAACTTACCAACTGAATGCAGAATTGCGAAGAATTGCAACTACGTTGAAAACGAGGCATCAAGCATTCAACTAGAGTCAATTTCGTTTTATCAAAATGATTTAAAATATGCTATCAAATCTTTATCCATGATTATCTTATCCCTATTGATTATCTTAACTATATTTATCCCCATGATTATCTTAACTATCTTTATCCCTATGATTTCAGATTAATGTAGTACTGCTGTAACTACACAGTTCACGTAATGACTAAATAACTACATTGATTGATTGAAAGAATCCTAGGAAAGACTATTGGTCAGGAAGGTCAAAACTGGTTATGTTGGTTGGTTTCAGGTTTTATGGCGCAAGGGACATATTCGCCCAAGCTGCGACAATCGCAAGCCAGACAAAACAAAGAGGGAGGAAGAAAAAGCAAAAAGCAGAAGGGTAGGCGAGGGAAAATATGAAAGGAAAGAAAATTCACTAGGGTACTTTTTAGTCAAAATTGGTTAGGAGTCACCATCTTTAGTATAAAGTCAGCGATGTTTTGTACAAAATCATCTAAACATGCTTATTGATAGCTAAATTCTGGTAGAGTTGCATTTAGTAACTGTATGTTCGAATATTATTGGCCAGAGAGAGAGCTGCAAGCAAAGCACGCACTCTCACTTGTCCTCAACGCAACAGGGTTAGAACTCCAAAAAAAATAACTTGACTCAAGGCGAGTTTCTCAACTCGCAGTAAATAACTATCGTCGAAACTTCATTTCGCTTCGACGATTCCCGCCCACAACACTGCCAACCCCCTTTTTAAAATCTAAAATCGAACTCTGCTGTCTGGGCCTCCCTTCACTCGTTTGCAACGTCGGTAATTATTGTCCCGGGCTTTCATTTTAACTTCGGCAGTTGTTGCTGCACAATCCTATGACGTTTCCCTCTCTTCCGTCATTATTTTCCCACGTACGGCCATCGATTTCTGCGTCCGTCTCGTCTATCTTTTTCTCGCAGCCGGTTTGTTTGAATTAGTTTTCGACGTGGGAAGCTGGAATCGTTTTGGGATAATGTTTGAGCGCTAGAGTTATTGGCCGTGCTCGGGAACTTGAGTTTTGAGAATCGATTTTTTGTGAGGGTGGTATCCGAATTCGGACGTGTTCTGTCGGAATGGGTGAGTGACTGATTCGGCAGCGCGAGAAGGAACATGGATATTACAATATCATATATGATGGAGTGTTGAAGTAGAGGCCACCATGGTTCAGTATCCGCATATATGTGGGATGTATTTATATGGTATCCCATATATATATATATATATATATATATATATATATATATATATGAGGTGAACCCCATATAAACCACATATATCTGGCAAATGTCAATATTCTCCGGTGAATGTCAGCATTCACATAGTCGCTTGGTAAATGTCCGAAATATTTGCTAAATATAATTATTTCTCACTTACACCGGAAAATGTCGACATTCAGCATGCACTGATGGTGAATGTTCAATAAAAATATTTTTGTTACGTTAAGACAAAAATGCAACTTTTTAAATCATACTTTATTGTTGAAATAATTGTCATTATTTATTTATATATATTATTTTTATTATTGATATATATGTCAAATTAGGAGAAAGCTTACTTAACAGCACATGTAAATAAACTGTTGAACCTAAAACGAACAGTACATTCAAAATGAGAAAAGAAAATAACACCAATAATAAACTTACACATAAATTATGTGATTAACGATATGCATTCTTATTTATTGCAACAACTTAAACTGAAGGCGGAGAGGCCTCTCTGGCTGTGGCTCTCCGCCTTCTCGGCTTTTCGTTTCGACCCCCACCAGAGCTTATCTGTGCTTGTCGACATACACCGGCAATGGTCCGAATGTATAAGAATATAACCCAAATATTCGGTCTTTCACCGACGTATTTTGGTATGTGTGTCGATATTCACCGGAGAATATTGACATTCTCTAATTTCGGTCTTTCACGGTAACATATGTATGTGGGATCTGGTGTCAATCAGTCACATACCACATCAAGTCACATACCATACTACGCAGTCCTATTCATAAAAGGCTTTCGACTCCTCAAAAATCCAAATACAGTTTGTTGGTTTTTAATTTTATTTTTCTAATCTCCTCAAAAGAAATTCGCACTCAGCTTTCTCTTTCAATTTTACTAATCCCTTTACTCTCGACACTTTCTATTTTCTCTAGACATTCACCCTCAACCACAATATAACCAAACAAAATTTCTTGTAAGTTCTTCGTCATAGTTATCCTATTCCGTTATTATCTTTGCTAATTATGACACTTTAGGGTTAACTTTCTACTTAAGCCTAACTCCAATGTTATATCAACCTACCGTGTTCTTCCTAAGATCGCCGTTCTCAGTGGGTCCGCCTGCTGCGTTAGCAACCTGCGAGTAGTAGACAACGCAGATCCAATTCATCCTTAGGTGTATTTCTCTTTTCTGTATCAGAAAAAAATTCCTTTTGTGTGTATGCCTATTACTTGACATTGGCTATTTTGTGTTTCGCGCTGTTTGGCTATCTATGGCCATTGTGCTTTAAAAATTCTACCAACCAACCATCCAGTTGAATTTTCCAATTGCAATCTAGAGTACACGATTTTTTACCTAAAGTGGACATTATTCATTATGGCACTACATGGGCGGATTTGTGAACCACTTTTCATTACCTTGGGGCACCATGGGGTGAATTCACGTTGCACCTTATCATACATACCATACATTCATTCAATCAACCATTCCGTGGTGTTGAAATATGCGGATGCCATGGAATGCGTACAGAAGCCTCCTGTTATGGGTAGATAAGAAGTTAGTTTAATTAACGTCACAATGGAACAACATAACGGGTTATTGGTTATCGTCCGGGATATCTCCACCGAAGGGAAAGATCCTAAGACAAAACCTCGCAATTTTGAACCACGGTCAGATGACGAGGTCAACACCTGAGTTGGCACCCAACTCTTCAAACTTCCACAACACACAAATGTGAGGACATTTGAGCCCACTACAGATTTATCGCACATCAGCCCCATGTATACTACGGTCTTGGGTTTAATCGAGCTTCGAACTCGCAACCCTCCGGTTGCTAATCCTCTACTTTTCCAACAGGGCTACCACTGCCCGATCACATGTTGTGAGAAAAGAAAATATGATGCTTGGTAGTTTTGGTTTTTAATGGCACAAGGGTTATATTCAGTCAAGTTCGGTCAAGTACAGTACACATAACGTTAGGTAAATGAACATACACACAAGGAAAGCTTTACTACATAGAAAACAGAAATGCTCCCAGTTAGGGAATCGAACCTGTGCCGTATGCAACACGCTGGGAATGTGATGTACAATGGTAGTTAGAGATGGGCTACTGGGATATGTGATAATCATGCATAAATATTAGTCTTGAAAATGGATGTCTTTGCTAAATTAACTACATTGATAAGTTTGGTATAATAGGATAATGCTTGTTGTGGAATCCAACATTAACGTTGTAAAAATGCTCTTAAAATTAAGATTTTTTAACTGAAAAACTAATTTGTATGCATCGGAATTTATGATAAATATATTTTAAATGGAAAGGTAAGGCATTTCCATTCTTACCACAAACGTGTTCAATATTAATTGACGACTTTTATTGGATATTCGAAAATGCCTGGCAAATCATTCAAACTACATCGTCAAAACGAAATTAATACATTACACCAAATAACTCGAAGATTGTCAGAATGTGAAACCACATAGAAAATTTCTATTCACTAGACGAGTTTCCTAATGCTCTATACCGATCCATTAAACGCAAAAATCCGACTCCAAGGTACATAAGTTGATATAACATTCTAGTTCAGTTATGTGCGATCTCATCAAAAGCTATTTTGGAAGAAGCACTTCCCACGAAATGGGATGTCTCTCGTGGGGCGATACAATCTTGGCCTCTTTCATATACAAACGAATAAAAGATGAAGAGGAAAGTATCAAAACAGTGGGGAATAGCTTTTTGAGCTATTAGATTGCATTCTGAATTTACTAGATGAGATTGTTAACGAAATGACTTTCTTTTGCAATGTATGCTGGCATGCAAAACTCAAGGAACCCCATTATTCTTAGTTCTTCTGGTAATTGTCTCGACAAGCTATCATGTCATTAACAAAACTGATCAGATCTTGATGGTTGATATATCTGGTCACTAGACGAAACGTCTAAATCTTGGTCTCGTCATCATAAAATATTTGGCACTATATTGAAGACCAGACATCTCATCTTTGGGAATATTGGTCAGATCTTGGTGGAGGAGATATCTCGTCGAAAACATTTACGATGTACACTGGTGTCAAAATGTAAAGAGCGTCATTATTTTAAATCCTCTCTTAGTGATTGTACCTCATCATCTGACCGTGGTTCAAATTTACGTGTAATGGTCCTCGGACCTTTCCATTCGAGTTTGCTATCGGATCTACGCCAATAGTACGTTGTGCTGCTCCAGTGTGTCGTTAATTAAAATACCTTCATTCTTTCTACCTTAGTGATTATCCTGACGAGGAATCTCGTAATTAGCAACACTGACTAGATCATGATGGATGAGATATCTCGTCTTTAGTACAAAACTGACGACACATCTTGATCTAGTCACCGCAACGAGATATCTCGTCATTGACAAAGTTGATCGGATTCTGGTGAACAAGATATCTCGTCGAAACCAATTGGAGGGTTAAAGGTTACAACCTCAAAATTAAACAAAAGATCCAGTGGCGATTTGTATCTTTTTCCAATATCCAATTCACTACACGGCAAAGGAGCAGTTAAAAACCGTATTACCAGTGTACTTAGGGGAAAAGGGAATTATATTTAAATTGGAAGCCCACGGAGAAAATGTTTTTCAAAATTAATTGGTAATTAAATAAATTTAACACAATAGTCAAATCACACACTGTTACCATTCCAATAGCACTGTTTTGCAAAATCCAATCGCTGTTTCGAGAAAAACACTTTTAAAGGCTTGAAAAATAGTGTTGTGGTGACACTTTATTAGAATTCCTGCCTTTTAAGTGTTACAACGCCGAATATCTTTATTTCTATTACCCGAATACAGAGCTCTTTGGCCTTTAGCACTACAAGGGACGAACGGACGGCTACTTATGAAAGACATTCAATGAGTGAGCCGCTGCTACATCAAACACGTATGATCGCCAACATCCAAGCGCTTGTAAACAAGGATTCTAACCCGAGACCGACTAGATGGTAGGTAGGTAGGTAGTTGAATTTCATCGTACGATCGCAATACAACGGGGTATTGGTGAGGGCAGAGATCAATCCCGAAGGGAAAGGTCCGAGAACGACACCTCGCAGTTTTGAATCACGGTCATATGACGAGGTGAACACTTGAGCTGGCACCGCACTCTCCAAGCTTCCACACCACGCCAACGTGAGGACATCTGAGGCAACGACAGATTTAACGTGTACCAGCACTTAAGTGCATGACGGTTGGTTGAAATTCAAACTCGCAACCCTCCTGTTTCTAATCCTCGACTCGACCAGCAGCCTCCTTCTAGGTGGCAGACAAACGCTCTGACTACTGTAGCAGTTAGGCAGTGTGTGTATGGCATAAAATAAAGTGCCTAAAAATTCATTTAGGTAAAAATTTCCAAAACGGAAAGATAATGCTTTAGCATGGCTCCAACGAAATGTTAAAAAATAACTGCTCAAAATATAAATGTGTGAACTAATAAAAACAAACAAGTGATTCGAATGAATCGATTTAGATGGCGATGTTTGATTGTGTGAACCAACACATAAGTTTTTTTAAGGACTAGTATTATAATTATATCAGATGTTAAAATGATTTTAAACCTATGATCTACACTTGCAATATATAATTGCAAACGATATCAAACGCACAATTTCTTTTAAGTATGTTTGCACTGTTGAAACAATTTTCTATCCTAAAGTTGAACATACAAATACAAATTCTGAAACATTGTATTATAAATTAGAAGGAACGTTTAACATTTGTATCTGATTATTTTAATGTGCATTATACAATGAGCTTAGAAAGTCCAAACCTGTGGAAATATAATGCGAAGTTGATCCATAGTGTGTTTAAAACTAGAGTTCACAGTAGAAAAAATATCAGTTACACATTCTCCAGATTTCAACTGCGAAACAATGTGTTAAAAATGTACTTAAATAGAATGAGAAAAATTCTATTTTCCAAACACTTAGATAAAAATACCATCTTACTGAGATAAAAAATAAGTCTCATTTTCAAGGAAACGTAATAATAAATTAAGTTGGGCTGAATTTTAAAAACTATTGAAGAAGAATAAATTAACTTTTTGTCCGTCGTCTTTAGAAAAAAAACCGCTTTATAATTTCATTTCAATCGCATTTTTGTGCGCTAGTTTTGTATAGCTATACTTTTTTTCATTGCGTTTTGTACTTAATTGTAACTTTTGCAAAAAAGCTAGTTGTCTATCAATTTTTTGTAAAATTTCGCGGATTGTAATTTTTTGTATGCATTTTAAAAAATAAAAATATCATAGCAGATTAATGATAAGCTTTGTAACATTGAGAGTTGAAAATAACTGTAATTTTAAATGAACCTTTTGTCAAAATCAAGGGAATACTTCTAAAATCTTGTTTTCCTAAACCGTTATTAAAATACTTTTATCATTTAATAAGACGTGATTAATTACATTTGAGTTGTTGGATAGAGATGACTCGAAGTTATCTAACGGTGACTTTATTAAATAGTGAGTTATTATATCTATCATTGAGAAACCTGAAAAATATATGATTCTGATGTGATGTTCATAGGATGGTTTGGTGTACGCGTTTAACAGTGTTTTCAATTATATCCTAAGTCAACTAATGATAAACCAGATGATTATTATTTTTAATTACCATAACTGACTTGCGAATGGTTGCTCACATTTTTTATCATTTAATATGGTAACGTGTGCTCAGGTATATATTCAGGCATTGCATAAAACACTGAAAACTTAATTATGTATGTCGGTTACAAGTAAAAAAACTTTGTTCAAAAAACAGTTCTGTGAAAACGAAGATGAAAATTTCTTAATTAACTAAACTCACAAC
This sequence comes from Meta bourneti, assembly GCA_933210815.1. Taxonomy (NCBI): domain Eukaryota; kingdom Metazoa; phylum Arthropoda; class Arachnida; order Araneae; family Tetragnathidae; genus Meta; species Meta bourneti. Next base: position 37,718,890 of record OW119927.1, on the reverse strand, counting down.
GTATGTTTCTCAAGAAGAAATCTAAGCATCATGTAAAACAAAAATGATTAAATGCATACACACCTCACCAGTCTGAAGATACCCAAATTCTGGTGTAGAAAAGCTAAAAAACTCATATCTTGAACATTTTGACTTAGTGTGTTTCGCTTATAAGCAAAGTTATATAGTAATTCAAATGTCAAATAAATGAAAATGTCGCCTCCGCGCCAAAGACACGAAAGTACAATTTCAGTTTTTACACCTAAACACATTTTCTAGACTAGTATTTGATATTTTATAATACTCCTAATCAAAGGAGTCACCTAATTATTACATGAGATAGTCGTGAGGTTCGATTTCTCCCTGCATGTATATTTTTCTCTCTTGTGTGACAATAAAACTTCACCTGTGTGTGTTTGTCCATTTACTTGATCTAGTTTGGCTCAGCTTGATCAAATATGGCCTTGTGCCATAAAACCCAATGCAAACAACCTAATTAGTACCTCAGCTTTTATCATGTCAAATTCTTTTTATAGAATCGAATCCTTAACCATGTAATTTTTAAATTTCAAAAACTTTAAATAAAATTTGGATTCACCTCAATTTAACTTTAATTTTTGATTCCTCATCTCCAACCTTTACCTTTACACTGTTGTTTATTGTTTAATTTTATAATTTCACGTCTGGCGTGCCCCACATCTCCTATAGGCGTGTACTAGGTTCCCGGACTGGAAGAAATGTAGTCATATTTTCTTTTCCCATGAGTTTTACAATCTTTAATAAACACGGGTGTCAGGCTCCCTGGGTACTCAAGCGATCTTTTTTCTGATTTCATCGCACTACTCTACTAGATTCTTTACCAATACATTTTTACTCTACTTTTCCCTATTTTACTCAATCCCTCTTATTTTCCCCGTTCATGACTTTTTTACTTGTGTTTGGCGCAGCTTGACCAAATACGGCCCTCACGCCATAGAACCTGGAAACAAAAAATTAACTTGCGCCTGGGGAAATCTGTCTTGTTTTGAACCTTGAACCAAGAAATCCAATTCAATCTTTGTCGCGATTTCCTTAAAGCAACAATATGGGTGGGGCTGGAAGTATAATTTGTAACAACTTAATATTTCCTTTACTTAGTAACAGACACTTTATTTTACGCAATAAAATAATTCTCATCATAATCGAAATAATTTGACAGCTAAGATATTTGATACTTTACATTTATAGACTAGTCACTTCTACCGATATGAAGTACCGGCACAATCCCAATCATCTCAAAGCACACTAATCGCACCTTCCCGTTAAAAGGAATTCTATTTATTAATCGAGATTATACGACATAATTACGACTTCAACCCCCACCGAAACGCATCACAATCCGATTCCATCTATTCTTAATTTGCTTTTCAGGATAACCGTCACTCAATGCAGAGCCGCTCATGCCACTCGATGGAAAATAATAATCATTTCCCCTCAATCATTATCTGAATAATTATCTTCCAAAACGGCAAGCCTATTGTTAAGAGTTTACACACGTTTCAAAACGCACAGAAAAAGACTCTTCGCAAAGCAAGGCCCTTAATGTAAACTTAAACACACTAATAAAATTGTATGTGGAGCTAATGAATTATTTTTAAGTACTTAGTATTGTTTAATTTGGTAACAAATATTTTATTCTTTGCACTAATTTGACAGGTAAGAGTTGGCGTTTTACATTTGTAAGCTTTCCTGTCACTTCTATAGATTTGAAAGATATCTCACTCGTCTCAAAAGACATTAATCTCACCATCCCATTAAGAGGAATTCCAGTTATTACCCAACATTATACGCCATAATTACAATTTCAACCCACCGAAACGCATCACAATCCGACTCCATCTAGTTTTCAATTTGCTTTCTCAGATAACCATCCCTGAATGTAGAACCGCAAGTGCCACTCGATGGAAAATAATCATCATATTTCCCTCAATTATCATCTGAATAGTACTCATCCAAAACAGCAAGCAATTTAGAGAGTGGGGTGCCAACCAGCTCTGGTATTGACCCATCTCACCATGGTTCAAAATTACGTTGTGTTGCCCTCGGATCTAGTGCGTTTCAACAAAATTTGCAATTCAAAATCTAACTTTCCATATTAATGTGATAATCTTATCAATACCTTTTAATAATAAATACTCTACCTCTTTCGTCAGCTTGGGGATTCATCCCTGACCGTCGCTAATAGCTCGTTTTATTGCTCCAATGCGACGTTAATTAATTACCATTAGCAAAACGCAAGCCTAGATTTAAGACACACTAAAACTAACTAAACGCACAGAAGCAGACTATTTGTAAAGTAAGGCTCTAATCGAAAACGCGCTAATAAAAATGTACGTTGGGGTAACGATATGTGTTTTAGCTACTTAGCATTTTTTTAGCAACAAATATTTAATTTTCCGCAATAAACAATTCACCATCTCTGGTACTGATACCAAACCACTACTTTTTCAGCATAGAGTTGATATTTTACATCCGTAAGCTTTCCTGTCACTTTTATCGATGTGAAATGCCGATATCATCCCAATCGTCTCAAAAGACATTAACCTCACATTCCCATTAAGAGGAATTCCAATTTTTACCCGATATTATATGCCATAATTACAATTTCAACCCACCGAAACGCATCACAATCGACTCCATCTAATTTTCAATTTGCTTTCTCAGATAACCGTCCCTGAATGCAGAACCACATGTGCCATCGATAGTCGATTGAAAATAATCATTACTTTTCCTCAATTATCATCTGAATAATTCCCATCGAAAACGGCAAGCCTATAGTAAAGAGTCACACAAGCTGTGAAACGCACAGAAACAGACTCTTTATAAAGCAATGCCCTAATCTTAAACATACTGATTAATTCCTACGTGGGGGTGACGATATATTTTTTAACTAGTTAGCATTTTTTATTTACAAAATAATACTTTATTTTTCGCAATAAAAAAATTCATCATTTCTGGTACTGAAAGCAAACCACTAATTTGACAGCTAAGTAGTTGACGTTCTACATCTAAGCTTTCCTGTCACTTCTATCGATGTGAAATACCGACATCATCCCAATCGTCTCAAAATACATTAATCTCACCATCCCATTAAGAGGAATTCCAGTTATTACCCTAGATTATACGCCATAATTACAATTTCAACCCACCGAAACGCATCACAATCCGACTCCATCTATTTTTCAATTTGCTTTTCCAGATAACCGTCCCTCAATGCAGAACCGCACGTGCCACTCGATGGAAAATAATCATCATTTTCCCTCAATTATCATCTGAATAATTCCCATCCAAAACGGCAAGCCTATAGTTAAGAGTCACACACGCTGCGAAACGCACAGAAACAGACTCTTCACAAAGCAAGGCCCTAATCTTAAACATACTAATTAACAGTGGAAAAGGCTCCATGTCAGCTATTAATAAGCAGAGAGAAATTTAGAAGACCCAGCCCAGCGTTATACTTCTTGGGCATTTTCCCTCTCGAAGACGTGTTAAATGAATATTTATGAAACTAGTGCATTAGTGGAAATGAGCTGCATCGTGGACGTTTCGAATTTGGCGAGTGTTTAGGGGGTTGTGGTGTGTGCTTAAACTTTCGAGGTTTGAATGATGTGTTAATGCTGCCGGACTACGAGGCTTGAAGATGAGTTGAGTTGTTTTTGTACTCGTGGATCGCGTGTTTTGTTAAAAAATGGGAAATTAAATCATTCGAAACGGATCCATTTGTTAGTGCAACCATAAAGAATGAATAGGGGAAGGGGTAATTTATTCATTGAAGATTTAAATATAGTTTTGTGTGAAAAATAGGTGAAATGATTTCGGAAGAGCTGCAGAGGGTTCGTGCTTTTTTGAGGTTCGTGGAAATGAATACTTCTTGCTCCTTAAATGATTTTTCCTGAAACAAAAGATGAAATTCTGAAATCATATTAATACTCCAAATCCATTTATACTCCACTTAAAGTTTATTTCCTATGAGTTTGTGTTTTGAAAGCAATTACCGTTACATAGCAATTTCTCATTCACTGCTAAAACATGCTGGCTTTAAGCTAGAATAAGTTTGTTGAAGAGTTAAAAATTATAACACAAACCTATTTCAATTAGTGAAATTGTTTCATCAAACATTTTCAGTGAAATTGTTTTGTAAACTACTATAGTGTAATTTCTAATAAAAAGTTGTAGTTAAAAACAATATAAAATTGGTTTTTCATACGGAAGTTATGAAGTTATTTCGCTTTATTTCCCTTCCAGATATTTGAAAAGAAATATCTACACAAAAATAAATCTAGGAATAGCAATAAAGTTTTAACAATCTCTATTATGGAATTACTTTAAAAATCAGCATCTAAACTGCATTCTTATTTTAATTGATATCGAATGTTTCTATGCGAATTACTTTTAATTTTACAGATTACTTTTGAAATGAATTTTCTACCAATAAAATAGAATTCTTTCTTAATGAATTGTACTTAATTAGATTTAATTTATAAACTCCATGAAAGGTTTGGTGGAAATAAGATATGATTGAAGATTAAATCGATTTATAATTTTCTGTTATGTATAGAACAAAGTTAAAGATTAAAAATTGCATGTTCCAAGACCCAAAAAATAATCTCAACCATTTTACGCTTTGCGTCTTTTAAATTTGAAGGCTTCACACATTCTATTCCATTTAAATAACATTGATTGAGAAACTTAGATTTGGTTGCATTAGAAAAATTAGATTATTCGAATTTCTTGCAACAATCTGTGATTACGAAAATTCTTAATTAGCTGCCAAAATCTTTTGAATGGGAGCTCAATGACGTAATTCGCGAAGAAAGGAATTTTAGTTTGGTTCGACATATTTTTATAAATTATCTTTACTTTTTAGCTTCCATTCGATAAAACTTTACAACTATTTAATTACCACCATTAAGCATCTCCATTTACCATTCGACGTACACAACTAGTACAAATTAGATGCACAACAAAACAAGAATTTTTAATGCGCCTTAATGAATTAATTTTGCAGTTTGTCGTTAATTTTAATTAGAAAAAGCGCCACATAAAAAATCGAATCTATGACTGATATAAAACGTAACGAAGTTTTCCCTTCAAATCGCTATTTTTTAAAACTTCTAATGTCTGTTTACATCATAAAATGATAAAAACGCCCTTTGAGTAATGTTTGCTTGAGTCAACGTATGCCTTGCTACAGATCATATAATCCGTACAAAATTTATAATCTTACGATAAGATTGTCATAAAATTAATCTACACGAACCGAGTCGCAAGGTTATCGTAAAAAACAAGTTAAAGTTCTGCGACCAGCCATTGTTAAACAGAATGCGATTTTGTTTCAATTATTTCTGCACTTGTTATTTTATGTGCGTTGCTTTAATGTTTATTCCCCTTTTTTGTCTTCCCCTTCTGCAAGTTTCGTTATCGAATGACAAACTCATTTAAACAGATGGCTGCAGAGCCCCAAAGCGACTAATTATCAAAATTAATTACACGAATGTAGACGAGAGGAAAATAAGTAAAAACAACAAAAACCCTTCTCATCTCGCGATGCCATTGGAAAGTAACATAAAATATGAATAAAAAGTAGGCTACAAAATAAAATGTCTTCATAACGCGACCATTGATTTTTAAGGGAACGAAAAAACAAAGCACAGAAGAAGCGTAAAATAAATTTGAAGGAGGAAAAAAAGAATGAAATTTTCCGTGGACCCCCTCTAGCAAACGATCAATGAAGAGCATTTTTCGCACCTTTTAGTCAGGTTTGGCTTCGTGCCAAATAAATCCGCCAGGGGAGACGACTACCGAGTATGTTTGTCGGTCTATCTTTTATCAAAACCTCTTCTTTGCGGATGGGGAAAATCTGGACGGAATATTAAAGTAAAATGGGGATTATTTGTTTTGCACTTTTTTCTTTGCAGTCTGATTGTAATGACGGCTGAAAGAGTTGATGTAATGATTTCAGGAATTTTTTAGGCAGGAGATTGGTGATTAAGTTTTATGTACATGTTTAAAAATCTATTCTTTATGATAAACACAGGCGGAAGATGAATACTTTCAGTCGGCGTTTTTTAAACCAAGAAGTAGTTTTTGAGTATATGGCGTACAGCTTCGGGGGGAATTGAACCACCGCTCTTCATTCACATATGATTCATAATAGACCAAATTTAAAGGTACCATTCGATAGGGAATGACATTTCCTACAAATTGGTGTGCATAAAATTTATTTAACGGATCATCTTATTATTAACTTACAGTAAAACATTATAATTTTCAGCGACAATGTTCAGTTTTGAATTTATATAAAAATTTAAAAAATCGTATGAAGCTTCAAGTCATTCCGTTCAGCCATTTCTGGATAACGAGTGAAAAATTTTGGATCCTAAAATTTTCAGACTTGTTTCAAAAATCATATCTTCCGAAATAACCTCCCTATCACTCTGGAATTATCCATCATGTTACTGTTAAAGAATCCAAATAAAATCTGCATAATAATTCTATAAATAAAAATTTTCAGACTTGTTTCAAAAATCATATCTTCCGAAATAACCTCCCTATCACTCTGGAATTATCCATCATGTTACTGTTAAAGAATCCAAATAAAATCTGCATAATAATTCTATAAATAAAAATTTTCAGACTTGTTTCAAAAATCATATCTTCCGAAATAACCTCCCTATCACTCTGGAATTATCCATCATGTTACTGTTAAAGAATCCAAATAAAATCTGCATAATAATTCTATAAATAAAAATTTTCAGACTTGTTTCAAAAATCATATCTTCCGAAATAACCTCCCTATCACTCTGGAATTATCCATCATGTTACTGTTAAAAAACCCAAATAAAATCTACATAATAATTCTATAAATAAAATTTTATTATGCGATATAAGTAATAAGATTAATATTTGAAAAAATCTATGATTAACAACCTTCTTATATTGTGAAGGAAATCGATTTAAAAGGGCTTCTTATGACTGAAAAATTTCAGATTTTCTTACAAGTAGAAATTCATTATTCATACGAATCTACAGAAGACAATTCTCTCTTGAATTGTAGCTTTTAATTGTCTTTATTCTGAGCGAAAAAGGTGTGGTTCGGGTTTTTTTATAGCTGTGCATAAGTTCTCTTTTGATGCCACATCGCGACTAGAAAATTATGACTCTAGATCATGTATTTCTCGATCACCTCTATATTTTCAATACACAATACTTTCAAAACTTAAAAAAAAATCGATTTTTTGGTTTCGGTGAATTTAGAAAACCTGAAATGCTCTGATTATGTTAAAAAACACTATTTCAGTATCCCTATTTCATTTATAACCAATCAGCTTAACCTTAACTGCATTTTTCTCAGAATGACAATTTTCAACTCTGCACACTATAATTCTTAAACTGTAAAACCTAGACATAAAATTTGGAGCTTCATTAGCACTTCAAAATAAAACCAAAATTTTTCTCAAGTAAGAGTATAATTAAAAAAATTTGAGTGTAATATGAGAGAGATTTTGTTAAAAATCAATTAAGTGAAATTACTTAATGAAGATTTAATAATTATGTACATTTAATAATTATGTACATTTAATAATTATGTACATTTAATAATTATGTACTTTTAATAATTGAGTTACAATTTTTGGTTATAATTTAAAATATAAGTACCGTGTTACTCTTATCATTTATTATTTTGGTAGAAAATGCATAGGTTGACTCTGAAATTTGTGCAAAAGTTGTCTTTATAAATATTTATCTTAAGTTTTATAAATTCGAATAAAATATTACTTAATTTTAAAATATTAACTTAATTTTTCAGAATTGTTTAATTTAGAGTGAGTATAAACATCGTTAGTGTTTAATTGTGATACACAGCAAACTTTAGGAGATAGTTTATCGAAATTATGTATTTTTTCTTCCAGATTTGAAAACTTACTGTGTCCTTTTAAATAGAGATATGCTATGGGAATCAAAGTACACCGCATAAGAGGGGCGTCTCCTGTGCCTCCTCCCTGGATGTATTTCTTTCCCTTCTGTATGAGTAAAAACTTGGGAGTATGTCTATTACGTGATATTGTATGGCGTTGTTAAGTGATATGTTTCCCATTTTGTTTGGTATCAGTCCTATAGTAAAACTAGAGAATAAAACGCTTCTTCCACTGTTAAAAAGGTATAATCCTCTACTCAATTATTTATAACAGGGGACACTTTTTATTATCTATAAACTGCCATGTTGCAGTTATACTGAGTGAATAAGTTCAAACATGACACACTCCTCGAAAGCAAGGATTCCCTTTGGGATCCAGCTTGTCCGCTTTTGGACCTTGCACCATAAAACCCAAGCATCCATCCATCCCTTCAGGATTGATTCCGGACCGTCGCCAATATCCCGCTGTGTTGCTCCAGTAGAACGTACCTACCTACCCTAGAAAGCAAACTGTCTTTATTAGGAATGCTATATAACCCGCACAACCATAAACAATCCCAGGTCATGAATAAGGCAATTAAAAAGTATTTATTTCATCTTCCACCACTTTTACATTAATTTATAACAGGAGCATAGATTTCTTGCTCAAATTTGCATGATGTTATACTAAATGCATATGCAGACATGAAACCACTCACTGGAAAGCAAACCTTTGCCTTTTCTATGAATGATATCTAACTCGCACAACAACCATTCACAATCCCATATGCTGGATAAGGCACATGTTTCACTTGAATTACCGGGAATGCCACTACGAACAGGCCTCGCATATCTCGGATTTCCGAAAAGACCCACCACGCAGGCGTTGAAATCACGCTCCCGGACATCTACATTGTGGCGAATCAGCGCGACGTCGTCAGGCAAATATGTAATCTACCCTTATCATGAATTCCTCTACTAAATACCGGGCGAGTTGGATGCGTAGCCATGGGTAGCGCAAAATACCCCCTCTCAAGCCAAACGCATGCATGGAAATTGGATTGCAATGGAGAGATCTGATGTCACTATGTCCCTGCAGAGCGTTTTGGCGTTGGTACGGACAGCTAATTACTGTAATTGTTTTCCCGCACACAACTCAATGGCTCTTGTATGCAGCGATAATTTTCGAGATAGATCAGTTGTTAACAAGCTCCAAGCTATGTGGGGAATTATGGAGAGACATATTAAACGGTGAAACGATTGTCTTCTTGAAATTCGTTCGCTTCGTTGAACACAATTTTTAAAATATTGGAATTTCTTAAGATGGATTACATTATTGCTTGAAAAATCAATGAAACGTGCTGCATTTTAAATGTTGTTTTACTATCAATATCTGGCAAGTTCAATTATTTTGGTTTATGTGGTTTCAACATTATTTAGTGATCATATGCTTTTTAAAATTATTTCAAAAGTCCTACATCTGTTATACAGTCCTCTATCGCCTGATTTTTGAAACCTCGTACATCATCTACCTGAACTTTCTAATGTATTCTTCACTACTAAATAATAGCTAAAATTTATTATAATTTAAAATGTTATTTGTATTAAAATTCATAAAAAGTGTGCTGTTTCGGAAGTATTTTATGTTTGTAAAAGTGTTTTTACGCATTGAATAAATATCAGTTACCAAATTTGGTATCTAGTGTTTATAGTTCCTTGACGATTTTGATTTCAAGACTTACGAGGATTTGATAGTAAAAACGATGTAATTTCTCTTGATTTACCAAGTCCAACATTAAATCTAAATGTAACACCACGATAACTGTGTTTTAAAATGTATTATACTGATTTCTATAAAAAGTGTAAAGTAATCGAATGATACATACAGTAATATCTTTGAATTTTTCGTAAATAACACCTAAATTTATGTATTATGAAGGACAACCTCCCTTTAAGCAGATTGATACGCGATGAAATATTCAGATTTCATTCTGTCACACTATATGCCACTTATACTTTAATTTGAACTTTTCTCCGAAGTCTTGAATACTATCAGAACGACCTCTTCACGAAGGATAATCAGTTTCATTTTGTAAATTACTATTTTTTTCCTTCAGAGAATGATATCAGTACATGAGTTTACGCTTGGAATAATTTGGAAATAATTTGTTACCAGAAGAAATGTCTTCTTAAGAGTAATCGATGCAAAAAATATGTGAAGAAATGGATATTTAATGTACAAATTGTATCATTCATATAAATTACCATATATTGTAATGAATTATATCATTACAATATATGAGTATACTCATTGATTACCCATATACATAATAAATATATAAGTAATCAATAGTAAATTGTCATACATCTGAGAGTTTGACTAAAGTATGGATGTAGTGGATCTACTAGGTGGATATAAAGTTTGCTTAAAGTTACATCTTAAGTTTCGACGTGTAAGTGCAATAAATTTGTTGATACTATTATTGCGAAAATGCAACTTTTCCAAGGACATACAATTCTTGTCTAGAGGGGCTTACGTTGTCTAGAACAAATTTATCTTGGGAGAAATTGCATTATTCATTTAGTAGTGTGCTCTGTGGCAACCTTCCAGTGTTAGCTTTCTTGACCTCTGAACCACCCACTGAAAATTCAAGAGGCATGGATTGGTCTTGGGATTAAAGCTCTTCCGAACAACATCGTTGCTGTGATGACAGGGTTAAGTCAAATATAACCCTGGAGAAGCATAAAATCTCAATTTGTATCCCTTCTAAGCCAGAAGATGATTTCAGAAACATTAACGTTATTTTTAAAGTATTTTGATTTTTGAAAGAATTCGTCTTTTATGCTTTGTATGATGCAATTTAACCAAAAAAGAAATTAACCGTAATTGTGGTTTTCTCGTCGAGGTATCTCGTCATTAGAAGAAAACTGACCAGATCTTAATCTCGTTATCGTAAAAAATCGCCAATATGTCTCATAATTAACAAAATTAGAGAGATTTTGATGGACGAGATATCTCGTCAAAACCTCTTAGAGGGTTAAATAAAAGGAGATAGAGATCCTTGATTAACGAGCTCCGATTAACTTGTAACATGAATGAATAATACAAAAATAGTTGTTAATAAGTACAATATTTTAGTACACAAGCATATGAAGGAATGTAATTACAACTAATTACAATTTCAAAAAAATAATAAATATTCTGTAATTTATATCATCTATACACAGATGAACAACATCTTTTTAAAGATACAAATTATGTAATCCCACTTTTAAAATAAAGAATGCTTTGAAAAATAATTGTAATAGTTAATAGGAAAAAATCCAAATAAAATGACTGTATCAAAAGTATTAACTGTCCTGACCCATTTTACAAAAGTCTATATTTCTAACTTTCAGCCCCTTCTGAAGCGAAATTCTGACATTGCTACTAAAAAATGATGTAGAAGAAAAATGTATGCGAAAATATATTTGTTGTAACTATAACAACTCTAATATTTCATGCAAATCACCATTAATCATTTTAGAAATGTTATAAATTAGTTTATAAGTGATTGAATTTGCAAAAAAGTATCCGTTACCATTCTTAAAGAATATTCCTTTTGTCATTTTAAAATCAGAATTAATTCTTTTAAGTTTTCACTTTTCATGCGAAATTGTCAGTGTAAACAAACCAAAGATCTGGAAGATTTTACTTCTGCTGTCCGAATTCTCTCTCATGATACAAATAGATTTTCCCTTAAAATGTAGTTTATTGCCATTTTGGCAACGTTTGGCGTTTAATCTAATTAGTGTTGACCAATCAACTATCATATATCAATTCGGAATTAGTTATTTTATAATTTTTATTGGAAAAGCGCTGAGATTGCATTCGAAAAACAAGCCAACTGATATCACGTACAGAATACATAATGAAAACAAATATCGCCGCAGAAACACTACCGCCACCTATGATTAACTTGACAGAAAATGCAAGTTAATCATAGGTTATAATCTATGATTAACTCTATTCTATAGGATTATAATCTATGATTATAATCATTAACTAATACATAAAGTTAGTTAATGATTTTGATAATGAATATTAAAGAGTAACACATTCTAATCTACATCTCTAATTTTTCAAAACATGGAATTCTGTATTGTACATAAAACCTAAACAACGCACTATATGTAACGTAATAAATGGCAAATAGATTTATAATATTCCTCGGTATTGTTTTCCTTAAAGTGAAAGGGTAGATTGTACTTTCAAATACAAAACACGTCGAGCTTGACATGTCCTGATATACCTGTCAACCACCTTGTGACAGACAGCGTCATCCATACAAAAAATCTGCGACCGCAATTCCAAACCACACAAACTGAACACCCGAAACCATTTTGTCCCGGTTATCTCTTACCCGAGTGGAAATTGTTTCACACTAGCCCTCCCCCTTCGCTCGATCTCTCCCCACAAATACATTAGAATGAATCATTTCAATGTCCACGGTTGCTGTGGCAACACTGGCAACGAACGTACCCTCAGCACATAAAAGAATACTACCAGTTGTAAGTCTGCCTGCGAAGTCGGTGGCTCCGAATCTTCGCTGGTAATGAAGTTATAACTATAGTTAAAGGGTGAAGTTATCGTTGCGGGAACACTGTCTTACTTCAATCGCCCGAGGGTAAATGCGTGACTGATTAAATTGCATTGCGTTCCGGTGGACTGGCAGTTAAGGTAGAGATTTCGGCTGGTAATTGCGGCTCTGATTGGTACTTGATTGGGTGTGGTGTCGAAAGTTTCAACTGGGAAATTAAACAACAATCCTTGATTACCCGGAGCACTGACGGGTTTTTCTGGTACGTGTGGTGGTGTCTCGTTTAATGAAGAAATGTCGCAAAACTGTTAATAAGTTCCTAAAATAACCATCGTGGATTTTAAAACAGTTAGAAAACAATTTATAACAGATAGACGTATCTATGTAGGGAATGTATATAGCACTGAATTAAATTCCAGTGATAAAATAGGAATTGTAGTACTTAGATGGCGGATCCATGATATGCAATGTGACTATGCAGCAAAAACTGTTCATTACTTAAGAATTAATTCAGTGCAGTTCAGAGTTTCCCAAGGTCCGTTATTTCCATCATTTTAACACACCATTCCGAAATAATAACAGGGACACATAGAGTGCACCATAGTAGTATTCCAACAATAACGCCGAAGTATCATAAATATTTTATGATGATCTTTATCGACTATTTTCCTGTAGTACTTTCATCAGCAGATGATACAGGGAATAGCTACGAATATTTCTACCCCTGGCTTTTATAACTACATGAGTAGAAATTAGTACGCATATTCATTTTAAGTCAATTTCCAATTTTAAAAAGGCTTTATTGTGCTAGTTTTAGTGTCTTAAATTTGTATTTAATTCAAAAATGCAATTACTTTTGAATTACATATTACTTCTCCATACGACATAAAAGTATCGCTTTAAAGGTGTAAGTTAATAAGCATGAGTGCCTTATTCAATAAGTTTTGAAACATAACTTTAAGTACAGAAGACTATCGTCACATGAATACAAGTTCTTGGTAACTCAACTTTTTGGATTTTAAGGAAAATGGAAAAACAGTTTGCCATTAATCCAACTTCTGTATATACCTACACTCTTCATTAACTTAAGTGATCAAGAAAGTTGTATCATGCTTGTATTAAATTCTAGATTATCCCAGCTTATTAATTTAAGTAAAACTCAAAATATACCATTTTTCGAGTTAACTAGTTCTTGCATTCAAGTGACGATATGCATCGTTAAAGCACTCTGGGTTTTATTAGCTTAGAACATTGGACAAGAATTGAACAGCCTATTTATTAATCAGTCACACTTATGGGTCAATATATAAAGAAGAATATTAAAAAATAATTTCAACGTTTTTCTGTTTGAATTGTTGGAGGTACAGCATGATTTTCTCTTACATCTTGAAACGGTCGTTTCTTTGTTTCATGTTGTATGTCTTCACTCTAAAGTTTAAAGCTGGACCAATAGCATTGTTTAGAATGAATGTAACATTTTTACAATTGCATTAAATAATGCGTAATGGTTTTGGAAGAAAGGTATTGGTAAAGTAAAAGCGAGAAGCTATAAATTATTCATGCATACTCTTGTTATGGTCTTAGAAAACATACGATGAATAGATTTCTCAGTATAATTTGGCTTAAAACTATCTATTAAAAATTAAAATGCGCATTAGACTTTAAAAACCTAGATAAAGAACTACATAATTGTTATTAATTCGGAGAATACTGAGGAAATTGACATTTGTATTCAAAAATACACATTTTTACATAGATCTGTATCTGGATGAAGCTACTCAGATTTCCATTCAGATTCAGTTCAAGTAAGCTTAATTACTGAAACGCATCGATTAGTAAAAAATACTAGTGCTCTCTTAAGATGCGTACAACCAAAATGTTCAAAACATATTTATCCATGTATTATGACTGCTTTTGAACATTTTGATTATTCGCATTTTGAAAAAGTCCGAGCAATCAATATAGGGGTCAGGGTTATGGCTTCTGGATCGAAATGTTACTGTCTCGAGTCCGGGGTAAGGTATGTGTCCCGGGCGATTCAATAAATTTAAGTAAGTGGACTGTATGATTAAAACGTATTTATTTACAAAAAGTTATATACATTAACAGAGGCCGTTGCTCTTAAATACTGCTTCCACATGCGTCGATACAAAATTTAAGCTGAGACATAAAGGTCGACGTACAACTCATTGAAAAATTCTTAACACTAGAAGTTCCAAGGATAACAAAAATTCTAAATTTATTTTTTAAATGTTGCCACCAACTGGCGTATAAAGAATAAAAACAAAAATAATTAAACTGCAAACGAACCTTAATTCGTCGCTAGCTAATATATCAATGCGCTCACGCAGACGATAATCAATTGACATTCGCGCAAAATAATAATTATCGGGAACGCGCGCACAAACAGTATGGGTGATGGTTTGTCTGGAATGAGTTTGTGGCCTCTTTATAAACAGGCTGTGCCTAGAATGTGTGGTATGTATGTAAGGTATAACATGAATTTTGCACCAGATTAGCTCAAAGAGGTTCACATTCTACCTTCGTAGTGCCATAATGAATAATATTCCATTAGCCGGGTATTAGAAAAGAATGTATTGAAAAATCTTGAGAATTCAATTTTAGACTGAAACTTAAAGGACCATAAAAATAGCAAGGTCATATTTTGTATCAACTATGCTCAGTGCAAAACATTGAGATAACACGAAATCAATATTTAAATGAACAAACTGTACACACAGCTCTTTGTATTTAATATCCGCATACCGGAAGACAAACGTTTAATCATTCAGATCTCCTTTAACAGTTCACAACCCCAACACAACCGACTTTCAGAAATGCATAATATCCACTGAGTGACTCAGCTCTTAACGCCGCGCTCCAAGTCCAGACACTGCGAAGTTCAAACCACCAAAACACCAGATCCCTACAACAAAATGCAAAAGCTCTTGAATTTAATCTCTCTCACAATGGGAAAAGACATTCCCGTGCAACGACAGGAAGCTGCATTTGTAGGCACGTTAACAAGCAAGTAATGTTCGGATAATGCCCTCGCTGTCCACTAGATCTGCTGCTTAAATCTCCGGCAAGGGGCACAACAAATGCTCTCTCTGCTTGGCTTTTAAAATGTTTTAATGCGTCAGCTCTTGGCCAGAGCCGGAAATTTAAGTCTATTAGATTCCGAGGAAAGTGCCTGGCACAAATTTCAAGGGGGCGGAACCAAATCTAATGGTTGGAGGGGTGGGATGTTTTCTTACTTGGAAGACGAGTCACTCTGGAGTGACATTATGGGACACATGGGAGGGGATGGAAGTTTGACAAGAATGTGGAAAAGAAACACGGTAGAAGGAGGGAGGCCAGGGTCTTATTTTTATTCTGCTATACCTTCATGCTTCAGTGACATCCAGTTTTCGTTCTACACTGAAACACTGGAATAGAGTTTTAAGATTTTAAATGTTCATATTTAACTCTTAATGCCAAGTGATGAAGAATTTGCATTGTTCTGTGAATGACGTCTCTATTCTATTCAGTTTTCCATGAATTTTGAAATAAAAATGGGGAAGTATCTTTAAGCACAACTATAATTGTTTCTCGTTGAAGGAAATACTATTAAGTCGTAACAAAATGTTACTTGCATAATATATTGCATTTTTGTATAGGAGCTGAATTTTCTTTCCCCTGCAATACTAGACTACAGTTTTGGCATACAATTAAATTACTAAATGATAAGAAAACCTTAACATTAAGTAAAACGTAAATGTACCAATCTATTTGAGTTTTATATGATATATTTGAAATTCGTCGAAGTACAAACCAATTTCATATTCTTAACACACTTATACGACAAGGAAAGCATATTTAAACAAAGCTTTGATTTTTAGAGTGGATGGAATTGAACCTAAATTATATACAAATGGTGTAACGTTAACTAATTAATGGAATACGTACCCAAATAGTGAATGATATTATATTGAGTTTCACGGAAAAGTATTTGTGTGTACAAAATTCTGCAAAACACTATTGATATATTAGATGTGCTAATAATTTTTGTTCACTTTTCTAAGAGTATTTTTAAATTTCTTTTTATTTTATAACTTTTGTTTTCTTACTTTCTGGTTCAAAAGTACCATCATAAATTTTCAATCAGTTTGAGATCAGTAAATTGGGGAGGAGTATCAATCTAAGAGGAAGTTTGTTTTACAAATGTGTTTGGTCGTGTGTTTGCGGTCGCTATCGTTAATTTAGAAATCAACTTTTAATCTACTTCGCGCAATTACTGGTGGTGCAGATTTGAATAAATGATTTCGCAATATATTTACATAAGCTCTTTACTGTTCTTTGATTAGGTCACATCATTCGTTTGAAAATCATGCCAATAATGTATTCAGTTGTCTAATCCAGTATTTCCTACAAAATGTTCCCTGGAATACTGGTGCTCCGAGGATAGTGAATAAGTGTTCCATGAAAAATTATCAGTCATTAAAAGAACGTAATTTTACGATATATATACACTACTTATATAGAGTTTATAGTACTACTTGTGTGTGTTGTTTTAAATAATAAGCATTTGAGAATAAATGTTTTTTTATAACGCTTAGATGAAAAAGGTAAAAAAATGACCAAGGTGTTCCATTAACATTTCAGGATTTGTGAAGTGTTCCGTCGTAAAGAAACGTTTGGGAAACGTTGGTTTAGTCCAGCAAAATGAATTTTTCATAACTATTTTATTGTACATCCTGACTGGGCCTATTTTAACCTTTCTTTCTTGCGTCTCTGTACTCTGGCTTAAAATAGATTCGTTGTTCTATTTCCAATAGCTAATGGATAACCTAGTTCAGTAGACAAAATAAGTTGAAACTAGCGCATCTGAGCTAGTTTCTGAACTGTTCATATCTATTGATGGCAGTATCGTAATTCATAATTCATACTTTATCCAAATTAATTTACAAGTAATATATGCAATGGTATGTGCATTTCATACCTTCAAATGAAATAACATTAATAAAAAACATGTAACAGTACTTTTTATACTTCTTAATGGTCTTACTTAGTATTACTTTCAATAAAGTGCATGGCAAAGAGTACACACCTCAGTTATGTCACAATAATTAGTTTCTGAACTTCCACTTCAAATCCATCCATTTAACATGAATATTCTCTATTTTCTCAACATCAAAACCTATTTTCACGTTCGCCAAAATTGCAATACCTTCTTTGGATAGATTATTTTAGAACAACCTCAATCATAATAATGCAATATAGAGGTTTTATTTCCATAAAAGATCCATAACATGTATTGGAAACCTACGGCAATAATTGGCTAACTCACATAAGAAAACAACAGAAAATGAACTATCACAGTCAACGGGAGACATAGGGATAGGCCAGATGACTGAATAGTCCAATAAGTGTGACATGATATTGAGTCCAACTTCTGAGAAACAAGGAGCATGATAACTCATCAATATTTTCACCATACGCTGTGAGTTGCCAATTGCTGCCAGTAAAGTCTTCAATTGACGTAATTTTATGGTATGAAATAGAATTGTGAACACAGAAAAAATTATTTTACACAATTATTGACGAAAAGTTTTTTTCACCATTACCAGCTTATGGACGTTATTATCGTCCTGAAGAAATTAAGAAACTTCAAGTAGCCAATCTGATATCGGCACATACAAGAATATTCAAAAGATTTGAGCTCTTCAACACGCAGTTCTACAGATTTCTTAAGATACAGTCTACAAGTTTCTTAAGATAGACGCCGGTAGTCGTTCGACTACTGGTGGAATATGACGAAAAATAAAGTAAAGCAATTTTCCTCCCAGGACTGATCCTTTTTGTAACAATAAATCTTCCACTCTGAGTGCATCGCAATTTTATCAGGCGTTCGTAGCAATTCAAACTGCTTTGCTCTCTACAACTGAGGCTATTCAAAATATTTTCTGAAATTTTATGGCATCTTAAAGAAATAATCCTGCAAGCGTAAACGTCGTGGTTCGTCATCACCGCAGTCTTTAAAGAGAATTATTCTCTTCGAAATTAGAATTTATACAATATCAACGAAAAGCCGAGCAGATTCTAAGCTTCTAAATTAAAAGCGCTTACTTTTATAACCACGAGCTCATCGGGAGCACAACTCTTTTCTTTCATAAATAATAAGACATAAAAACCGAATCTCTCCCCTCGAGAGACCATGCTGCGTTTTTATCCCTGAAAATCTCCCAACAAGGACAAACACCCACGCACAAATTGCAATAAAAAAGTAATAATCCAAAATCTGAAAAAATCTGCGGTTGCCACTTATTTTATTGCAGCTGAGGAGTATGCGAATCTCCTCTACATGCATATTTGTGTCGTAAAAATACGTCGTAAAACTCATAGCTGTAAAAGAAACAAAACCCAATCGATATGCCTTGTACATTGAAATCCAGCTTTCGTGACTCCACATATATACGGCATTCAATGAACAAATAAAAGGAGCACTAAATTGGTCCATTTCCTTGTGTCGGTGATACGATTTCATCAATGTAGGCTGAGAGGTGTAAGGTTTGCTTAAGAGCAAAGCAATCACAGAAATATGTATTCCTCACTATGAATACCAAATGAAATACGCTCGGATTGATAAAAAAGATTGAAAACTGTTTTTATTGTCTTGAAGCTTCATGCCGATTCTCATAAAATCTCATTCTTTGAAATAAAAAGCGCACTTCAGGTAAAAATAACATTTTGTTAGACGATTCCTTTGCACTTCGTGTAAAAATAACATTACATTAGACGATAGCATTGCACTCTGTGTAAAAATAATATTCCATTAGTGAGATACAGTATTATCACCGTTGCGAGAGTTTGTAAATGTTATAATACGCGATTGCTTTTCCCATTTCTTTTTATAATATATTTATTTCAGTTTTCTATCATGCAGACCAATATATCTTCACTGTGAGTAATACATAGATGTGGACGAAACTTTTTAACATTCTACTTACAGCTAGAGCGACATTTCCTGTACAGCTAGATGTAGATGATGGTAGTACTTTTGGATAGAATGTGTTTCTTGTACATATTCCAGACGTGACGTCATTTGACTTGATTTTCGAGTATGACTTCTGCAGTCGCTAATAAAAATTCCAAAAGAATGAATTCCGAATTGATATGTGACAGTTGATTGGTCAGCGTCAATTAGATTAAACGCTAAGTCACTAAACCAGCGGTAAACTACATTTCAAGATAATCTCGATGTTTGTCATGCGAGAGTATTTGGGTAGAGAAAGTAAAATCTCCATTTTCGTCTGGTTTTATGTGTTTACAAAAAATCCTTCTCATAGAGTTCTAATTAGCCCTAATGTAGCGGGAAATGACAATAAGATAACGCACAAAACCCAAAAACAATTTTGCAACTACAAAGTAAAGACAGTGAAAACAGTGCAATTACGATGTACAGGAAGTTTGAAATTACATAGTTATTTTGTCAAACAATTTTCTAAATGTTTTCCATCAACTAGCAGGAAGTTCAATTTATTGCATTATCTATGATAAAGTGACTCCATTTCTTACCATTAAACTACATGCTAAATATAATAGCACGGTAAGTTACTTATGGGTGCCATTGTGGTACATGTATTAAAAAACAAATTACAGCCATTATTATACATTTTATAATGGTGGGTTTACATTTCAGTGAGTTTACAAATCAAACACTAAGTTAAAAATAATTTCTAAGAAAACGAAGGGGAAATACATAGTATTTTGTTTCAAGCAAAGTGAATATTATAATTGATCATTTTAACGATTATTTATTACACTTTGATACACATTTATTCAGAAAAGAGTATTTTCATCATGATTATGTGTTGTCATAGTACACTTTTAATAAAATTATGAAAATAATGCACATTTATTAATTTATTTGTGGTTTACGTGTGTATTTTTTAGGTAAGTTACTCAATAACAAATTTAACTTCCATATAAAAAAGCACTTAATGTGTGTATTTGGACTTCAGTCTATAGATCACATTCTGGTGTAGAAAAACTAAAATACTCATACTTTGAAAATTTTGACCTAATGTATGTTACTTGCAAGACTACAATGTATCCTCCATTGATACAACCCTGTTCTACATCAATCACGAAACAAGAGTAGTTTTCAGTAATGTTATAAGTGATTAATGATAATTTAAGTATTACTAGTAGCGTGAGTAATACGTTGTAGAAAAAAATTAACATCATTTACAAGCATCTGAAGCCTTAAAAAGACGAAAATAATGGATAATTAGACTATTATAAAATGTGATTATAATGGGGCATATGGTAATCCAAGTAGTAGAATGTGAAATCATGATCATTTTATGATAGCAAAAATTAAGTTAAATTAGAAATGTAGATTCTTATTCGTTTAAATATATTTTACTTTTTTAGAGCAATAAAAATGTAGCAACCTAGTTTGGATAGTATTTTCTTTTCATTCTCTGGACTTATCGTTTATTTTTTAACCGTTCTGGACCGTTTTATTTTTTAACGCTGAACCATAATTTAAGTGTACTGTTTAAATATGAGACTATTCCTATAACCTTGTCTTACATAAATAATTAGATGTATACATCATCATTAATCAATCAATATTGGGATAAAAAAGCTGCTTCTTGACTGCTTGTTTTTTGATGCGGCGAATCATTATTATTGTTAATGATTTTAAATTTTATTTACGACGTGATTTCGTTATATCCTTGAAATAATTCCTACTAGGCCAATAATCTGAACAATTTAGTTTCGCTCCTAAAGAATTACTAATTAGATTAATCTTAGGCCAAAATTTCAGTTTTCAATTTCACATAGAAAAAAACAATTTTACATTATCATATATAGATAACTTATAATTCATTTTTTTCTGATCGAACAAAGAAAATTGTTTCTTTGTATGTATACTGAGTAATGAAAGAGTGACTCACTTGGTATGAATTGTGAACATTTGTTCTACAAGAAAAAAGATAATCAGAAAATTTCGATCCAAGTCTTTTTCCTTCCCAACCATCTGAGGGGGTCTTGTAGATGGGTGATGCTACGAAATTCTGCTGTCTAGAAGAGAAAAAGTAGTCGCATCTCAATTCGTAACAGGTGTGTTCGGTTTTTATCTCCACTGCCTCCAAATGTGTAATTTTATCGGACCTTAAGTTGATATTCCGTATTGTATTATGTTACATCAGTGTCTCAATGGTTGTTATTCAATCTGTTCATAGTTCTACAGTGTTAATTTTCTGTGTCCACTAAACACCCTTATGATTATTCATCTGCCTTTTCGAGACAAACGGGGAAATATCGGTAAACAAGTACGAAATTTTAATTATTTCAATTATTGTGCACATTTGAGAAATATCTGGAACTTTTCAACCATAAGGAACAACGAATTTGCTGAATTTTCAATATACTCTCACCTCTAATTCATCCATCCTATGCAGAAGAAATGAATTGCTTTCTATACAAATAAAGATTTAGCATACTCCTCTATTAAAATAGACCACGGCCTTTGGTACACATAGTTAAATTATAAGCTACATACATCAACAACCTTAAAACACAATCATCCTCTTGGAAACATTGTCCTATTCTCAGTTGTATTAAACAAATAAATGTATTCGGATAGTGGAAAGAAGACAAAAGAAGCTTAAAGCAACCTTAAATCTTAGTTTAAATTCACGTATGTCCCAGATGAGGCATTCATGGACCTCAAGGGATTCGCTGACCGCCGGTTGCTCGGAGAGTCCCTATAAAATGTTTTCCAAAGGAGTGATAAAGACTCACAACTGTCCTTGAGGATTACATGGAACTTTACTCTACAAGTAAACTCTGGCTAGCGCTCATAACTTATGCGGAAGATTTAGCTCAGACTTATATTCTGGACTGCATAATTTAAACACATGCTAAACTGACGCCGTTGCTAAACATTGTTTAGATTCTGTAGCATGGTGTTGATTCTATGAAATTTTATAGGCTAGCCAACGGAATACAAGGCGATGCCATTGCTAATAATTTAACTTACCATAGTCCACATTCCGAGTCGCGTTATTGAATTTATTCGTCCTTGAAATTAAAAGGATTAGTTCTTCGTATTTCTTTCAAAATACACAATCCTCAACAATTTCAATTGCAATATTAATCTATTTCCCATTTTTCCATTTCGAATCATGTTACCGAATTTATTTGTTACAAACTGATGAATCTATATATATCTGACTTATCTTGGGGTACATTGATTTATTTGAGTATTATTACAGCATACATCAACATGATTCCGTATTGTAATATCCAATTGGTAGAATACCGGTATCTATATCTATATCTTTGAAGAAGACAACTGAACATACAAGCTGATCAGTTTCCTAAAATACTTTTACAGTCAGATGACAGAAGGTGAAGAGAAAGTTGAAAATAGAAAACTAAAGAAAAATATATTTTAGAAGACTAAATTTCTTTAACCACTAGTTCGATCTCGAAGTTCATTGTTATTCGAAAACTGGTAATCTTCTACCACTTTTAAAACTGTGTATTCCTGCATTTGAAGAATACAGCGATAATGTCGACTGTTACTTTTACTCAGGATTTAATACTTATTGCGTTGTCAAAAAATGGCAGTTTGCAAAAATTGTAGATCATAATCTAAGAACGAATTAGGGAAACATGAACTAAAAAGTAGGTTACAAACATACGAATTCAGAGTATTGTTTATGGTTAATATAGAGATTAATACTTTTTTTACCTCTAACCCTACTGTTTTACCTCAAGTGAGAATCTTTCTTATGGTTATTAATTTATATTATTGTCTCCAGAAGACAGTACATTGTGGTTTTTCAAATGTACCAGAGTTAAAAAATGAATACACGAGAATTACAAGTAAGGCTGATATGTATGAACAATTACTAAATTACAATTACTAGTTTCACAGTCAATATATAGTTTTCAGCATAGAACGATATTTTAAATATCTTGCTTTGTATAGCATTCAGTTGTTTCGCTATCAATTTTCTAGGTATTTTCTAACATTAAAAATGTTAGTGTCCATCCTATAAAATGCAGGAAAATCTTCAATTGTTCTGGTGGTTCCGAAACTTTTTGCACAATTCCTTGCCCACCCAACTTTGACAGACAAGGTGTCATCTAAAATTATTTCATTTTTCAAACCTTTAAAAACTTCAATTTTTGTAACTTACTGCCCTGTTACGTTAAAACTGGTTAAAAAGACTGTTGTTTCTAATTCCTCTTTGTCTAAAATAAACTAGACCAATTCCATGGAACCACTCGTCTTTAAAAAATCCAAAACCATCAAATAATTCTCAAAGAGGTTATGTAAATCAAAACAAACAAACGAAAGCGCGAAGCAGAGAAGCCTGTGAGTTCGTGCATTTACGATAAATTGAAAAAATTTGTCCATTTTGAAATTTAAAAGAGTGTTAGTATATCCACTTCTGGAATCTCGACAAAGCCGTCTGTGAATCGTCGATTCCATTACACCTCTAAAGCATAGCCTAGGCGAGTTATCTATTCTAATGATGAGTCAGGGAAGTTCTCCATATAAAACTACTGGATATCTTGGACTTTCTGAAAGTTTCCTGGGACGTTAATTGGTTCAATGACGTTAGAGACTCCAATGAATCTTCACAGCCTTTGAGATATGCCATTTTCCTCAATGTGAATGAAGTCCTCAATGTTAACACTGAAATTGGATAGTCGACATACTCTTGACCTTATCCAGAATTTCAAAGCTTGTTGTATCCCTGATAGTTCTAGAATTACCCATGGGCTGCATTGAGCTCCGACTATCTATAAAGATCCCGATATTTCTAGTTACGACTGAAAATCTGAGGTAGCCTAGAAAGAAGTTTATATCAGTCAATTCAAATCGAAATATGGATGTAGGTTTCTTTTATTTAAACGAATAGAGTTTCACTTACAATAAATCCTCCTCTGCCAGCTTTCCTCTCTCTCTCTCTCTCTCCATATATCTTTATATCATTTATATATTTCTAATAACTTCCAAGTTTAATTGTGTGAACAGTTCTGGGTGTTCTTAACCATCCAAGTGGTTTGGACGTGATATCAAGTCCATTAGATCCGACCAATTTTGCTCGTGACGAGATATCTAGTCCATTAGATCTAACCGATTTTGCTCATGACGAGATATCTTGTCAAGATTTTGACGATTTTTTTATGATGACGAGATCAAGATCTGGACAATTTTCTTCTGATGACGAGATATCTCGTCCATCAAGATCTGGACAATTTTCTTCTGATGACGAGATATCTCTTCCATCAAGATCTGGACAATTTTCTTCTGATGACGAGATATATCGTCCATCAAGATCTGGACAATTTTCTTCTGATGACGAGATATCTCGTCCATCAAGATCTGGTCAGTTTTGCTAATGAGACGGGATACCGCGTTAAAACAAACACCAGGAGGTTAAACAGGGTACACTTGCTATTGAATGTTGAGGCAAATGGACTATAAAAAGCAAAATTGTATTTTTCATTAATATACAACAAAAAAGCGAGAGGTGTCACTCACGGAATGGCCAGGGGAGCACGAAGGGGTGAAAGGAGTGGTGTCGCACAAGAC
Organism: Meta bourneti; assembly: GCA_933210815.1. Taxonomy (NCBI): domain Eukaryota; kingdom Metazoa; phylum Arthropoda; class Arachnida; order Araneae; family Tetragnathidae; genus Meta; species Meta bourneti. The sequence goes on along the minus strand of OW119927.1, from coordinate 37,693,785 downwards.
AAAACAAAATTCCATCTGTTACAAATTGCAACGCAGCACCGTTTCTTGAGCATATAGAAATCAGTAGAAAATACACAGTGGGTCATATTCATTCGTGGGAATAGACGTGACTAGCAGTGTCATTGCTAATATTAGCTTAGGAAGATCAAAAACGGATGGACATCGAAAAAGGTGATTGAAATGTGTTGTTTAGTATTGATGCTATATAAGACAACAAATAAAAATCTTATTCTCAAGAACGCAACTGTACAAATTCAGGAAATTTAAGCCTCAAAACATGTAGACAATCGTAAGTTTAACACTTGTGTCTGGGTACTTACCACATGAACGTGCCAAGGTGACCCAAAGATGGAGGAGAACGTGCCTTGTCATTCCTTGCCCGAACACACCTAAAAAGTTAAGTCAACTGAATGTTAAGCCAATGGCTTGCTTTTCAGGTGTACCTTCTAAAAGAGATTTCTCTGTAAATTCAAAATACTGCAATCCCTTCCCATCGACCAAAGGCACGTTGCAGGAAACAAACATCTTTCCCCAATGGAAATCCAAGCAAATGGACATATTCTCAAGCTAAATGGGGTGCTTCAGTTTCAATGAAATGGAAACTTATTCTGTTTTGGTCTTCCTTTTTTCCTCTTTCATTTACTTTTCCGTTCGGAAATTTCTATTTATATTTCTAGAATTCTGAATAAGGCTTTGTTTCTCGAAAATAAATTACGCATACTAGAGATCCGTCCAACTTAATGGATTGAATTTTCGTTTCTTGTTTGCTGCAAGGAAGGCTAGTGAGCTGTGAAGCTTAATGCTGTTTTAAAAATAACTTTTGTTCTTACTCTAAAGAACTGCAACGGGTTCACGAGGAGCAATTGGGAAATATGGATCGAACATTTTGTCAGATTTAGATTTTTCTGATTTCTGTCCCCTTTGCAATATGGAAGAAATGATTGAAAACCACTTCAAAAACTGCCCTAAAATTCTTGACAAATAAAGTTGTATATACTGTAGACAATGTTTTCAAAAGACATTACTTCAGATTTCTATTGAGCTGTTCATCGAGTGATGGACGAGAGGGGAGTTGGATAAAAATAAACTAATTGACTAAAATTGTCCCCCTTTGTAGGTTTAAAGCCATATATTTGTCACTAAAGCAAGTCTCTATGATCGGAATCCGTGCTCCAATCCCCTCTCGACTCGAACAGATCCTCTACATCCACTTAAAAACAGTGCAAAGTTGTCAAAGTTAGCACTGGTTAAGATGTACTCACGTTAATTGGTTACGTCACTCAAAAGGTAAGATTAATCCTGGTAAATTCAGTCTCCTCCATCTAAATATTCGCTAGGCAGTCCACAATATAGCGAATGAGTTAGTTCTGCATTAATCCATCAGACACCATTATAGTGCAGAGATGTCAGAGGAACTCAGATATTCAAGGTGTACCACGTTCCAATAAGCCAGCCATCGGTGACGTCCGCGCACCTTCTCTGTCCTAACGATGTGACAATATTTAAATGTGAGTTCTACTCATTTCTAGATCCTTCCTGTTTCAGTCTGATATGAATTCTGGTACTTTTGACTTTGGAATTGAGTTTCAAGGCACGGTATGTGAAATTCAGTTTATTTCAGCACCAGTTGCTACCAAGTAATGATTGTGCAACCGTTAATATCCAAGGGATCTTTATACAAAAATCTTGTCTACTTAACTACTGATAGTCCCAAAATTTCCAAGTACTGAAGTACTGCTTTATCGCAAAATACACACAATGACTTAATAACATAATCTATTGGTTGAAAGAATGTACGATGTTTTTCAACCTTTAAAATATTCTATTGGAATTTTTTTTATAATAGAAACCTTTGGAGAGATTCTATCGATCCTTTTCTTATAACAGTAACCCTTATAAAAGTATAATTTTTATTATATTATTTCTTCGAACACAATCCATTGGAAATATTATACTGTTCAAGAAACTGGTCTTGCAGGGAAGACTGCGATTGTAAGGTGGAATTATGCGAGCGAACCCCTCATTGGATTAAAAGTAGGGTTAATATTTTTGTCAGTGGATTTAGTATGGCTTGTCAGTATACTTTAATGACAAACAACTATTATATATTCACAAACAATCGAATGTTACGAAAAATCACAGAATGATTTTTCAACAAGCCCTCTCTCAAATATAATGGACTTTTTCTGTCGGACAGTAATATTTTCAACACTTCCAAACGCAAACACCAAAACCGTTTCAACTATTTTATTGACTGACTCTTAGAACAGAATATGTCTGTCTCCACCTACAGAGGGTCACGGTAGTCAAGTTGGTAGAGTATAGGTTTAGCTGCCACAGGTTTACGAATAGGAAAGTCTATCAAACCAAAAACTGTAGTGTACAGGGGGCTGTTACACGTAAACACTGTCGTGACCTCAAATATCCTCATGTTGGCGTGGTGTGAAAATTTGGAGAATGGAGTACCAGATTATAGGTGTGGACCTCGTCATCTAACCTTGGTTCAAAATTAAGGTGTCCTCGGATATTTCCTTTTCGGATTGATCCTGGACCATCACCAGTAGCCCCTTGTTTTGCTCCAGTGTGACGTAAATTCAAATACCTATCTTGTTTATTGGGTTAGTCATCTACAAGTTGTAGGCGGCTAGATTCGAGTCCTATAATTTATCCTGGGTGCATTTCTCTCTTCTGAATCAGTAAACTTTTTGTAGTTGCAGGTATATCCATTACTTGGTGTTACCTGTCTTGTGTTTGGAAACTCAACGGAACAATTCATAAGCAGCGTCTAGTTAACCTTATGAAACCACACCTCGATCGTAGAATAAGGATCCAAACTAATACATACAAAACTAATGCTTAACACCTAAATGCAGAACATAAAATAATATGGTGTCACCAGAAGTTTTCCATCATAAAATTACAGAAATTTGATATATTTGAATAAATGTTATATCTCGCAATTACTGGCTTCATGACAAAATTCTATAAATTGATTTGACTGTAATTGTGCGCAGCTATCCATGCACAGTTTTACCAATTTTCTTGAAGAGTAATTAAAATTAAAAATCACCTAAGACGGATAGATTAACTGAGCACATAATAATTGGAGCAGTTGATAAGATCGTTGTTATGCCAAAGGCCATTACTTTGTTCATCGCCAAAATCTATCGCTCCAAAGGCTGAATAAAGTTAAAGGAAGATTACTGGCTGAAATCACCTATTTTCCCATTATACTTTATTAGTTAACACCTGATGGTGAAGGCACTGCTCCTCCATGCTGCCCATAGATCTGTCAAGTAAATGTGCGGCAAAAAAAAAATTAAAATTGAGAGTTTTATGCGATGAAACTTTCCGGTAGTATTTTAAAAGAGGTTTAAATAATTTTTTACTCGGTCATGTTGAAAGGTTAATGGAATATCTCGATAAAAACATAATTCAAATCTCATATGCACCTGAGTTTATCATCCCACTTGACTAAGTATCTGGCTAATTTAAAAGACTTTTTTATCTGAAACTAACCCATGTATTTTTCCTTCTGTAGGATTTGCTTTCATAGAACTTTAAATCAGAATGAAGTTATTTAGCTTCCGTTTATATTGAAATTACAATTGTAGTAATTTGCTATATTCGTTAACCTGAGGGTGTTGCTGGTGAGTTGTTTATCTTGGAAATATAAATGTATTATCAAAGTACGAAAGCAATAAAACTCATAGTACGATATGAGTTGAAACAGCTCATATTTAGAATAATCATATGTTAATAATGTTGTTTACATAATCATTTGTTATGATAAACGGTTTGAGTTTGACACCGATGGGAATTTTTAAAAATTTCAAACTTGATATTTTTGAAAATTTTGAGTCCAGATTCACCTTGTCTTCTATTCTACCTCGTCTTGTATTCACTTCATTTTGAGGATTCCAATATAAGAGAAATTGCTTTGGGGCTTATAGTTTACTACTTCCCACAGTGAATAACTTTGCATTGAGTTTGATTTCTAATTTATTCAATAACTCGAGTTATTAAATAAATCTATCAATAAAAGTTCATTTTCAAATGGATCCTGCCATTGCTCAAACACTTGAAAATGAAAATATTTCAAAATTCGTTTTGTGCGACATTTTACGTGTGCTTTTTAAGGGACATTTATTTCTCTAAAAGCACCCAAAAAACGTTTTACTCCCATCTTCTTAGCAGCGCATTTTTATGCATGAACACTTTCTGTTTCACGTCGAATTTACATTCATCCCATTCCAATCGAGTCACTTCCACACTACATGTTGAATGAGTGACGGAGAACAAATAAAACAGAACTCCTTTTGATAGTTTCGAATTCAAGTAGTGTTTAAAACTGTCTCGGATGATGTGAAATAAAAAAAGAGAAATAAAAGAATCCTCGCCTCCTGAAATACGAAAGTAGGGAATGAAGTGAAGAGAAACTATAAACAAACGATTGGAAATGAATAGTGCGCTTACGACAACTTTTTACGTCGTATGTGGTTGCCATCTTCAATCTCTGAATGGTTTCCTCTTCAGCTTTATTGACAGATCGGTCGTTGTAGCGTCCCTTTATTTATTTATGCATCCTCTCTCTTTAGTTTTATTTTACTTGGTGCCTTGTTTATTTTCGTATTTTTTACTTACGTTTCTTGCGATTCCTCTTTTTTTCCTCCCTTGGCCTAGTTCTTTTGTAGCTTTTTCACAGAAAGAGACGCTGTGTGCACATTTATAAGGTTTCAAGTCAGAGAGAAGGAAAATAAAAATGGCGAAAGCTTGGAACTTTTCGGATATTTTATACTTCTTTGCTTTCTTTGAGAGAGTTTATGATAATAAAGTGACTTTTACTCTTTGATTCCTTGTAATGACTTTCCATCGATTTTTAGGAATTTTACTTGGAGAAAAAGTTCCGAATTTTGAGTTTCTGTCAGGACCGATTTATTTTGATTTGAATGTAAGATGTGCCATTCTGTTAGTTTTGACTAAATGTTTTATTTTTGCAAAGAATATTGTTTTAGAATCTCCATTGAAGGAACAAGGGTTTTGGCGACCTTGATTAACAATATATAATCTCACACACAATAGCTAAAACAAAAACTTCTATTTATGTTCTGAAAATTACAACGGTAGATTCATCATTTGTTTTAACTTTCACTGAAGGCTATATTTTCAGTCTGTTTTTAATCTTCTAAGGTTTTTACGTGCATAATTCCACCTTGCAACCTGCACTTTTATCTGCATTGTTTCTAACCGACTTTGACCTTCTTAACCAATAGAATCTTCCAAAATATTTTATTCTAAAGAAATGAGCGATAGAATTTTTCTAAAGTATTCTATTCTAAGGAAATGAACTGTAAAATTCATTAGCATTCATTTTAATTCGTGAGCAATAGACATTCCAAGGGATTGGATTCTACTGAAAGGAGCAATAGAAACTTTTCAAAGTATTCTAATGTAAGGAAAGGACCTATAGCACCTTTCCAAGGAATTCATTTCTACAGAATGTGTTACTATACTACTCGGAAATCTCTCTACGCTCAGAGGGTAAGTGCATGATAGAAGAATGAGCACAATTATGGTATTGACGATCATGAAATATGAGAAATTGAAACTGTAGGGGCGTACGTACCTTGGGAGTTTTGATCACGTTATGAACAAAATGTTTTTTATTTTTATTTTTTTAATTATAGTTTCATATCATTGAACTTAAGACGTAAAATTTAATGTTGAATATAAATTGATTAGTTATAATCTAAAACACATGCTTTAAGTTCTGAATTTATATTGAAAAATCCATTCTAGTGGGTCATTTCTCCTTTCTTGAGATTTACTTGATCGAAGTAAGGGATATTTGACCTGGTCATTAAGAAATTTGAACTTATATAAATTAATCTTTAATATCGTCTTGTTACTCGATAGATTACATAATTTTCTTATAGGTTTGTACCATGATTCTGAGAGATACACATCTCGGCCAATGAACAGTTAGTCTTTACGAGGAACAAACTTAAAAGCAAACATAAGTCAATAAGCAAACATGTTAGAGTCAATTGCATTTATAAACGGTATGTACAGCAGGTCAAAAAAGTATCCTCACGCCTTTTGTTATTCCCGTCCCTGGAATTTCAGTCAAAAAAAGTGTCATTAGACTTCGAAAAATGCCTGCCAGAAACAAATGTGCATTTTATTTTCATAAGGGCCGTCTTCATATTTATTTATCATAGATATTATCCAAAAAGTAAAATGACACTTGGTCTGCACGACTCCAGAAACCAGAATAACAAGTGTTAGTATAATTTTTTGACCTGCTGTACAGTATAATTTGAAATTTGAAGAAATTAGGCAACACGTTTTATCATTGAATACCAGTATGATTATAAATAATATCATTCTGAGTTTTTATAGCTCATTTGCAATAGTTTTGATTTTCACTTTCTCCCTCTTCACAAACGTGTGAACTCAATACCGGCGTATTTATATCGAAATAAAGTTTTGCTTCTGAGTTTATTCACTCTTTAAAAGATTCAGAATTTCTTTTGTTTCATTCTGTGGGGTATTTCAAAAATTCATACACATACGTAAGAGTACAAACTTAACCATCAGCTCAAATTAAACCATTCACATAGAGATGTCCGCAAACGCGTCCTATATTATTTGCAGGGTGCTCTAAGACAAAGAGCAGTTATTGGTCAGTTTGTGCGGTTGGCTGGCTTTAGGGTTTGTAACACAAGGGCCATATTTGTGCAAGCTTCTCTAGAAACAAGACGTCAAATGAAAAATATTGTGAAAGGGGAAAAGGGATTTGGGAATATAGTGGGTGAAAGCAGAAAAAGATCACTGGTCAGTTTGTAAGGCAACACACGTGTCGACGTAGACAGATGTGCCTTACAGTTGATGATCACTACTTTGATCACTTACGGTAAAACTACGTGTACAACTATTGTGAAACTGTAAAATTAGGGTTGGTAAAAATATCGTTCAAATACTTGCTGTCTGTTACTTTTCTACACTTAAATGTACCTTCTAGAATATATGTGAGGAGTATGTTGACATTTATCTCATGTGAATACGGTTTAATGATCTGTGCTCTGTACCTCCCTTGAAGTTTTAGAATATGCAGAATATGAATCATAGAAAAGCTGCCGGTACATTCTTCTGTTTCAGAGGCCCTAGACTAAGTGAACAATTGCTTTAACAGTCAGACAAACAATACACTATTTGATTGGTTTGCGTTTTGTGGCCGGGTTAAGCGAAACACGACATATAAAGTCAAGTAAATAGACATAAAGGCACAAATAAAGTTTTACTGACACAGAAAAGCGAAATACATCCAAGGGGGAATAGAAACTGCATCGCTTACAACCCCGTAGTTTATTAGTGCAGTGATCAAATCCTCTGAACCACATATAATATTTGTTAGCATACTGTTAAATGTGATCTTTAGAACAAAAATGTCTTATAAATCCTCAGTAAGGTTTAAAGTAAATTTTCGTTTTTTGAGATTTACACCCTTCTTTCAACGCTAGGTGATACTAGAATTCATTTAAACCTTTAAACTTTATTTCAAAATAAACGTTCCTTGTGTGCTTTTTCCGGCCCTAGAGGAAACGAACCAGCCATAAAACGTACAATCGCTTACTTGTTCAAACAGTCTATCCACGGACCAAATCCCCAAATCAGAAAAATAATTCTCGCAGACAGAAAAATTAATAAAACAAAACAGCAAAAATCAATCAAAATCCAATAAATATCTTCTTTATAAAGATTAAACATTCCCCTCTATCAAACCAAGATCAATAAAAACAGGGTCCAGATTTATAGGCTAGAGTAAAATAAAGGTTTCTATTTCTCTATAGGTACACAGGAAAACAGAAATTCCTTGCGATCACGTTCTACGCTTAGGTCTTGAAGGATAATCTATTACTTCAATTCAGTTCATCGCTTTCCTTTGCGATTGTTTTTGTTTTTCAATTCCCAAACTGAGTAAAACTGGTTTGATTTATTTTATCTTCTTGAAGAGTTCCTTGCTAGTGACTTAATAGTGTTTCAAAAATGATTATGTTTCGAAAAATTCTATATAACTCATAGTAGCTGCTTCATGTTTTCGTAGAAATGAATTCGACTTTATATTTTTCGTTGTAGAGGATGACAGGCTATGAAATTTTTTAGTAGCGTCGGAGTGAGTTTTTGTTAGTCAACATCCTACAGTAAGTGATGTTATCAAACAAATGTTTCATGGATACCAGCAATTACGTCCGAATTAAGTACTTCCTAAACGTAAAAATCTTTCTTTGCACCACTTTTTACCTTTTCTCAAAATTTATATTCTTAAATGAAGAGATAAAAAAGATCTTAACAGTTTGCTATTTCTAATACTTTTACTTCAAACACATTCCCGATCACTTGGACGTGAAAATGAACCAATTAATTTGTTGTTTGGGGAAACGCTATCAATTAATACATTTATTTATAAACGCGCATTCATAATGAAATTTAATTAGTGATGGAATAAACGAAGTTATGGATTCGGTGTCTTACTGCTTTCGAGCAAACAATTCTAAAATGAGTTTTAAATTGATATAAATGGTACTGAACAATACTAAATTTTTCTATGATTTCAAGACTAATTGAATTCACATCGTGAAGAGAAAAATTAGTCCGTCTCAACAATAACGGAGCATAAAGAGAATGTATCTCTTAAGGTGAAACTTTATTCTAAAACATGAAGACAAAACGAAAAGCGTTTGTCGTTGTGATGTACAACGAATAGATGCAGTTTAGTCAGATCTGTCTCTTGCGTTATGTCACATGAGCTAATACGACTTACATCATAACATCACGTGATCTAATACAAAATAGAAGGACTTACGTCGCTGTGCCTATACGAAATTGGGAGGGGTCAAACAATCAAAATATTTGCATATGGGATCATTGTACATGATGATATTGATCAGAGCATTGGTTATAATGCTGCGTTTTATTGAGGATAGAGCAGGCAAGAATTGGAAGTTATTCAGACTTGGAATTTTTCGGGCGTGGGGGCATCGATCCTGTAAACGTTGAATGACTCTTAAAACAACACCTACCAAGACGCGTAGCATCGTTTCTGAAATATTAGAGCCGGAATCAACTACACCCCAGAGTCCAAACGCCAGAAAACAAAGTCGTTGAGTACCATTGTCTTAAAAACTTGTCACCAATTCACCTTTGATCTCTCACTACACATACTCACACATATGACCTTACTGTCCAATCAATGATATTTCAGATGGACTGTTGTTAGACTTAGTGATTCAATGATCACTGCTTAGAGTTCTAATGAACATAAATTATTGTACAAGAGATTTTCCTTGATGCTATTGAGAATTTTACTAATGTAGATATAATTTTACTATGAGTAAATAAAAATGAATCTTTAACTCTTCACAACTCCTTTACGCCTTTCTGACACTCAATAAAACCCAACCAATTGTCAGAAACGTTGGAAGACAAGAAATTTGACTTTGTAATGCCAAATGCTTGTATTTGAAATCATTGATTTTTTTTCTCCCCATGTAACAGAGTTTTCTTGACGAGGAGCTGATACATTAAAAAAATGTTGGAATTTTTTATAGCCTTATATTTATAACCTTTATAACTGTGACTTATTATATTTCCAGAAGCCCTTCAAATGTCTGTAGAGTGACAAATCAAACCCTTCATATTGTATTATACAGTCATATTTAAATGTGTATAAAAAGATATATTTAGCTTTGCCTTCACTCTTTTACAATCTTAATACAAAATTCAATTTAAGAATTGATCGAACGAAAAGAAACTTCCCGAAAAGATAGTTTGGAATTACTTAATTATGTGAAAATGAATTTGTCGAGGAATATAAAGTTTGAAGCAACTTAATAAAAATATTACTGAGAGCCAGCAATCAACACAAATCTATTTTATTTTCTAATTTTTGAAAAAGTGATTTTACCCAGAAAATTCTCATGGCTTCACTATCGATTGGCTGCGATAGAATGACACGGACCTTGCATAATAATTCTTGTTGATTATATCCTACTTCATACGCTACTTGAAACATCGATAAAACTATTTCGTAATGCTATATATCTGGAATGTAATTTAAACGAAAATGCGATTAAGTGCTTTCCTGGGTAACGGAATTTCCTCTTTACTCTCACACAGTGAAGCAACAAAATGTTCAAATTTAAGCAATTGTTTCTTTTACATAAGAAACTATCCTTATTGAATGCTGGATAACTATTTTTAAGATTTTTATTTCTAGAAACAGTGAACAGAATGCAAGATTTTAAAGCACATTTTGCTGAAATATAATTAAATTACCATACATCATTTTCCATTTCATATCGTAACGGAAGCTGAATTTATTTTTACAATATATTTATAGAATAATTCAATTATTTATCGTCTTTCATGTAGCTAAAACAGAGCTTAAGAGTATCAGTGCTATCAGTGTATTGATTAAGACTTCTAACCAATAGGAAAATTCTTTATACTTCCTAAAATAAATCTAATCAATTTGTTATCGTATTCAAGTAGTTACAAACGATAATGATGATCCTAATCTATGTGCATTATTTTCCATCTTAATGCAATAGAATAGCATCTTAATGCATTTATTATAACAAATTTATCAAGTAATTTTACAAATTGCTCAGCATTTCATTTTGGGAAAGTGAAGATTTAATTAGAATTTAAAGCTATTATATATTTTTGAACTTTCATTATTTTTATAAAATAATCTAAAGATCAAACTTCATGCAGTAAGTTGAGTCAATTCCTTAACTTCTTTCAAGAAATCAGAAATGAAATTTATGATAACCATATTCTTTTAGTTTTCTTTTATTATAACAGATTTTTTGTAATTAAAATTTACATTTTATTTCATGGAATGTAGAGGCAGAATTTGAGTTTTACTTTCTATAATATTAGATTCTGATATTTATATTTTATAAATACGAACTTAAAAAATACAAGACTGAGTGTTCTTTGCTTTAGATTTTAAATATGTTTATGCAATCGGTGTTTGATGTTTCTCACCAAACTATGATTATTTTTTCCTACTTTGTGTGATACCTAGGCTGTATTTTAAAGTTATTTAGTATTAAATGACTAATCATTGACTAATATTTACTTTATTGTAACTTGTTAGACTTGAATTCATTAAAACACTTTATAGCTTTTATTAGCCTTAGAAAGTGCTTCAGAAAGTTAAGATAGTTTTAACAATAATTTCAAGAAAATTCAAAATACGAAGCTTTGAAAGATATAAGGAATTTGATATTAGATTTAGTAGGAAAATCTACTAGAGACCGTATGAACTATGAAATTCCAGCAGCAATAGGCAAGAAAATCTTGTTAGAATTAGTAGTAAATTAAAGTCGCGCAGGGCCAACACAACGGGCTATAGGCGACGGGCCGGGATAAATCCAGAAGGGAAAGATCGAAGGATAACGCCACGTAATGTTTAACCACGGTAAGATGACTAGAACACCTGGCTAGCATTTAGGAAACCAAGTAAAATTTGTTACGAGTAGAATTATTCGATGTAACGAGAGTTTTTAGGAGAGTTATTTATATCAATAACTTGTTTTTCATACTTTTGTGGGATACTTATAACCATTTCAGCGAGGCACAGTACAAATATGCTAAATCTGTCTAAAAAGGTTTGAAAACGTTCTCACGAATTTTGTATTAGGTCGTGTGTACACATGAATTAAACGGAACATCATTAATTTGAACGAATTTTGATTATAAAACAATGAATTTACATATGTATATACATTTTTATTTTTATTTTTTACTAGCAAAATTGCTCGACCTCACTCGGGTTGAATTGGTTAACTATATATTGAAAGTGACCAGAAAATCACTTTCCTCTTTCGTACAAAAATGCCAAATCATTTAAATATGAGCAAAGTAATTTTTAACACCTTTTCGACATTTTTATAGTTTCTACAACCTACTTTGGACATGACGAGTCTCGGAAGATACTCTCTCAGATAATTTACCTGTCAATATATTTTTATTTGTGGCACTCTTCGAATTTCGCTACCATTAAGGGAAAGATGACTAATTTGACGAGATATTTATCACTAAGTTTGTTTCTAAAGCGAATACGTTTTTTTGAAAATTCCGTTTCGTGGCACGTGAAATAATAAAAGAACTTGTTTTAAAATTTACTGTCTTCAGTAGCGATAAAGCAAAGGTAACCTATTACAATTTTGTAAATGGTAAATTAATTTGACAGCTTTTCTTCTAAAGAAAATCATTGTTTTAAACAAAATTTCCCTATATAAGTTGCTTAAATATAGCTTCAATTCATAAAATAAGCTACCTTGGCCATCTGTCGCTATGACAAAAAATTTGTAATATTTCAAAAGTCCTAGTTCGGATATTTTTAACAATAGCGTTCTTTCAATAATGGCAAAGTTCCACTTAAAATTTGCTTTATTCTAACTTACATTCCGCTTTAAACATAATACTTTGCGGTGGTGTTGCGTGTGATAAAAAGGAATTGAAATTTATTAAAATAATAAATATTTGAAACAGAAAAGAAAGAATTAAAACAAAATAAATGTTGACAGGTAAAAGTTCTAAAGATATAAACTCGTGATTCTTTTTTATCTCCTAATCTCCTACAGTTGCCACAACTTACAACTAAAAATTAGATAGAATTTAAAAATACGAAATTAATTCGGAGCGAAAAAAGCACTGTACGTGGCAAACGAACACGAGTTTCCGTTTTGTTGCAAAATATCGTCTGTCCCAAATGTTAGGAAATGGTTTATATTTTGCAAAGAAAACAAATAAGGCTCCAAATAAATAGTATTCGAATATAAATTCTGCAAAAATAATTTTTTAAAAAGTAATTGATTTTTCAGCGGTATGGTAAAATAGTTTAAGTTGCAATGCTCAATATGCATTCCAGCTTCCCCAAAACTACCAAATTATGGTTGATTTAAGTAGTTACTCAGATATTTTAACATGAAACTTGCTTAAATACGTAAGCAAAGGAATTTCAAATATTGTATTCACTGACTTAAAATATGGTTCATCAAATGTAGGATTTTGCATTAAAATGTTTTGAACAAATCGTATATGATACTTTTACAAACACACAGACATAAAATCGAACATAGAACCTGAATACGGACAGACAGACTTACGCAACCAAGTTCAGTCATTAAATAAGTGTAAAAACTCATAATATGCAAAGTTTCATGAAAATATGTTCAACCGTTTGGACGTAGCATGAGCACACACATACAGACAGACAGACACCAAACGGCAAGAGACGGATTTTGCATCAGAAGGGTCCAAAACGGATAGAAAACTTGAAATGGGTCGAAAATACTCAATGTACAAACAAATACTCTATTCTTATTTATATAGATTTGGCACTAATCACCCGATTTCGCACTTAAATTAAATCTGCCTACAATTTTTCAAATTCGTATTAAAAAATAAATTCCATTAAGTCTTACACTCATAATTAACAAGGTATAATCAACACGCGAATGTATCCTTAGAGAAAAGTTCTGGAAAGTGAAAAGAAAACACAAAGTAGTTCATTTTGAAAGTATCTCCAAAATAATTATTGTCCTGGTGTTTTATAAAAAATATTAAAAGATTATCTGTAAATAGAAGAAAGTCTAATGACTTTTACCTTAGTTGGTGTCTCCTGGGATTTGACTTGACTGTAGGATAAGTGGTCAGGATCTTGAAGTCCTAAATGTGCAACTGATACACTTATGCCTACACTTATCAATTACACATTTAGGATAATTTTATTCATATTTAATTTTTAATCTAATTTTACTTTAGGATTCTAATTTTACTAGGAAACATGGCGAGTGTGAACGCATCAAATCAATAGAGATTGCTTAGTATTCTTCAAGAATTGGTAAATGTGCGTGAGTAACGGTTAAGCCTGTAGTTAGATATAAAAAGCTTACATAAAATAACGGTAATTTAGTTTGTAGTTTATTGTTATCGTTATTATTTAAAATAACTTTACTTTATTTATATTTTTTATTTTAAAATACCTGTACTTTATTTAGTATAATTTTTTTTTATTATTTATTCTGCATTTGCAGTATTAATGAAGTTACTTAAAGAAATCATCAAATGCGTAATGGAATATTTGGAAGTAAAACACGAAATATATTAGTAGAACAATTCTGTATTTAAAATAAGGCTAAAAAATATTGCTCTGAACTTTTAAGTAAAATATAAAATATTTTACTTAAAAGGCACAAAAGAGTTCTTTTCCTCTTTCAATTTTTTGATTGCAGAGTACGCAAAAATATTTAAACCATGCATTTCTCAAATCTTACTTAATTTTTCTTCTTACGAATCAGAAAACTTTATACACGCAACGTGTTTTGAAAAGGAAGAAAATGTCGGACTCAAGAAAAATGAATCGAATTCTCTTAAAACTCATAAAAAGACTAGGGCAGAACCAAAGGGCGTACGAAATGTAACGATACACAGAAAAAAGTATGAAAGAACATTGTAAAATGATTAGAATAAAAGATAAAACTAAAAGTTTCTGTGAAAATTCCAACATTTCCCCGGAAAGATTTGATTTTTTCGTTTTCATTTCAGTTATGTTTAGAATATTTCCGCAATTTTTAAATGTTCTTTGAAGAAACGAACGCGAAATTAAAACGAACTGATGTGCCTTATCAAGTTTCATTCTATTTATTGTTTTCTATTACAAACATCACTTCCTTCAAATTTTTGCATCGTTTTTGACTTTTTATGATCAGGAAATATTACTTTGTATAATGTTGATTGTGCTGTGCAATACATGTTTTTGCTCAGAGAATAACGTTAATGATGCAGTGCAATATAAGTTTTTTGGTTCTTTTACTAGGAGAATATTATATATATTATGTTAATGATGCAGTGCAATAGAAGTTATTTGTTCTTTTGCTCAGAGAATATTATTTTCCTGTGGTGTTAATGTTGCATTGCAATTTAAATTCTTTGGTTTTCTTCTTTAGATAACATTACTTTATATGACGTTAATGGCTTAATGCAATATAAACTACTTGGCTTTTCGTTCAAATAATATTACTTTGTGTGATGCTAATGGTGCAGTGCAATATAAATTCGTTGGGTTTTTTTTCTCAGAGAATATTACTTTGCATCACGTTAATGATGCAGTACAACATAAGTTTTTCGGCTTTTTTGCTACAAGTTCTTTGTCTTTTTGTTCAGAGAACAATACTTCGTATGATGTTAATGGTGTAAAGAATATACGAATGAAAAAGAATTAAAATTACTGAAGATTAAAATCTAGATCTCAATACTCTAAATAAAGTATTATACAATAACATTTCTATTACTTTGATTAAAAACTAATTTTAAGTCGTTTAAGACAAAATTCTTTAAATAAAAAGTTACTAAAGTGATTGAAAATTCTATACCAAACTGAAAATATAGATTAATTTTCCATTTCACTTTACCAAAGGCAACACGTGAAGCAGAAGAAAATATTCATTAAAAATATGACCATAAATTTTCTAATAGATTTTTAAAACGTTTCAGATATTATTAGTTGATGGATAACGTAACGCACAAGTAGTCGCTTAGAAAAATTGAAGATTATAGTTTTCATAAATGTTTCATCTTAAAAGCAAGAGAGTTATGGATTTCCGTTTCTTACTATGTTTGATGTTTTGTAAAAATTCTCTCCTAATTTAGAGTAGCATAATATACCGTATTTCTAAATGTTTTGTTTTTATGAACAACATATTCCCTTTCATTATTTATCCTGAATTCATGTAATATTTTTAACAATAACTTTGGCTCCGATTTTTGGTACTTTCTTACTTATAATCTTTGATTTGAAAGCATTCCTTTAAAAACATTAATGCAAATGACGAATATATGAGTTCAATTCAATCCTCCGCGATTTTTAAACTAAAGTTTACTAAAATAGTCAATAACTGTGAATAATAAAAGTAGTGATAAATAATTAAAATATAGTTATGAACAAAAAAAATTGAATACACGTTAATTTCATGTCTCATAGATCAAAGTTATCCGAAATCGTATGCGTAGTAATATATCTAATTGAATATGTCAGAAACTTAGCTGAATATATTTTTTGAAATATCACTTCTTTTGTCCATAAACATTAATTAACCCTCCTATTGTCCCTCTCGACTAGATATCTCGTCGTTGAAAGAAAACGGACTAGATCTTGATCTCGTCATCAAAGAATCGGCAATATGTTATTACGAGATACCTCATTATTAGCAAAATTGATCTACCTAATCAAAATCACTTGGAGGATTAACAAATAACAACAGAGAGCTCAATTATTGCTAAGTGATCAAATGTCAACTTATGACACACTACTATGTTCAAAAGGTAGTTCAATGAATGAAAGTCTTTTCAAAACTTAGAGTTGTTTATAGCCGTTTTGGTAACGCTTGAGTATAATCTGGTGTTGACCAACAAACTACCATACATCAATTCGGTAATAGTAATGGCAATGGTAACTAATTAACGTCGCACTGGAGCAGCACGATGGGTTATTGGAGACTGTCCGGGATGAATCCCGAAGTGAAAGATCTTAGGACAGCACCACGTAATTTTGAACCATGGTCAGATGACGAGGTTAACACCTGAGCTGGTACCCCATTCTCCAAACTTCCACACCACGCCAGCGTGAGGACATTTCAGGCCACGACAGGTTTAACGAGCACAAACCACCACGTACACGATGGTGTTTGGTTGGACCCATGTTTCAAACTCGGAACCTTCCGATTGCTAATACATTATTCTTTCAAATGGCTACCACGGCTCTACATCAATTCGAAATTCATTCTTTGGAATTTACTGAAATAGCATTCGTAAACCTAGCCGTGACATCATGTCCGAAATATATGCAGGAAGAATACCACAGCCATCTACATTTATTTTGACAGAAAAGCGTCTCATAGCTACTAGGTATGGTATTTTATGCATATACGACACATACTGTGTAAATACTTAAATAGATATATAGATAAATTAACGACTCTATTAAACGTAGCCCCACCATCCTTTGTTTAAAAAAGTAGATGTTTGCATAAAAATTTTATTGAAATTATCAGAAAATATTATTTGCATGCAACATCTAAGAGTACCTTATTGTATTCAAACATTTGAACAACATCATTATTATAGATTGAAAACGACTAGATGTAAAGTGAAGAATGTTTGAATGTTATCATTTTCTCCAAAACTCAAATGAAATGCTATAGAAACAAATGCTTTCCTTCCTTCGAAAACATACTGAATATGCTTAGCCTTCTAAGTGGAATCGACAAGATATTACGTCCATCGAAATCTGACCAATTTTGTTAATGACAAGATATCTCGCCATCAATACATTACCGCTTTTTTATGATGACGAGATCAAGATCTGGTTAGTTTTCTTCTAATGACGATATATCTCGTCTATAAAGAACTGGTCTCTGATGAGATCTAGCAATATATGATCTCTGATCTAATGATGAGGTATCTCGTTGAGTCAATCACGAGAAGGGTTAAACGAAAATTTCATTTCACGCAGTTTATTTTCTTCATGTTTAATGAAGAAATGGGAACCTCTCGTAGTTGTGGTTCAATTAGGGCATATTATTTTGTAAAAAGCCACTGTTTTTTATTATAATAATGATTTTAGTTTTCAAGAATCGTGACTTAATTATAGACTATTTATGTGAATGGAGGTTACATAAACTCAGAAAAAGTATATATTTAAGTATATCATTCTCTGCAACTAAAGCTTTTATGAAAGAGTCAAATAAAAAAATAAAATGGGCATTTGGTAACGCTGAAGATAAAGGAATTTCTAAAAAGAGCCATTAAACTAACTGAATTTTTAAACAAAACAATCTTCCCCAAAGTTGGAGGAAAACACTCACTTTTTAATTTACTTAAAAGAACATGCGGTTCACTTAGAATCTCTCAATTAAACTGTAAGACAACTCAAAAGTGAATAAATATTTACAAAGAAAAGCTCAATTCCAACAAGCAATAAAAGTGGTTCTTTGCTGAAACTTTAAATAAATTTTTTGAATACTTTTTTCCCTGTAGAGTAATTTTTTGTTCTTCCGTATAATTGGTCGAATTCTGAAAGACTTTAAAATAAAAATAAACTAATTAGGACGAGAAAATTCCAACCTAAAAACCAAAAAATGACATTGTAAGAATTTCTTTTCCCCCTTCACCTTTTATTCCAGAAATTGAAGTGAAATAATTCGGTTATTTTTAAGTAAGACCACAAGAGAGAAACAATTACGAATTTTTTTAAGACTCGTGCCTTGCACAGGAATTTCTTACTGGCATTTCTCTTTAAAATAATTCGAAAAAGTTTAAGTTTTTATGTGGCCCAATAATATTTTTATAACAGTTACGAATTAAATTATCCAATAATAGTGTCAGATGTATTTGCCGATGAAAACGTATTTTCTAAATAAATTCAACTTGAGTTAATATAAAATCTTTTTCTAAATGGATTTCAAATAAAGAATACGAGCAAAGTAACAATTATTTACTTGAAATTGAGCTGGAATTTTGATGTGGAAATCCTTTAATAACTAAAAGTTATAAATTATGAAACACTTCCTAAAAAAAGGAATTAATGCATTTGTAGATTGTACGTATTTTGATTCATTTCTAATGAATTAAAAAAACATGTTTCCATTTTATTTCAACATCACCATTTCGGTGTACAAGATGTCCACCATCCTCAGAACAGAAATAAGTCACAGGAAAAAACGCGAGATTAAAATTGTCGTTCTATAAATAGTGTTGCCATTTCTCACTTTTTTAACTAAACTTTCCAGACTGCGTGTAAAGGGTGGGAAGTACTAGTGTCATTCATTAGTTTGTTCCAGAATGTGTACATATAAAATAGAAAAGGCTTCTCTGAAGTTGAACTCGAGAATTGATTTCGGATATTGGACCACTTTTGCTTGTTTTGAGAAAATTCCCAAAAGTATTGAACCTTGGCAAATTTGTTTATTTCTTCATTTTGAACACAGTGCATGTATTTTTGCAACCGGAATTTCAGAGCTCTCTTAGTTAGACCAGCATTTAATGATTGACAACTGAGATGACACATCAAAATTCAGTATGAAACTATGCACTGTATCTCGAATGCTTTCACATAGCGAATCTTAGAAAAAAAACAGTTTGATTGATGCTTTAAAAAACATTAACAGTTCAATATATAAGTTTGGATCTTTCCCTTTGGATTGATCCCAGACCATCGTCAATACCCCGTTGTGTTGCTCTAGTGAAACGTTAATGGACTACCTACCTAAATACCAATCTATAAGTTTCATTTAATGTGCACGTTGGATCTTGGATCAGTCAAATTCATAATGAATCAAATCTATTCATATAACTCGTCAAAAATCTACAGCGGGGGGACATCCGGGATGAACGGCGTAAATGAAATATACTGCCTGTCTACCACGATAACTGCTCCAGACAGAATGCATGCGTCTGTTGCCATGGAAACGAGACAACCCATTTCCTATAGGGGATTCTAGAATCATTTGATTTTGCTATATTGGCGCACATAGCGACAATTCACTCTTGACAGCTGAGTCTTCGGGAATCAGTGTGTAAGGATTTAATTTCAATATGGCTTACTTAGGAAAAGCAATGTTGGTTTGCTTGGAGATTTCATGGCCCTAGGGCCATATATGACCTAGCTGCGCCAAACACAAGACAGGCAACGTCAAGTAAGGGACATACACACAAGGAAATTTCTACCAATGAAGAGAGAAATACACCCAGAGAAGAATCGAATCAGGATTAGCAGGCGAACCCACTGATCCACCTCAGGAATAGCACGTAAGACACATAACATTGCCAGATGAGTTAGGCTTAATTATACAAAGTGAAACCTAAAGTCTCATAATTAGTAAAAAGTAACAACAGAAGAAAGTAACTATAACGAAGAATTTACAAAAAAAATCGCTTAATTCCATTGTAGTTGAGGGTCAAAGTTTAATAAAAGTGAAAAGAGTCGAGCGTAAAAGATTAGAGAAAATTGAAAGAGAGAATGCTGAGCGTGAATTCATTTTGAGGAAATTAGAATAATAAAATTCAAAGAAAATGCTTGTGCGTGGAGTTTTGAGGAGTTTGACGCCTTTTTATGAATAGGTGTGATTGATATGGTATTTGACTTACTGATATCATATCCCCATATATACATATGATATCCAGATAATCTTATACACAGTTTATTTTCTATTCTCAATTGATAGCTCGCCTATAGATGCTGTTAGAGTTTATTTTTGTTTACTTTATGTCTAAGGATTAAAGTAAGTATATATATCGAAGCTAATAATGCTAACCTACTCATTTTTGTAAGTAATACAATTGTAATAAACTATTTTCTATTAACTTAACATGACAATTAATTTTGCCGCACGCCTGCCTGTATATGTTCACAAATATTCCCATAGTAGTTTAAATCCGTATTTAGGAGGCATATGACATTATATCCAATTTTTCCAAACAGACTTTTTACAATACCCTTGTACAATTTATAATGCTGTTTGTAATGGTATAAAACACTTTCCAGTCTTAATACATAAAAAACATCCCTCTTTAAAAATAATACCCTGTTGTGTTGCTCCAGTGCTGCGACGTAAATTCAACTTCCTACCTACTTCTAAAAGTAATTGAGTAATTGAAGAAGTAGAAAAAACTTAAGTAATAAAATAAAATTAACTGAAGTAAATAGATAAAACTTAAACTTAAGTAAATGAATAAAATTTAAACTTAACTAAGCTACTCTCCTGAAATATTTTGTTTTGTGACAGTGTCCTATATCCCTGAGGTACACAAGTATAAATAAATTGTATTTCCTAATGGCATCTCGAATAAAGACACTTTTGATCTCTGAAAAATCATATTTACACTAATTTTACTTTGTCTCCCTTTACTTTGTATAAACATTGAATAAACAGTCCCTTCAACCCATGGCACTAACTTGGTAATTTTTGTACCAGCAAGAATGATAAATTAGCTCTTTTCCACACTACTCTCAACAAAATGGACGTATACATTATAAAAATAAATGGCCCTTCCATTTCAGAGTCATCTTATCTTAATTTTATGATACTATTAAAGGTATTCCCAGTGTAAAAGCTTCCAAGCCTTCCAAAAATAGAGGCAACTAAAGCAATTACATCAGAGGTCTCGCTGCCTGCCATCCGTATTTGATCATGGTAATATACCCGGATGCACCGCCAACATGGAACCGTGATTAATTTCTTTTTAATATTCATGCCGAACAAGACAGCTACGCCCTGTTTCAGTAGCCGGCCACCTGATTACAGACTGCCAGACGTGACTTATTCCTGCAGTCCGGGAAGCCACGGATAATTTCACCTGCGCGGCATAAGTATTCAAGCTTCTTTTTGTATTTTTAGATGGTGTGTTGGAATCTCTGGTTAAATTTTAATTGAATGGTTGGAGGGTTGATGGTATATTTAATTAATACTGTTCTTTATAGATGTGATTTCTTAAACTTTAGGTTGAATTGGCTTGTTTTATCTTGCGAAAAATAAAACTAATGCTGTCGCTTTTCGCTGGAATTTATGAGCTTTGGTCTTTAATATAAAACTAGTTAATGTATTCTTACACTATTTCGGAAGATAATGTTTTCTTATTCTATGTCTGTAGTTCAATTTTTCTTTCACTGTTTTGGTAGTAAATTCATTTTTTGCACTGTTGAGGTACGATTTTCGAAAGTTAATTTATTCTCTTACACTATTTCAGTAGACAATTCATATACTATTTTGATAGTCTCAATTTTATCTTACACAATTTAGATAATGAATTCATTCTTACATGTTTTCGGTAGTCAAGCTAATCTTACACTAATTCGAAAGTCAGGTTATTCTTACACTATTTCAATAATCAGGTAAATCTTAACTACTTCTGTAGTCGATACAGTTTTAAACTATTTTGATTGTTAATTTTGTCTTACGCTATTTTGACAATGAATTTATTCTCTTTCTCGTTTTCTGTAATCAAGTTATTTTTACACTGTTTCGGGTTTTAAACTATTTCTTACAGTACTTTGATAACCAGCCAATTAATTTGTAATCGTTTTAAATTTTTAATTTAAGCGTTGTACGCAAAATTATGAAGCAAAATCACGGTGGACTAATGCTGCTTTTAGTCACTGTATCAACAATTATAAAATCATAATAACATTTGCATTCACAAGTTACTCCAGGGATCGGATTATACTGTTTTCTAAATATACCAGTATCTTAAAATACTACACGTGCAATTGACATACGTTTTTGCACCGACTACGTGATACGATTAAGGTGACTATCTTTCCTTTCTGACGTAGTCATAGGTCTATAGGACGTAGCCATAGCCTAGCCATCCAAATCCCTCACGACGATGAGTAGCACCTTCTTCTGTCCATTGGCTATGAGTACACATGATTGTACTAGAGTTCCACCCAACGTGGATTGTAATATCACAGTAAACAAACTGACTTCTCTCAACCCAATAATTCTTCCTCTCTCAAACTCAGTCAACTGTTCATAAGGATTTCTAATTTTGCGACGAGGTATGCTTACGTTATTAGAGCAATGACGATCGAATTCACCGACACAGTATTTGGTATTTGTTTATAGACGCCTTCTTAGTGATAATTCAGTCTATAATGCGCGTGTATTATTTCGTATACACAGTTGAGATTTTAGGGTATTGCATTAGCCATGATAAACTCCTGAGACATTTTCGGTCAATCCAATAACTTTTTCTTGGTGTTGAACATCATTGTCAATGAACATCAGCGTATTATAAATATAAGTGCTAGGTTTATATTCGTAAATTTCCTATATTCATAACTAAAATATCACACGTGTATATCTTGAAGTACCTAAGCAGTTAAATGTACTTTTAAATTACACAAAATGTTATATTCATCAGTGCTATGAATTTATGTATGACATTCCAAAGCTTAATTCTAAAGTAATTAATTCTTGAGGTGATCTTTTATTGCAACTTTCTAGCGTAAACCGATTAATTATTCTCCTGCTCTATTCATTACATTGATCTTATACAAATTCTGGTTGGCTGACATACTTATGAAGTTAGATTTTTAGTAAGATTTTAACATGAAAAGTAGGTTTGAGCAACGTAATAATGAAGTGTTTTTAAAGAAAAGTAGATTATCGTTTTGAATAATAGTATTTCGTAAAACCTTTTGATAATTTAATAAATTATTAACTAATCCTTTAAGATACCATTCATGTTTCTCAGATATGCGTGTTTATACCAAAAGTGTTCAATATTGTGTTTATTAGCTTAAAATTTAATGGAATTTATTGTAAGTAGTAAATGATATCACGATACTAATTATATATATTACTTGATGGTCTATTGAATTCTTATCATTTTTGTACGTCGAATTTATAAAATAAAATAGCTCTTATTTGAAGTGTATGTTTGAGTATTCGTGTTTTAATTTATCTACTTATTTTTGATAGCGTGCTACTAAATAAGGAATTACGTATGGTATACACAAGTACGAATTTCACCGTGCGTGTTATACAAGCATTATATTAATACACACTTAATGTCAATTAAAATTCATTTCTCTTATTTAATTTTTCCTTCCCCCATTATTATTTATACCTTTTCTAAATTTTAATAAATATTTTGTACTGAGAATTTTATTTCATTAGAGAAGAATTCAAATTTTAAGGCACGGTTATTATTAAACTTCAGAAAATTGGTTTATTCTGTTTAGCTTGTAAAATGTGAATCAGAAAAAGTGTGTAGAACGTTTTTACCATTTTCCAAAATCAATCATAAGTAGTTCCGTTTTCCTTATTAAGTACATCATTTTTTACCAATTCAACACGAATTTGTTTTTGCGAAGTCCATTAATACACAATCGTTCAATGTTTTCTTTCAAATTTGAAAAATGTCTTACTCATTAAAAATCAGAAAATTAGAAGTCATGAAAATACTCCTATACAAAAATTCTCTTTACTTTATGCTGCCATTCCATTTGCCTTTGAAAACTACTTTGGCTGCATTGCCTTCCATGGTAGGATGCGGTTGTTCCTTGCACAAAATCCAATAGCACTCCACCATTATGCTGCATTCCATCGCTAGGCTGTTTGTGTGGAATCTCTCCTCTTGCTCTTCACTGACAACATAAGCTTTTCAGGGAAATAATCCAAGTGAGAATACAGGAAGTGCACTCTCGAAGTTGTCAAACAGCCTAAGGCTTTGAATTTTGTCAGCATGCCCTTTCCCGAATGATGTTAGGACCTTTGTGGCTTCCGAATTTAGTTCTTTCCAAACAGTTCCCGACCTATTTTTGCGTTTCCATTTCTGTATCAAAAAGGTGAAGTTTGAGATGTTATGAAACCAACAAGAACACTCTTTTCTATCTGGCTTCTTAGGCACCAGATGCTTGTTGCATTAGTATTTCTAGAGCTCTTGGTCTTTTGATAAAACTTTAAAAACTGCTTCTTTAATCAAAACTCAATATGATTCATGGTGGGCATATTGTAGATCAACTAAGTTTCACCTGACTATAATTTTTATTACCGGTTGTAAAAGTAGTCATACTCAACACTCGCATCTTGATTGTTATTATAATTGCTTATACGTACCCTCAAGGTTTTCTCTTTATCTAGCACTTCATGTTTTCGCAATAGAATTAACAAAACGATGTTCTTACGAATAATTGGTAATAAAAATAAACTAATTTGAAATTAGTTTGTTAATTAGAAGCATTTCTGTCAAGCTAAATGCAGATGGTGGTTGTGTTTCTGTGGCGATGCGCGGTTTCTGTATTTATTCTTAACCTGACGTGACTTGGTTTGCTTTTGAATTACGGTTTCAATACTTCACCTATAAAAATTCCAAAAAATAAATTCCTAATTGATGTATGATAGTTGATTAATGAATATCAATTAGATAAAACGCCAAACGGTGCTAAAAAGCGATAAACTATATTTTGAGGTAACCCCGGTATGTATCACGCGATAGCATTTGGACGGTAGAAGTAAATTCTTCGCAGGCAGTCAAGTTTGTTTTACACTGGAAGTCGTCATACGCGCTCTTCATTCTTTTCAAATCAGGCCTCCTACTAGTCAGGTTACCAGACTGTAGGTTGGCGACCGCATCTTTCCGCCTTGATGACAAAACCTAACTCCGAACTCAGGACATTACCATCAACAGGAATTTAAGCACCCTCCGTTCACCAGGTTACTTTTGAAAATCCTTAGAATGCTTAAAAACCAACATAAACCAACTTAACACTCCTGGTGGCAGCCTCGACGAGATATCTCGCCATTAGCAAAACTGACCAGATCTTGATGGATGAGATATCTCGTCATTAAAAGGAAACCGACAAGACATTGATCTCGCCATCATCGAAAAATCGGCAATGTCTTGACGAGATATCTCATCTTTAGCAAAATTGATCAGATCTTGTCAAGCTATCTAGTCAAAAATACTTTAAGGGTTAAGGTTAAAAACTATATAATTAGTTATAAGTGCAACGGAAATAAAGTATTTTCCTATTGTCCCCTGGATGTATTTCTCTCTTCTAGGTCAGTAAAGCTTTCCTTGAGTGTGTGTGTTAATTTATTTGATGTTGTTTGGAGCAGTTTGGCAAATTAAAGCCCTAGCACCAAAAAACCCCATAATCAACAAAATGTATTGTTATCATTCTGTTTACATTATGCTCGTCAAACTACCTTAAAAAAATTTGTGGTGAATAATTTTAAAACTATGAAACAATATTTCCTAATATGGAGGCCAAATACTAAAATCAGTGATGTATATATTATAAATAATTACTTTTTATCAGAGCGGCAAAATATATTTTTGTTTGGAGTACCGAGATATTTTAGTAATTAATTTGTGTTACGTGAAACCCAAAAGGTTGAAAATCGCTACATCAAACTGAAATTTTTTATTGAAGATGTATTGATGCTTCATTCCAAACAGATATTTTTGGAACAAATGGATGGGTATGCATAACGGGATATGAAACACGTCAGTCTTCGCCGACGGGTTGAGAATAAGTACACTGTCTGATTCGACGTCACGATCACACAAATCCATTCTCCTGACAGCGTGATAGTGCGGTGTCAACTTTCTTATCAGGTCTTCCTCCCACGACAGCCATTTTTTTCTCTTGCTCATGTCTTGACACAATGGCGGAAGGCATCAGGATATTCCATTGTGTTCCAATTTCGTGACGTGCATGCAGTAAATTTCAGAAGTCGGACATCTTCCTTTGTGTGACGCACGTACGTTTTACGTCGAACTGTTGGATCCGATGGCGTCGGAAGATTCAGAATTCTTGTTCATGTCAGATGTGTTTCGAAAAGAAATGAACGGGGGCGTGTGAGTGAAGCTTATGTCTGTTAGGCCGTGAAGAATGTGAGATTTGACTTCAAACGAATTTCCCGTCTCGGATGTGAACTACTGTTTTGCTTTGATGTTTGTACTCTTTGAAGACACTTGAATTGGGTTCTTTTTCAACTATATCAGGATTTTCAGTAAATAACATATCACGCATTGCGCTTTATTTTTTTTATCTATGATTTCAATAAGTATTTTCATTTTACTTATTAAATTGAATTGTATTTATATTGTAACCAATTCTTACCAAATTAGTTGCTCAGGACAAAGAACGATAAATGGTATTTTCCGTCGAAAAATAGAACAAAATACAGTAAACTTCAAAACATAAGCTTCAAGCTTTATACAAAAGTGTAAAGTACTTGTCAAATTACACAGTTAAATTTACTCTTTAATTAAAAAACACACTTTTATCTTAATATCATTAGAAATTCCGGGGGACCTTTCCAAGTTATTTGCTTTTGATTATTTTCAATAATGCTGTTTGGAATGTTTTCTTCTCTATCTTAATTTTATATTGATTTTAAGATTAGTCGTATGTCTATATTTCAATCCAAATAGAACAATTTTTACACAAGGTTTGGTTATTATTAGTGTTTATTAAGCATATATATTGACTCTTGATAAAATCACAAGTATTTTAGTAGATAAAAGTAATAAGTATATAGAAAAACATAGTTTGTGAAAGATACCTGATACATACAGCTGAATTCAGTCTAGACACAATATACGTTATTAAAAGAAAAGGTGTCTAAGAAAAGTATGCTAGGTCTTATCTATTTTCTTCTAAAGGCCATTATAATTGAGAAAATATAGACATAAACTTATTCTACCCACGCATAATAAATATACTGTATTAAAAGAAAATCTGTCTAAGCAATAGATGCTACATTCTATCTTTTGTATTTTTTCTAAATTCCTTTATAATTAAGCAATATCGACATAAAGTTCTTCCACCTACGCTGATGCAACTCAATGACGAAGAAAATATACGACATAACCTAAATATTTTCTGAACTTGAGGAAATTTCTCAGGCATATCTTGGAATTCAGAAATATTCATGATATTACTGAATGTACTTGAATTCTATTCCAATCTAATAGAAAATAAACTTTTATGTTTGTCACAATGATTTAAGTTTGTTTATTAACTTTATATCATATCCAGTACCCAAGATTACGGAACTGGATTGCCGATTTATTATCAACAGTCGTAAATACCGGTAACGAATAAAAATAATTACAAATGCCTTTTGAATAGCAAAATTACGTATCGCTCATTGTGTATTTCCTATATTTCGCGTCATCAAGTATTTGTTAGAATATGGTTTGCAAATCTGACTCTGGCTGCTGACCATGATCGTTGCCATACTCCAGTTTTGATTACCTTTTGAGTTCTAGATCTGAAAACGATACGACTGATTCTGTCCTTTGATGTAAAAGCATGTACTGTATCAAATCGAATTCACGCGAATCATGTCATTGATTACAAATCAGTCTACTAATACTGTGACAATAGGTTAATGTCCGTGAATTTTATTTACCAGTAAGCCATGCAATGCTCCTTTGACAGACTTTTGATTTAAGTTTATATGTGTAAGCTTAATGTCAGAAACCGGCTTTATATTGATTAAATTGCTCGGGAGATTATTTGAGGACCACTAAAGAATATATACGATTTCATTCAGAGCATAGGAAACATTTTTGATATTGTATAACTTATATAGTTCTGAATAGACCAAAATGTGTTACAGGTTTCTCATGCAAATAGTTTGCATAATATATTTTTAACGAACACTGGATAATTACTCAAGAACTTTTTAGAGTGAGTTTGAGTCATCACAGAGATTCATTGCATTGTGATATCAACGTAATACAATAAATTCGATCCACTTTAGAGGGACCTTTTTTTAATGACTCTGCAATATAACGACCAATTGAGAAGACCCCATCAGTTTTATAGCTGTAATGATTATTCTATAATCGATATAATGGCCGCGGAAAAGGTAAAATTCCCGTTGCAGCGTCCTTCAGTTCACGGTTTCTCCTAATTCGTTGAGGTGATTTAACTTTTCGCTCGTCCCGAGATTCGCGAGTGGGAAGTGTTGCTTTTACCCCACAAAACACACTTAATTCTTAAATAAACCTATCCTAAGGAATCTATGGATTATTTCGACCTTTAGAGAGAGAAATATTCTATATGTCCTCTTCTTGGAATAGAAACCTCTGGAACGATCCTGTTGACCCATTCTGTAGAATAGAATCTTTTGAGAAGATTCTATTGGTTCTTTCCTCAGAATACAATCCTTTGGAGATATATTCAAGAATCTTCGGATCTATTGCTTATTTCCGAAGAAATGATTCTTTGGGAAGATTTTATCGATCATTTCCTCAGAATAGAATCTTTGCAAAGATTCTCTGTTCCGTCTTTAGAATACAATCCTCTGAAAAGATTCTATTACCGATTTCCTTGAAATATAATCCTTTAAAAAGATTCTATAGCTGATTTCCTTAGAATAAAATACGTTGGAAATATTCTATCGGTTATTTCTTTAGAAAATAATCGTTGGGAAAGATTTCATTGCTCAATTCTGTGGAATAGAATCGTTTGAAAATGTTCTATTGGTCAAGAAGATCAAAACTTGTTAGAAGCCATGCAGAGAAGACTGCAGGTCGCAAGATGGAATAATGCGTGCGAACCCCTCAGAGGGTTAAGTTTCGTTGGTTTTTTGAAGGTTTTTAATGCATGATTTGACGTTTTTCGGGTGTCGGTGTTGCCTTGTCTACAAATTCTTCGTTTCTCTCGGATGTTTCCTGACCTATAGATCACAAGCTATTTCTGAAGATAAACAATTGTTTGCCTCTTAGCGACGGCTCTTCTACCCAAGACTAAGCTCTCAACGTTATCCATTGAGACAAAAAAGAAAAGATTTGAAAGTGTCCATAAAACTTCTTGGAACTTTTTCAGTGACAGTATATTGAACGGATCAAAAAGAATTTAGCCTGTTAGCATTTATTATTAAATTATTATTGCATCGTAAAGTTAAAGTGTATTCTTTATAATCCATATGAATGAACAATAACTTAATAACTAGTTATTTATTTATGTGTATTATTTATTTTCATGCGTATTATTGCTATGGAATTAAAAAAAATTCGTTACAGTTGAGAACATTTGTTTGCTATCGAAATTTAAATTATTGCTATATTTATTTACAAAGCATTTGATCCTTATTAAACAAAACATACTCGATAACAGTAATTTATAGTAGTAACCTTGGTTTGTGTTGCACCATAAAAGTTTTTTTTATAATAAACACTTTCGTAGGTCAAAGAAATACTAAATAAAAGACTGGTTAAAATTTTAGTACTTTGTACTAAATAGTAGAAACATTAAAAGCCCCGTTGCATCCATTAGGTTAATCAAACTATATTCGAAGAGAAGTAAAGCTGAAAAACTCGTTTGAAATCCCATTACATTTTAATGAAAAGCATTTAAGCGATAAGATGAGTTAATTTCAATAATGTTCGCATAAGGAATTAATGAATTATTTCATAATTTCTTTTGGTGACACATTTGGGACATTCTAATTGCTCACTAAATTGCCTGCAGTGAAGCCCTTTTTTATTCCTTCTTGTATCTAAACAGTGGGTTTTTTTATACCCGTGGTGTTTTTGTGTTTAATTACTGGGTTTTTCTTGGCTGGATTACGGTCCACGGAGCTGGGCAAAAACTTCAGAGTGGACTGTTTTGATTAATAGCCTTCCTACTTATAAGCTATTATTGCTTTTTCATGGGAAGGAAGATGAAGATTATGTGAGTCAAGATAATGTTTTTGGTTTTCTGAAACTATAAAACAGAAGTTCGGGTGGTTTTAATGCCCATTTTCTATCCCATCTTTCGCAATTAAAGTAAAAATGATGCTTTGCAGTTTAAAATTGTCAGCTTTGCTGTACTGTTTCTGACAGTGAATATTTATCTTTATTGCTATCAAGATAATGCGTATATTTTGTGGTGTTACCTCTTACAAAGCTATTTGGAAAGGGTGATTTCTGCGAAAATGAATTCAAGAATAACTTATTAAATAAAAGACAAATTATTAAATTAATTTGCCGCTCAATTGGTATAGGGTTCATAGTGTTTGTTACTTTGTAGGTCCCGGATTCGAATCTTGGTTTGTAAGAGCATGGATGTTGGAGATTGTCACTGTTATTTTGGTTTTATGGCACAAGGGCCATATTTGGCCCTTGTGCCATAAAACCAACCTAACAGGTATAGCAGGACCATATTTGGCCAGCTGTACCAAAAACAAGACAGACAACGTCAAATGGATCCAAACACACAAGGAAAGATTTTTCTGACGCAGAAGAGAGAACCCAGGGAAGAATGGAAAGTGACCGGAAAAAAGCCTTCACTGCCTACAACTCGCAGGTTGCTAAAGCAGTGTGCAAACCTAATGACCCATGGTCACCCCTGTCACTGTTAGGAGTTAACGGTGTATTACCCACTTCGTGCTTCACAAACAACCATGCGTTCACACCTTGTAGGAATGAATTGGTCAGTGAGGTCGGACAATTTTTGTTTAAGGGATTTTGGAAATTTATTCACAATAAGAACACGATATAACTGTGCATTTTAAATTCTGTGCTTCTTATGCAAGGTTTCAGCGAAATCACGAAAATATACCTTCAACATCAACAACGAGGATTTTATGTCAATTTCTACTGTAAAACTTTGCAATATTGATATTTCATTCTTTCCCAAGATCGTGTCATACAGAATTGATCGTGGAGTCTGCTCAAAATATAAACTTAAATAGAATGGACGTAAATAATTGTTACAATATTAATAAATTATTATCCAGCAGTTCACAACTGCTGAAACGAACAACATTAGGACATATGCTGTATTTATCACTTTTCCCTGTTGAATGGCCTCGAGCTTGGTGTTAGTTTGTCTATTTTATGGATGATAATCTGTCAATTCTGATAACCCTGCTCTTCTTCCTGCTAGGCTTACCTACCTAGGTAACAAGGTGGGTTACCAGAATGATGGTGGGCGACCACCTCTTCCAGGCTTGGCAACAAAAGACGAATACCAAGCTCAAGACCCTTACCGTCAACTAGATTTTAACCCGACAATGACATGATAAAACCTTACAAAAGAAAGATGCATGAATTTTGTGAATTTTCGGGTTCGCCATCGTAGAGAACAAGACTGGCAAGACAGAAAATATCTTTCAGGAATAAGACTAAAACAAAAACTACTTGCATTACATTGGTATGTAATACAAGTAGCTTTTTGTATTACATACCAGTGCTTATTCCAAAGATGTGGAGATGATCTGGAAACATTTGATGTTATAATCCAGAATCTTTCTTGATGTGGCTTACGTTATATGAGCTAATTTATAGAATACCTCTTAAATTAGAAGCTAAACGCTGGTGGATGATAGATCTCGTTTGTATTACACTTGGCAAAAGACCAATTGAATGTTCTAATGAAATAAACCAAGCATGTGGGAGGTGTGGTTGTATTAAGATATTTGAAGGGTAAATCATGTGGGCTTACGAATCGCCTTAGCCGATTGGTATCGAAGCCCAGACTAATATTTTTGATCACGGTGGATAGTCACTTTAACCAATCAATAATTTAGGATTCATGCTTTTCCCTACAACCACGAGCCATGTCTTCAAACCCAGTGACCGGAAGAAATAGCATGAAACTGAGCGCACATGCTCAATCTATTTCATTAGAAGGTCGATGAATAGACCATTGTTAGATATCATTGTTATAAGTTTTGAACAACGCAGTGGCGTCACCCTTTAAGAGTAGCCCTAAAATACTGTTGCATTATAATGTTATGTGTTGAAGAAATTAGGTAATGCTTGACAGACTAGCCCTACTTCATTGTCGTTGCAAAAATCTATTACTATCCATCTTTTAAATTACTGACTAAGCGAACTTTATTTTTGTATTCAGTAACAACAGTTAGTAAATTATACGAAACACTTATATTCGGGTGTAAGTTTTGAATATTGATGCATCACAATCGTCAGTTTTTTTATTAAAATAGAGATACTGATATGGATAAGATTAAAAAATGGACGAATAACTTTTCTTTTAATCTTTCCCTCTAAGATTGCATCACGTAAGTTACCCAAGAATTCCTTCTACAGAACTATTATTTCTGTCCCGAAGAATGGCAACTCTAAGCCCGAGCTCAGAATTCGATTGTTTACACGCCTCTTATGAAAAAGCAACCGAGCGAGGCGAAACTGGATGAACCTCGCCGAAACCATCACGTCTCTTCGCTGTTGCAAGAGATGGAAGATTTTGTTATTCAAATTGTATGGGGGTAGCAGCTACTATTTCCTTTCAGACCAGAAGTTTCTCGACAAAACTAACCCCGCTTCAGTATTCTGCCATCATAGCGGAGCTTTGGATTTGTATTCTGCCATCGCAGACTCGAAAGGGCGACAGAGTCGAAATCGAATAAAAGCTCTTAAGTTAAATGCGGGACCTGCTCAGCCACTGCTTAGAATATCCTTAATGGTAGCGATGGATTGCTTTGCTTGGATACAGATATTGTTAAAGAATATATTAGAGGACTGATATTTTATATGGGATGGTGATAAAATGCATGGATCGAGGTACAAATGATTCCTTCAGATTCATCTGCCCAAGTGTTTCTACGTAAACTAATAGAATACAAGTCTACAACTGAATCATTTTAAAATAAACTCATTTAGATGCATGTAATGGTGGATATTACTCGCATTTAACTTAAATGTGGGATCTGCTCAACCAATGCTTCGAACATCCTTAATGGTAGCGATGGATTGCTTTGCTTGGATAAGAGATATTGTTAAAGAATATGTTAGGAGACTGATATTTTAGATGATGTGGTGGTTAAACATATTCGTCGGGGAAACAAAAGTAGATTTCTTCAAATTCATCTGCCCAAGATGTTTGAACCAATAAACAATACGACTACAGCTCAATCATTATTTAAATAATTCCATTTAGATGAATGTAATGATGTATATTACTCGCATTATCTTCTCTTGATTGATAATTCAGAACAAGAAAGTGTGATTAACCCTCCAAGACGACTTTTTTCGTTGAGATATCTCTTCCATCAAGGTCTGATCAATTTTGCTAATGACGAGATATATCGTCATCAAAATATTGCATTTTTTAATAATGACTATATAAGGATGTTAGTTTTTTCTAATTACGAGATATCTGGCCCATCAAGATCTGACCAGTTTTGCTATAATGACAAGATACCACATCAATCTCCAGGAAAGTAAATCAATTTCCTATTAATCAATATCAGTATACCTATTAATAATTATCAATATTCTAAATCCAATATTATGAATTTTTCCATTCATCTATTATAAGATATAAATTCGGGTAACAAAATTTTTTGGAACATCTATAGTTTTACTTGATTACTGCTGCCATCTAGCAAACGACTTCTAATTGCTATAAATAAATTTAATTTTGAAACATCTGATTTAAAGAGAAATGCTAAAACCATGATATTTTGCTAAAAGCAAACGTTTGATAAAATACATATCAGTTACTTTATTTATAAGATATGTAGCTAAGTTAAATAATGATCTCCTAAGAGTACTATATATTTTCTTGACATTTTAAAAAAATACTGTCAATAATCTATGCAATCTTTGTAGTATGGAGCTATTATACATGATAAATGTTTGTACTTAAGATAAAAATATATTTTCTAAATGCCAAAATTGATTTCGGATGTTTGTTTACACTGAAAATCCTTCGCAATATATTATAGAAGTAATGGTTATTTTTCCAACCAATGATAATACATTCGTAATCTACAGTGTCCAAAAAGTTCCCGTACTGACGATTCGTGAATTTATTATACAAAAACAACAAACTTTAAAACAACTATTTTTATGCTAATGGTGAAAAGCACTTTTAACATAACGTAGGAAAAAAATTTGAACTCACATTTACAATAAATGTTCAAAATATCCGCCCCTTTCTTGGAGGCAAAGTTGAAGTCGTTGCGCATATTTTTAGAAACGCGTTTCAAGATGCTGGGAGTGATTTCTTGTATCCTTTGAGTAATGGCAATTTTCAGATCATCTATTGTTTGGGGATTATCTTCATAAACTTTGTTCTTTAAATATCCCCACAGAAAAAAGTCAGGGATGCTCAGATCAGGGGAACGAGGTGACCAAAGATTTCTTGAAATGAGTCTATCGACAAAAAAAACCTTGAAGCATGCCCATGGTTTCATAACTTGTATGGCAGGTTGCACCGTCTTGTTGGAACCAAGAATCTCGTTCATTTACTTCCAATAATGCAACAAATTGTTGGACAAGGTCTCTGTATACAGTGCCATCAACAGTTGACTCGAAAAACAGAGGCCCAACAATCCTTTTGCGTGATACGGCACACCAAACGCCAATTTTTTGAAAATGTAAAGGTTTTTGCATTAATGAATGGGGATTTGTCGTCGCCCAAATGCGGGAATTTTGCGCGTTCACATAACCGCCTAAATGAAACCATGCCTCATGGGAGAAATATATTTTGTCCCAAATGTTGATGTTGTTGCGAATAAATCTCCGGAACCATCGGAAATAATAAAGCCGCTTCTCATTGACCGGTGGCTTTAGCTCCTGTAACATTTGTACATAATAAGCACCAAAATGCAAAGCTCTTAAAGCCTTATGTGTCGATCCACGTGATGTGCCCATTTGTTGCGACAAACGCCTCACAGATTGATGAGGAGATTGCAATGTCCTTCGTTGAGTTTCTTGCACAAAGTCTGGTGTAACGACTTTCGGTCTTCCACTCCTGTGTTTGTCTTCCACCAAAACTGTCTCATGAAATCGCCGAACGAGTTGATATAGCGTATATTTACTCGGTATTGCATCATCTGGATATTTATGTCGCCAAAATTCTTTACATCTTTCATATGATTTACATTGAAAATAAGCCCCAAGCAGCGCAATTCTCTGAATGCGTGATAAACTCATTTTGCAATGAAGAATAAAATGACATGGAACTTTATTATCGCACAGCTTGAGCGAGAAGAAAACCAAAAGATAAAAATTAAAGAATCCATAAAATTATAAGCAGACGATAAAATTCAATAATTAAAAAAAACACGAGCAAATGATTTTTTAAAGTTGGAGTACGGGAACTTTTAGGACCCTCTGTATAACCCGATACAACTTTAGTGATTTGATTAGCGTTAAATAATATATTTAATGTGTGTTTTAATCAGGGAGTATTTCAATTTATCTTATTAAATGTAAAATGGGGTATAACTAAGTATGGCGAAATTATAAACGTATGAAAAGAAAGTGAAAGTAGTATTTTTCTAATTAAATGGCTTCTTAAGTTAGAGTAACACACTTTTCAATTGCCGTTTAACTTAGTGTCTGTATTTAATTCAGATACTTATGTAAATTTATGTTTCATTTAATTAAATTAAACTCACACAGGCGTGACACAAAATTCCATTTCATTTGTGTCAAAACATTTATCCAAAAACTCAAATAAGCCAATTAACTAATTATGTATTCATGTTCGTGTAACAAAGTACTTTGTTACGGCCTGTTTATTTCTACTAACAGCATTTTCTTAAGCAAATGTTTGTTCACTGTTTTACATTCCTATATTAGCTCTACTGATACCAAGTAAATAATTGCTATGTAAAATGTAAACTGAAGATTTTAATTTTTGTTCTTATAAAAATGTTAGCGCGTTTCCTACAAATCATACATATTTACTTTTCGAATGCAAAGCTTTTATGAAAATATTTTTTTATTAGCTGAATGCATTATAATTTTTATTTTACGTACTATAACAATTGTATTGTTTCACCAAGATGCTTTGTCTTTGTAAGTTGGTCTTGTCTATTGAGTTCAATTTTTGTATTTTTATTATAAAATTTGTATTTTATTTTCCATCTTATGTCTCCATGTCTTTTACTGTACTTTGTGGTATGAGAAGGATTTTCAGTGTAAACAAACCAGACGATTGGGACACAAAGAGAAGATTTTACTTTAGCTACCCAAATGCTCTCTTATAATAAATATCGGGGTTATCTTGAAATGTAGTTTATAACCGTTTTGGTGACATTTGGTATTGATCAATGATTTAATACATTAGTAGTTGATCAATGATCTATGATGTAACAATTAGGTATCCCTTCTTTGGAAGGGAAACCTCATTAATATATGATAGATCTTGCCAAGAGACATTATTTTCGCAATATGTACAAGAAACACGTATCGCAGTAGGAACACTACTGCATTTTGGCTTGACAGAAAATGCCTCTCATGTAAAGAAATTGGAAGAGATTTCCTAATTCATATATATGTTGCGAGTGAATCCTCCAAGTGGTTTTGATAAGATATCTCTCTCGTCCTCTAAAACCCGACCAATTCTGTTATGACGAGGTATCTCTCCATCAAGATATTACCGAATTTTTTATGAATACGAGATCAAGATCTGGTCGGATTTCTTCTAATGACGAAATGTCTCGTCCATCGAGATCTGGTAAATTTTGATAATGATGAGATACCACAGCGAGACAACCACCAGGAAGGTTAAATAAATCTAGTATAGGGCGTGTGGGGAGAAACGAAAACTTGAGATACTTTGTCCGACACGAAAATATATTTATTAATATTTCTAAATTACACCAAATCAGTTTGAATGTCGTTAACCTACACACCTTCACAGTCACACTCGGATTCGAAGCATACGGCGTGGGGACAGTTTCTTTGAATTGGGAAAAGAGGGATGTGATTTGATTGGTTAGCTGGTCGTGTGAACCGGTAATGACCCCCTACGGATCGGGGCAGGAAGATACGCTCCCAATTGAAAAGAAGGGTCTTGATGTGAGCAATAATCCCTGAGTAGGGAAAATTAGGGGTTATCTTATTAGATGTGGAATAATAGTTTTTACTTTACAAAAAGAGTTTTCGTACTAGTAATTTTAGTTACAGTTACTGTTAAAAGTGATGTGTATAGAAATATAAAAGAAATGCGAATCTAGATTATAACTGTCTTGTTTTAAATATGTAACTAAGTATACCTTTAATAGAGCGTTGGTTATAATTAAATTCAACACAAAAATTTAATTTTGATTCTGTTATAAAAGTTTCAGAAACTAATATCGTTAGCGGACACAATTCTCTGTATGTTCAATAATTGAAAATATTCATTTTTTACATTGACAATAATTCCTGAAATATACGCACAAAAAACATCATTCCAACCATAAACATACGTAATTAATTTCAATACGTGTCCAGATTCCATGAGAAAACGATTTAGATATTGGACAAAGAATTTGAAGAAAGAAAAAGCGTTCCCGACCCAGACAGATGAAATGTCTGTCTTGGAGAGTCAAACGGACATGGAATTAAGGCTAAAAGTTCCTCTTGGAATGACATTTTATTCGGAAATATGCCCCAGAATTCGATTTCTAGTTCTTTTCCACCATTTTATGGAAAGAATCAAGGAAAACGACCCCTCTCTATGTTCTGGCTGAGTCGGCACATTTTAGTATGGGTTCGGTGAAAGGAAGGCGATTGGAAGTTGTTTCTCTTCAATTTGAATAAAACCTTTTCTTCCAATCCCGTATCGATAAAATTTGATGGTTCCGTGGGCATCCTCGCTTTCGATATTCTAATCTTCTGTGTTCTGAAAAAAGCTTTTGAGGGATCGCTGAGAAAGGGATAGGTTAAAAGAAATCGCTCATCGCTTCATGTGGGAGGAGCTTGTAGCAAAAAAAATCATGCAGAGCATTTGAATTCAGAATGATATTCGAAAAGGAAACATTGGAAGCAGTGTTCGTGAAATGAGATTCTGAAATAAGTTTTATCATAACAGTCATTAATATACAATTGTTTTTATTGAATTTATAGCCTCCATTGTCAGCAATTTTCCAAAAAATTGGAAAATTATGTGAGGATGTAAAATTTATAACTTCATTCAGAGAATTCAATTTACAATTATAATATAAATCCAATCATAATTTTGTTTCGTAAAGTCAATAATGTACTTTTCCTGTAAGGACACTTTAGAAATGCCTTTACCCTTATTTTACATCCTAAATTTCACATCGAATAAACTGTTGCTTATTTTTAAGATATTTCTATTGAAACTAGATATTATTTAAAGACAATTTTTTGACTTCCGTAAGAAGTAAAAGATAAAGGGAAAAGTATTTAAAGTAACATAAAGTGAAATTATGATAACAATGAAGAATATAACCATGATCTTATATAAACCTTTGCATTGATTGTGCTATGATAATATTTTAAGAGCTGGAATTGTAGTTAGATGAAAAAGTTAAATCACATTGAGAAACCCACAAATATATTTAAAAGTAAAGGTTGTTTCTGATCATTGAGTGTTGGTGACATCCAAGACTTCGGAACATGTAAATAAAGCAAATAAAGAATACATTATCAGACTGATTTTTGGAGTTTCATATCGTCATTAAAATTTTGGTAAACATGCCACGTTGTTTTCAAATATTAAGTTAAAAATTCAGCATTTGAGTATAAAATTATATCTTATATAACTCAAAAGCAAATTGCTAGTTGAGTTAGTGCATATTCAATTCCTGTCATGATCGATCCCTCCCTGATTTTCCTCTCTCTTCTGTGTCAGCAAAGCTTTCCTTGTGTGCACCTCCATTTGCTTGACATTGTTTCGAGCAGCTTGGCCAAATATATCATATGCGCCATAAGAACCCAAACCAACCAACTCATTCAAAGCTAGTTTAAATTAGTATGAATACATTGTACAGCACTTCATGATTATATTGTTTAGTCTGGCTTGCATATTATATGCAGTATTTTGAAAGTAGCAACTATTTTTTTGCACAGTGATAGCTTAGGTTGCTATGAAACAATATTTGAAAAGGCAGATAGATAGGTCATTGAATTTACTTCTCACTGGAGCAACACAACGGGCTATTGGTGACGGTCCTGGGTATATCCCGAAGAGAAAGATCTAAGGACAGCACCTTGTCATTTTGATCCACGGTCAAATAACGAGGTCATCACCTGAGGTGACACCCCGCTCAATATTTTAAAAGGACTTTGGTAAATTTGAACACAATCGTCGCTTTGATATATTCTTTACAAAATGAGACACACCCATAACTTTTAAGGCTAATCTTTACGTGAAAGAAACTTAAACGCATGCATACTATAAGACGTGTCGGGATTATTCTATTTGTGAATTATTTGACTAGCTCACGTAAATGTTCGTGAGATATTTATAAAGAATTCACTTTTTATCGCCAATTTCAAAGACCGAATAAATCAAGTCAAGAAATACCAAACTTATTATTCAGAAGACGACAAAACTAATCTTGATCAAATGAGAAATCGAGATATAATCCGCAAATAATGAATACCATAAATTCTTATCATTATATGGCAATAATTTTATGGTCCAATTATCTACTGGAAACCAATAATAATTCCTCAGACCGGAAAGATAAGAATAGTAATTTGCGCGATTAAATCAAAATACTAAATTTACTCTTTCTATTTACGTAATGAATATTATAACACCGTAGGATAATATTATAACACCGTAGGATATTATGTAACCGTTATCATGTTTTTATTAGGCTTAGACATGATTAATTTGTTCCTCGTCTGTCAAAAATAAAAATTCAAATTAATTGGAATAATGTTTCGTTCAAAGAACTTGCGTTTTTATTTTTGTAGTAATATTGATTAAGATAAATAACTTTCCTTTTCTGGAATCACAGGTTATAGATAACTATTTGTAAACGAGTATTTTCAATTGAAAGGCTCCAGGCAACATTGATATAAACCACAGAAATATGAACCATAAGGACAAAAAAATTAAAAACAAAATATTCAAGAATATCAAGAATTGCTGATTGGTTAAATAAGCGTTTCTTCTTGAAAGAGCTTGAGACATCATGGCATCTTGAATAGTGGGTAAACCATTATAATTTTGGAAATTTCTGATAATTGTTCTCCTCGCTGAATTTTAAGTATGGCTTAACATTATGTTGGGGTCAAGGCTCCCCCAAACTCCAAAATACTTTCTTAGTATTACATCTTTATTAAAACATATTTTCTCAAAACTGAAAATAATAACTCAAACCGGACAATCGAAAACGATTGTCGTAATTCAGAGGTACGATTATCCATCAAAACTATAGACAAACTTGCACGAACATGAAAAAAATGTTATAGTACTCTCTAAAAGGAAAACAATTACCGAAACCAAAACAGAACTTTCGCAGCAACTGAAATAGACTGAAAAGTACGAGAAAATATTTTCCAGCAAAGAAAGAAGAAACGTATAGTAAAAAATTCATTTAGAAGACGAAAAACCATCAATTGATCGTTCTTACGACTAAGAGTCTACAGAAAGTCTGTTTAAAAAGACAAAAAACACTATCCGAAAAAAGTAAGACGGGAATAATAACAAATATATCAAAAGCAGAACATTCGTCGTGAGCAAGCAAAAGATAAGAGCTATCCAAGGGAGAAAATGATCGGATATTGGACAGACAGACTATTCTCCGGATTGCAGAGGAATATATATATCTATATATATATGAAGAATAGGAGGAAGAAAAAGACAGACAGACAGAACGTGCACATAGTGAGAGCGAGAGAGAAAGAGTTGATTCGGAAGCACCGCACGTGCGTATGACAGGCGCCATTTGTAATCCGCAAGTTCTTCCGTAATATCCGCGCCACGTATTTCCACACCAGTTGGGGAGGGAAGGTTTTAAAGGTAAAACGGGATCTCGACTGAGTGAGGATGGTGGCAGGTAGAGAGACAAGAATACGGCGGTAGTTATTTGATCAATGGGTAGGAGGTTTTGGGACAAGAATATTTTTCCCTTCTTCCCCAGCCTATTCCGCTTTTCAAATTGGTCTAGCCATTTTTTTTCTGTTATTTCTTTTGCTAGACCTTGTGTGTTTTGAGGTCTGTGGTTGAAAAGAGTTTTCAGACACTTCTGAGTTTGTCCGTGCGTTTGGGTCTTGAAGTTGTTCTTCAGATACGAAGGGTTCACTTATTTATATTTGACTATCCTGCTCTGTGGGAATATACGTACTGTTGAGGAT
This sequence comes from Meta bourneti, assembly GCA_933210815.1. NCBI lineage: Eukaryota > Metazoa > Arthropoda > Arachnida > Araneae > Tetragnathidae > Meta > Meta bourneti. The sequence continues at coordinate 37,652,172 of OW119927.1, read as the reverse complement.
TGCAGGATGTACACTACCATTTTATTAAAAAATCATTAAGGACCAATATCTCATTCGTTAAAAGTTGTCCAAAATGCTTTGCCCACCTTTTAAGGGATATGTACAGAATTTCTTCGTTTGGTCAGCATTTTTGATCTTTAAATTGTTATTCCATTCCTGAAACTTAGTTGGCGATGCAGGTTAGATTACTGTAAAATACTCTGGGTGTATTCCTCTATTCTGTGCCAGTAAAACTTTCCTTGTGTGATGTCTATTATTTGACGTTCTGTCTTGTGTTTGGCGCAACTTAGCCAAATATGGTGTTTACTCCACAAAACCAACTAAACAACAAACAATTCCTGAAGCTTTGTTAGCTTACAATGGCTCTACTGTTGGACTGGCCAACTCATATCATTCGGCAGGCCACTTTGAGAAGGTACAATTTTCCCGCTTGCAGGGCATAAAATGAAGTGTTTTAAAAGTATAAATTATTGAATTTTTGAAATACATTTCGTTCATACAACTTACATAGATTTATCAGTCCTTTGCATCTTATAATTTTAGGTCTACTTCAGCTAGTGGTAGGATTTCTTCTTAACCCATTGTGGGATTTACACACACATACATTTATTCTGTTACCAGCAATATTTTCTGCATGACTTTTAACTAGTTTTGATCTGCTTGAACCATTAAAATATTGTGGAATGAAAAGACAACTACACTACTCGAAAATCTCATGATCCTCAGAGGGTTAATCATTTTTTAATACATTTCTTGTTCAAAAACAGCCATTTGCAGTAATTCATGATACATACTAGGGACCAACTGTTGCTTCCAAATATAACTATTATTCCAAATTAATAAGTATTTACTACTTCGTAGTTGTACGATGTTATTAATGTGTACATAGTTACGTATATATATAGTCATATGTATATATTGTATGTCTGTATTCGAATGATGTATAATTTTGGTTATAAAATTTTGAATTTCGTCCGTTTTAACCCTCTAAGGGGTTTCGACGAGATATCTCATCCATCTAGATCTCTGGCGAATTTTGCTATTGACGAGATATTTGGTTATCAAGATACTGTCGATTTTTTTATGATGACGTGATCACAAGATATGGTATTTTTTCTTCTGATGACAAGATATCTTTTCCATCAAGATATGATCAGATTTGTTAAAATGATGAGATACCTTCTCTTGACAACCACCAGGAGGGTTAAGATCTGATAGGTGAGTTAGCATAATGTTTCGTATCATATTTCTCTTTGTTTTATTTCTGTTTCTATTTATCTTACTCTACTTTTGTCGTGATTTTAAACGTGACTACATACGGACCACAGAATCACCCCGAATTAATGCATTTAATAAAAGAAGTAGGTAAAATTATAAATCGTAGCTAAAAAATTAAAAATCCTTAAGTAGTAAGTAATTTCTAATTTGAAGTAAATAATCTCTTATGTAACACGATTACTTGTAGATTTTATTAGGAAGGATGGCACACTTTAAGCAGTTATGTTCACAAGATAGGATTCCATTTCAATACATATGAAACACAATTCAAAAGAAAAAAATTATAACCATTTCCGCTATATCTAAAAAATTTAATATTTTAGAATTCCTACTATTCTAAAGTTTAATATTTTTTAAGCATTTTCATTTTCCATTTTTATTAAATATTTTATAGAATTTTTTGAGTAGGTAGGTTTATAACATTGTTATTCATGTTTTATAAACTTCTTTATCAAAAGTGAAATAAGTATTAAAACACTGCTATTGCAAATATTTTATCTTTTAAAAATTATACAAATTTTGAATTTAAAAGTTAGTAATATTTCTGAGTACCATTTGGCTTTCTTAGATGTTATATGATATATGTGTCTAGAGAGTTAATTTATTAAACTTAAGGTGGGGGGGGTGTAGTTCCGTATGTGAATTCCGATTCATTTGAAAGCTCCAAAGATAAGCAACTATTATAAGTACAGCAACTATAAGTATGTAATAAAAATGAAACCTTTTACTATACAGCGCGCCCTACCTCAAATTTATAAGAAGGTTTTGGAATTTCCGATGTAAACATCCTGTTAAAAATATATTGTTTTTATTTCAATCTCAGGCCAAACTATTAAGACAACAGCGTAAACTGTTAAGACACTGCAGCTTCTTCGCTGTTCAATAATTGAGTTCCATTGTTAACTAATCGAGACTTTTGTCTTCACGATACAAAGTTAAACAGTTATGATCCATTGTCATCTGACCGTCTTATTCGCTTACCTTTGTCATATCAATCGATTATATTCAACGCATCGTAAATACGCGGCTGTGCTACTTGGGAAGGTCAACGCCTAAGCTGGCACTCCACTCTGCAAACATCCATACTACGCCACCGTGAGTATATTTGAGGCCACGCAGATTTAACTGACCCCCCGTACACGACGGTCTTTGAATTGAATTTAGAACTCGCAACACTCCGGCTGCTAATCCGTGACCTCTACCAACTGGGCTATAGCAGCCTAGCAGCGTGTGGGAAGATATTCTAAATGTATTTCAATACCAATAGAAAAAAATTGAGACGGGATATCGCATCACAAGATTTTGAAACATGTTTTTCTAACCCTTTTCCTCCTCTTATGGTTTTAACTGAATGACTACTTTTGATCCATTGATCTGTTAAGTTGTGTGTTTAATTGCCCATGGATTACATCAGACTAGAACAATTTAGGTTAACTGTTTTGTTAATTTTTTAAATGTTTGACAGAAAATTGTCTTATCACTTATACATATGATCTGCTTCAACATTTTTCTTTGTTAGCAAAGTGCCCAAAAGTTGAAAGGTTCAACTTAATGACTAGTTTAGAATTGACAGAAATGCTACTTTATAAGCGAAAAATGAATAAATATTGCAAACGCTTGACTGAACAATTACAATATTTAATCATGTACACAAAAGGTTACAAAAATACTCCAATTCACCACAAATATTAAACCCAATAGTTTTATAAACAAAAGTATTTTTTCTACCCCAAAATTAAATTAATACATCTCAAGTAAAACATGAAAAACAAGCGGATACAGTTATTTCAAATTTTCATTTACCCAAGTATTCCAAACATCTTTTCATCTAGAAATAAATTTGGTTACCAACATGGTGAATAAAATTCCGGTTCTATGATGGATTAATATGCATGGATAAAGCGTTGTTGAAAAATAAGAAAAATGTTTCTTTCGGAGTTTAAGGCATGTTTGTTTTATTTTGCAGGAAACGAAAGTATATATATATGTGTCGGCATTTTCCAAATACATCAACTTAAAAGCAAGAGGTACTGTTCTCTTGTATTTTATTTTACAAATATTTATTCATACATATGTAATTCTGCTTTCTCTTTCAATGTTCCAAGTAATATACGAGTTGATATTTTTGTGGCCATATGAAAATTGCTTAACGCAGAATTCAACATTGCTTTTGGTTGTATTGCAATAAAAAATAATTCATTTTTGTACTACGAATTAATGTACTTTTCTATTCTAAGCTTTCAACTTATAAAAATTTCTATATTAATACTTTTGATGCATTAGTTTGCTGTTGTAAACTGAAGGGTAAATTGCATTTGTTATTATATCAGCATTGCCCCTTTCAATAGGTAGTTTAAATATTTAAGGAAAAACACATTAGTATATATAATACTGCCATTCAATATGATCTCTCTCTCTCTCTCTCTCTCTGTGTGTAGAAAAAAGTTATTTAATCAAACAGAATTGTTCATTTATTTCCAGCTACAAACCAAATGATGGTTACTTAGCTAAAATTCAAACACGAATGTGCGACAGATTTAACAAATCTAAATGAGCCTAAAGTTAACTCATTTGTTCACTATCCTACTAATTTAAAGATACCAATGGCTGAAAAATTGAGCTTAGTTCTTTGTACAAGAAGAACCCTGAGTGCCTGTGATTGAACCATGAGCTCAATATTTAAGACAGTTTTCAAAGGAACAAAATATTTACATGTATTTTAAACTAGCAGAATTATCTGACCTTACTCGGGTTGAATTGATTAAATGTAGGTTGAAAAAGTTTCCAGAATAATCACTCTCTTTCGTAAAATTGAAAACATCATTTAAGTGTCTCGAAAATTATTTTTCAACACATTTCGACATTTTCATGTATTCTACAACTTACTTTGGGGTACATTGTATACATTTATATCCATTTCACATGCATTGCATTCCTGTTATATAAAGTTACGAAAGGTGATACTAAGGTGAATACTACGAAAATCAATTTAGAGTTTATTATGGAATTATGAATGCCCTTTCTCAAGTTCGTTTCCTGTAAAATAACCGTAGCTCAATTCGTAAAAAATGACATATCTACGGAGATTATTCATAGTTTTTCTGTCAATATTTTTGTGACTTCTGGAACTTTTGCACCAGATATGTGACATTTTCGAACTTGTGAAATCAGATATGTTGAGAATATTTATTTAATGTAGATTTTTTTATCCTTCGCTTAGACTTTACTTTTTGTCATAAGACTTTGTCTGGCAAATCAATAGTCTTGAAATAGAAATAAAATATAGAACTATAACAGTATTATTCACTGCGACGTCAGTAAGATCAGTGCAACTATTGATGTGTGTACCTGTTATGTCTGAAAGGTCACACGAGCGCCAAGTTGGAGAATTTGATATGCCGATTTTGTTGATATGATTTTGCAGGCTCTTGTGTTCAGTAAAAGCATTAACACAAGCGACTCCTATAGCTCCAGGTAGATCATGTAGAAATTAAGAGCTTAGCTAGGAGTTCCAGTCTTTCTCCTTAGTTATATCGATATAAAGTCGGGATTGTTTGATTTATACGGATTCATTGAACATATCTGAGAATAAATTCCGTTGTGATGTCCAGGGTTGCTGGTATACTCATACCTCATATTGTACACTTGAGTTACAAATATGTAATCAAACTTCTGACATTATTTTCTGATGAAAAAAAGCTGCATAAATATCTCTGCTATGGAAGCTGTCAATAAATAAATTTCATTAAAACCTTTGAATATATTTTGAAGCTCTATATAATTATACTGTCAACATAGATTTCAAAATTTGCATTATTATGTAAATGAAAATGCATTAATTAAATAGGATCAAAGTGTTTTAGGTCAGTTTTTTGATAAAAAAAGCGTCCTAACATTACCTCTTCAAGTGATTTCGACGAGATATCTCATCCATCAGGATACTATCAAATTCGATAATGCTAGATTTTTCGTCCATCATGATTTGATCAAATGTACTGATGCCGAAATACTTCGTCGAGACAAATAGGAAAATAAAGTTGTCCCTTGCCGAAGAACTGATGATAATTTCGAACAGGATTTTTTATCATAAGCTGGACACTACACTTTTCGACAGGAAGATAGATCGCCACTTCTGTCTTGCCAGAGGGTTAAAACAGCAATTCACATTACTCGATAAGACGCTGTGGAGCACAAACAGGCTTTCCGAGATATAACCCAATATTTTTTCAATTTCAAAATTCCGAATTCCTTGAAAAAATTTTTCATGACTATGCATTCGGGAAATATTTTACTCAAAAGCCCGATCCGGTTTTGATAAAAAAAATAATTCTAACTATTCTTAGAGAACAAACTAATGCAAGAGGAAACTGTTCTATTAAAAAGTTTTCTAAAAAACATTGAATAAGCACAACGAAAATTGTATACTTTCGATAACACTTGAAAAACTTAAAGAATTTCTCACCACTCTTACCCTTTATTATTCGACTTTTTACGTGTGATTTGTTCAGTTTGTGCAAATCGGTTTTTATTATTTTGTTTTTACATATAAATCTTATTGCTCTTCTGATGAAACATTGTTTTCCTTATTATCTTATTTTAATATGTATTTTGTCAATCAATATTCTTGAAAGCACACTATAATATGAAAATAAATATATTCAGAACAAAAATATTCATTCAGATTAACATTTGTCAGAAATTCATCGTCAAGAACAAAAACTCGTTAAGTGAAAAAAAATCGTTTTTACGGTACAGCTGTTTGAAGACTAAATATTAGTTTTTATTTCAAAAAATACAGATTACAACTGCCTCTTCGTTGTTCTATTTATATTCTAAAGATATTACAATACGCCTATATTTCTCATCAAAAAAGCTTTTTATGCCTCCAAAAAATATCAGTTAATTATATTCTGCTGTGAGCCAACATAATATACTTAGCTGTATTTTGAAACAAGATACTCAGATTAAAATCGTGAATTAGAACGCCTACCTCGATGAATATCCTCGATGAGTTAAAAACGTTAATTAACATACTGATCGTAAAGGATCTTCGAAATTTATGTTGTTGGTACCCCTTGGTCAAGGTATAACCTAGATCAAGTTCGAAAGATCATATTTCACACCTCGCCCAGAGATCAACTCCTGTTCATTCAGAGGTGTCCCACAGAGATACCGATACAACCTAAATATGGGTAGGAGCTTCTGAGCTTGGGAGCAAACTAGTTTGAAAAATCTGACTAGTTTGAAAATATGACTTTTACAAAAGTCATATTTTCTGTGCCGCTTCTGTCTTGCCAGAGCAGTCTGGTAGGGAACTTTGTGGATTACCAATAATGGGGGAAAGAACTTACTATATTTTGTGATTTTTCGATTTCTGCAAGGAGTAAATTTTAGCTTTTGGGAGATCACTATTTTTCTGAGTTGATTTGCTCGCAACTATCTTTTGCGAACACATTAGCTATCATATTACTAAATAAAGGGGTATTGGTATTGGTATTTCTTTTAATTAACTTTACACTGGAGCAACACAACTGGCTATTGGTGACGGTCCGGGATCAATCCGACGACAACACCACGTAATTTTGAACCACGATCAGATGACGAGGCAACACCTGAGCTGGCACCCCACATTTAAAACTTCCGCACCACGCCAACGTGAGGACTTTGAGGCCACGACGGATTTAATATGAATCATCCCCCTTTGTACACGATGGTCTGGTAGGATTTGAACTCGCAACCCTCCGGTTGTATAATCCGTTACTCCCCCAACTGGGCTGCACTGAATAATGGGATGGCATCCACTGCAAGCAAATTGAGCCCTATACGTCGAAGACAAGAATAGAATGATTTCTCGACTATTTCTATCAAATAATCCACGAATTAAGGAATGCCTTGAAGTTCATAATTGATGTTAAACGTTATTAGAATCATCAATACAATTTTTAAAGTGATATTCACAATTACGGCGTGTGTCTAAACATTGATTCATTTAATGGCTTTCATAGCGCTATATTAATTCTGAGAACAAACGGTACTTTTGAAAAGAATTGACCCAATGGCAAACATTCCTTAAATAAGTACCCAGTTCCATAAACCTGTTCTTTTTTGTGCTGTCCGAAAGTAAACAAAATATAAATAAAAGTAGCTAATGACATCGGCATATGTCTTGCCTGCCGACTGAAGAACCAAAAGGAGAAAATCACAGTTAATTCCTTAATATTCCAAGCGATTTCTACGAGATATCTCGTCCATGAAGATCTGATCAATTTTACTAATGATGAGATACCTCCTTATCAAGGTATTGACCAATTTTGAAGATGACGAGATCACGATTCCGTCAATTTCCTTTTAATGACGAGATATCTCGTTCATCAAGTTCTGGTCAAGTTTGCTAATGACGAGGTATCTCGTCCCTCGAGATCTGGTCAAGTTTGCTAATGGAGAGATCCCCTCGTCGAGACAACCACAAGGAATGTTAATATTGTACTTTTGAAACAATTTCAATTGTAAAAAGTTGTCATTGGCATTCATATCGTAAATTTCAAGTGCCCAGTTGAATAAACCTTTTCTTTTTTGGGCTGTATGAAAGTAAACAGATTGTAAATAGAAGCATCTGATGTGATCGGTGCCCATCTCTTGCCCACCAACTAAAGCACCAAAAGGAGAAAATCACAGTTAATTCCTCAACACGTCGATGCTTTCGGCCAATAATGCCTACAGATCTGCCCTTTCACGGTTTATCCGGGAAACGCAGCACGTGGTATGGTCATTAAAGTACGGAGGTAACAGGAAAAGGGAAAATATTGCTCGAAGCAATTATCTTAATGAAGTAAAACTTCGCTGATGTATTACGTAATCTTCCCCGTACGTTGGGGGAGGAGTCGAGGAAGTGACGTCAGCATGAGTGGAAGACATCTCGCAGGAAGCAATTAATCGATGGATCCATTTTTTTTCCGATCTTAAATGAAAGAGATGGCGCGATTTTTAGCTAATGAAATTGATTTTGGCCTGTTTCGAGGGGGTTCGTATTTTATGAGCAGAATTTAAGTAGAGTGCATTCATTATTGGTATAATTCCATAAACTGAGAAGAAACGTTTGCACAAAGTAATTTTTGATGTTAAAAGCTTGGTAAAAGTCAAGACTCATTAACGTAAGAGAATTTACTAATTTAAATATTGGTATTAATTTTCGAATTTCACAAGGGAATATTATCATATTATTCTATGTAAATATAAATGGAGTGTTTGTATATTGAATATTTACAATCCCAATTTCAAGTTATTTATCAGTTTTGAAACATCCTAATGCGAAATCTTCGAGTTGTAGGTGGTGCGGGTTCGATTCCTGCCAGGTGCATTCCTCCCTGGGTGTATTTCCATCTTCTGTGACAGTAAAACTCATTTTGTGTTTGTCTATTACTTGATATTGTATGTCTTGTGTCTGGCGCAGAATGGTCAAATATGGCGCTTGCGCCATAGAACCCCGAACAACCAACCAACCTAATGCAAAATCAGAGGTCTGTTTGAATGACTGTGGTCGCAGTGGGTCCAAACGGCTTGGTATATTTTCCTGAAACTTCGCACACTGTGAGTATACAGGGTATCCCAAAAAGGTTGTTCCGCAATTAATCTTTTTACCATTTGGAGATAGGTAGGCAATGTAAATTGCAAAAGGGCACCAAATAAGGTAAGTAATTAAGATATGTGAATAAAATTATCACGTGATAACAATTTAAGCGGATACAGTTTTTAATTGTATACAACCCCTCTAGATGAAAATCCGAGATAGCAAAAATGTTCCTTACCTGTATCCCAATCGTTAGTAGAAAACCATATTTCTGTAGGTTGAATAGTAACGGAGATACAAGAGTTTCCATTTTAAGGGGGCCGTATCTAATTTAGAACGATGGCCAAAAATGAAGAGCGAAGTTCTGCATTGCTGCAGATGGAAAACATTTTGAACATGCGTCGTAAATTTCCTTTTATTTTTATTTAAACCATTTTTTCTACAATATTTTTATTGAAGATTACATTGTCTACTATTATTCAGTGCAATTTTCATCTGCAGTTGCAATACTACATTACTTTGCACAATGTTGCACTTTCTGACCGAAAAAAAATGTTTTTTAGCATTGTGTATACGGTCCCTAATCTGACTGCTTGAACAGCTGTGCACAAGCGGTATGTCAACTTTTTTGCGTCATTATACCTCCGTTACTATTCAACCTACAGAAATGCAGTTTTCTGATAACGATAGGGATGCAGGTAAGGAACATTTTTGCTATCTCGGATTTTTATCTAGAGGGGTTGTATAAAAATTAAAAACTGAATCCGCTTAAATTGTTATCAGGTGATAATTTTATTCACATATCTTAATTACCTACCTTATTTGGTGTACTTTTGCAATTTACATTGCCTACCTATCTCCAATTGGTAAAAAGATAAATTGCGGAACAACCTTTTTGGGACACCCTGTATACTGTAATCTAGTGACTAAATTTCACGGCGTAAGTCTGCTTGTCTATCTGTTTTGTGTCTGTGTTTGTGGAAGTATATCGCATAAAATTTATTCAATAAAATTTCATAAAATGTTAAATTTTATATTAGCCAATTAAACCCAAGTAAGCTTGAATAATTATTCTAGTCTTTTATAAAGATAGACTTCAAGAGGCTCATTTAACGCCTACGTGATGTTTTGAGAACCCTGTGTCTGCATTTAGTTCTCGGTTCTAATTTCCATTCGTTCTTTAATCCAATATCTGTGTTTAGTACTAAAATGGGTCTGTTAAATCATTTATAGGTCTCTCGTCTATTTTAACTCAATAATCTATTTTATATCCATTCATTTTGAATCTAGCAGTCTGAAATATTAATTTAATTTTCATGGATTAAGTTAAATCTATTACTAAGATGTAAAATATCAGCACGTTATAGTTAGTTTTTTTCAATAAGTCTCATACAGACACGATGGACTGATACAAAATATTATATCTGAAGAAAATCTTCACATCCTAAAATCTTCTCTTGGAATTCATATTACAAAGTAAGCTAATCATTCTTGCAATGTCGATAATTTTGCACATAAAATGCAGTTTTTAAATCTCAATGGCAATACATATTAAGATTTATTCTACATATCTCCAAAATACTTATTATCTTACGCGCTTCCCTTCATAAACGATACCGTTAATCATTAACGTAACAGGAAGGGACTCGACTTTGTGAAACTATACTCTATAGCATTTAAAACATGAGGTTCTATTGAACTATGTTCTGACTAGCATTTCATAAAACGTTGGTAATATGAGGTATTTTCAAAGGAATTGAGTTGAATCTAATTGATGAAATTCAACATATAACTTTATATCTCTCTTCCTCTTATACAGAAATAAAAAAGAACGTTTAATTATATGACTTAATAATATTTAGTTTTAAACCTATCTCATTATAAACTGGAACTACAGTATATGTCGTGTTCATGTAGTTTGAGATATGTACTGATTTAAATTCACACAATTACTGTTAATTAATCTTAATTATTAATTAATTAAAAAGTGTGGAGCAAAATTCTTATCTAAACTATTGCAAGCGTTATCACTTAGATATCTTAGACATACACGAAAATGATAGAAATTTATAAAATTACGGCACATTTTCATTTATGAATGTTGTAAAGAATGTGATGTGAGAGAAATGATAATATTATCAAAAATTACTCAGAATATCAACAAACAGCTTTCAAAATGTTTAAAAATAAGTACAGAAATATAAATATTTGACGCAGTATGGGATTTCACAACTTTTTTCTGATGAAATAGACAGAGCATGTGGGTGGAGTCGTAGTCGTAAGATCTCAGTAGGATAAGTCGCCTGGGATTACGACGTAGGCCTACCAATTATTTGTTCCACATTAGAATCCATGCTTTTTCCAATAGCCTCGTGACATATCTTCAGACCAAGCGACCGGAAGAAATAGTATGAAACTTCGCGCACATATTCCGTCTATTCTATTAAGAAGGTCTATGGGAATGCAAACTAAACATTTTTGAATCTCGTTTTTGTATACCTGTAAATACTATTCTATGTAACTACATGTTATTACTTGTATTATAATAGCCATGATATCTACTATTTGTTTTACAGTAGCTATGTGTGCAATATAGTCATGAAAGAAAATTGTCGCATCGTCTCCTTTCTTTTAATAAAATGAGAATAGTAACAGAAAATATGACCTGCATTATCTTTAAAAATACACTCTGCGCCAAAAGAAAATAGAAACACCTATGCACATTCATCGGTAACAAAGAAATTTGGTATGCCAAGTCATCCTCACTGAGCATGCAAAATACTAGTTTAGGCGCAAATGAGCATCAAAGGTTTGTAATGTGCACATGTGAATTTTGTATCCCGAAGCTTATTGAAGAGGTGTCAAAGGAAAGTTGTGGATATTCTGGAGAGGTATGGTCTTCGAATTACCATCAGTTGCGACCAAGAATGTCTGGACGATGCTCTAAAACACAGTATACTCAGCTGAACGACTCTGAAAGAATCGCATTATGCGGGAAGAAGATTGGTCTTGTGGACAAATCACACGTCATCAAGACAGACACAGACTGCCATGATAAGGTGTCGGTAGCAGTGGGTCTTAGAGACCCTCTCCGATCCCACTCACCGTGAGGTGTCGAGCGTTTTGTACGGATCGGAGGGGAGGGGACCTCCACCACAGCAGGAAAGAGGCCATCGGGCCCCAATCGGTCCGGACCAGCATTTATTGTTTCAAATTAACTGATTCATACATGGGGAAACAAGCCCATAAGAACTAAATAGTTCAGCTGTCCAGGGAAATTGGAATAAATACAATTTAAAAAGAACAAAGAACAAAACTCAGGAACGAACAATAACAATAATAATAACAATAACAATAATAGTGGGTCAGTGATATTACACATGCTCGTCCTGAAGGTTCTGGTTGGCCCAGAAGCACAAATACGAAAGTGGATTGGTAGATAGCTGGCATCGCTAGTCATCTGTGACATAGATGAGACCCACCATTTGTGACGTATACTGACTGCCTTGACTAGGTGCTGGCAGCAGTGGGTCAGTGTAGCTACACATGCACGTCATGAAGGTTCTGGTCAGTCCAGGACAAATGCGAGAGAGGATTTCCTTATAGTGAGACAAGCTGAAACTGCTCCAACAAGTGAGTAGAGGAGTTGAGGTAACCCGGGTCGTAAACCTATCTTCTGTGAAGTTTCCCACTGGACTGAGCGACTGTAAGCTTGGAAGAGTTTTATACGAGATCGAAAGGGAATTAGAAATCAGTTGAAGAGTGGGGGACCACTAAAAATGTTTGCTTCTTTTTAATCATTGGTCAGCAGGTGGAGTCACAATGCATAGAAAATTATTCGACTTAGACAAGACAAGTCAACAATTTTAAGCCTCTTGGTGGTTTACCTTCTCACCAAAAACTGGCCGGTAGTGGCCAGCCTCTGTTCGAAAACCACTTACAAACTATCACTTATTCTGAGCAAGGGACAATTTGTTTTTCTTACTTAAATTTTCGTTCTTTCTTGAAGTACTAGGGCTGTTTTGTATGGACAAGTTATCTCGTCATTAGCAAGACTGATCAGATCTAGCTGGACGAGGTATCTCGTCCAGACCATTTGGAGGGTTAAGGAACGAGTGAGTTAAATTAAAAGAGCCATTTTATTTAAAGTTTGTTTAAGAGGTTAGTATACCTCGTGGTCTTACTACTAACAGTTTGGCAAAAGTCGTACTTGGGTATAAGCTGGAATGCTTCATTGCTCCAAAACCCACCTTATCGACCATCTAACGATGCATATCTCCCGCTATACAGCATCCTCTAGCATAACGAACCGTTGCCAGACGCCTGGAAGAAACACAGAGACTGGCACGTCACCCGTTATTTGCATTTGACTACGTAGCATCGGTGACTGCGTTTTGAGTGGTCAAGAGTCGTAGGGATAAGCGTGAAATAGTAGAATATCAGGGTTAGTAAGAATTTCGCTTCTGCCATGAAATATATGATCACCGTATTCGTCGTATACAGCGGAGACTCGGGCAGCACTACCATTTTCAGTTTAATGTCGAGTGGCAGGCAGATCACTATAGCTCCTAGTTTGTTGTAGTGAGAAGCCATCACTTTCGACAGCCGGTCAGTTCTAGTACGAGGTAGCGGTAGAGTATAAAATTGCAATACAAATTACATGGAAATCAATTATTTATCTCTCCAAGTGGTTTTGAAGAGATATCCTTGATAACGAGACCAATTTCCATAATAACGAGATGTCTCGTCCATCAAGATCTGACCAATTTCCCTAATGACGAGATATCTCGTCAACGAGATATTGCCGACTTTTTGATGATGACGAGATCAAGATCTGGTCAGTTGTCTTCCAATGATCATTTGTCCGCATTTTTCCGTTTCACGCGATATCTCGTCTAACAAGATCTAGTCAGTTTTGCCAATGACGAAATACCGTGTCAAAGCAGCCACTAGAAGGGTTAAAAACCAATGACTAGAATGATTACTTAATATTTCCATTTGTAACACATTTCGCCAGCCAAATTACGTGTTACTGACCTCAAATAAATTTGGAAACGAGCATGGGCATTCTTTTATAAGATACTTTACTATAAAAAGAGCACAGATAATTTATTAAAGAATCTAGCATTTCATACATTTTCTTAAACATTTATTATTTTTTCGCTTAAATCTTCCCTATTATTATGTAACGCAAACAATATCTTTATACATACAATTTCGGGGAAAATATTCCATTGAATAACCCTCCTTTCCACCGTTCGCTGATTATTTATGCATTAATTTCAGAAAGTCTTCCTTTTTTCAAAGTCGAGATCTCGAAAGTAAGAGAATAAAAAAATGTGATTGTCTCGCGTACATTGAACAGTTGGTTATTCTTTTAATTTTCTTCGCAGGATTGCAATTAGAAGGAAATTGAACTTGGACTATAAAACTGATTGTTTTTTCTTATACTTCTCAGATGAGTATTTTCTGTTGGATGCCGAAGCAGCTTCGACTGGTTCTCCGCTGTAGGCACACAACTGTGATTGGGTTTAATTTATTTTTTACCCACTTTTATGTTCGTTCGAAAGTTAAAGCGGGAAATTTTTTTCAAAGTTCGCGTCATTTATAACGAATGGATTATTTAAATGCAAAAGTTTAAATTGGCTCCACAGAGTGAGCTTTTTTTGAACTGGGGGTGCGAGTTTAAATTAGTTTTCTGCAGAGGACACGTTAATTAAACTGGGGTGTGAAAACAAATTAAGTCTAAGTAAACAACCCTGTTCCCAACTTCGTTATTCGATTGATGAAACATGCAAATGAAGCAATATTAGGGAGAAATAGTTAAACAGTGAATTATTAATACAATTGTTATAAAATATTTTTACATCTCTGTGTACATATTTTAGTAAACACATAATTGATGACAATAATGAATGTAACATAAAACACAAAAATATATCATTGTATTTAAATTAACTCTTAGTAGACTTATTTAAATATTTTTTAGAGAATACAAATAAGCAAACGTTGATGCTAAATATTTCCATTCGAATTAAAATATTAAAGTATGTAGACCTTTTATATTTGTCATCCAACTTACCATAACTTTCATTGCTTAATTTGATTGAAATTCTTTAGTTACAAGTATTGTACCTACAATTGTATAAAGTTCCTCTCATCAGTAAGTATAATTTTTCAGAAATACGTAGTTTTGTTCTAAATAGTCAGCTGATTTATTTTTAACATATTTTTGTTAGTTTAGATAATTTTCTATCTATATTTGTGTGCTAATTCAATGAGTGAAAACTTCCAGCCTAGTATAGACAGTGCCAAACGTTTTAAATTTAATTTTTAGAGCCCCTTTGGAAAGTCAACATTTTTAAATTCGAATTGTCAACCCCTTTTGAGAATTGTTCTATTTCTATATCCCTCTAAACTTATTTCTAAGTACACTGAGGGATAAATGTTTATCATAGGTATCCATATCCTAATAACTGATAATAGTTATTTAATAGCTATACGTAGTATTTATTGAAAAATAATATTTAAAAATAGCTCAGAAAATAAATCTCTAAATTGTTTCTTCTACATAAAAATAACTAAACAAACCAACCAGACGGAAACGAAGATTTATCTTTCTGTTACCAAAATAATCTCGCATGATACATATTGCGATTACCTTAAAATGTAATTCACCACCGTCTTTGCAACGAATTCACTCTTTGGAATTTTTATGGGAGGCGTGCTGAAATAGTATTCGCTAAAAAGCTAAGTTGTGTCACGTTCGGAATGTGTATGGGAAGCGCGTTCCGCGGCAAAAAGAATATCATAACCTACATTTAGCTTGGAAGAAGCCTCCCATGTAAACAACATCTCTTCAAACAGTGTATAGCATACAAATTAAAAGAATATACTCTATATTTTTTGTGAAATTTACCTATTTTAATGATTCTATTAATCTCATAATATGCATCTGTTCATAGTGAATTATAAAAATGCAATTTAATTATGCCACGTCTAAAGCTATAGGTACATAGCTAAACCAACACTCTTTTTCAGCTAATATCATCGTTTCTAATGTGTCCCCAAAATATTTTGTCAACTTACAAGTTAAAACACTAAGTTAAAAGACAGTTATCATAAAACGAAGGGAAGAATTCTTATTTTCAAGCAATGCGAAACTAATTTATCATTTTAACAACTATAATACATTTTGTATTTACTTAATTATTCAGAGAAGAGTACTTTCATTATGATTATATGTATTGCTATATCAAGTAATTAATAAAATTGTAACAACATTCATTCATTTATTCTCCAGGGGGTATTTCTCAAGAAAAAATTTAACTTTCATGGAAAGAAAAACAATTTAGTGGACTTCACCGGTCTAAAGATCATCTCGTTCTGGTCTAGGAAAACTAAAAATCTCAAACTTTTAACTGAATTTACTTTAAAGAAACACTTCATGACAGCAACTTATATTGTGCTGGGCTCAGAATTCGTAGTAAAAACATAAATTTCAATACCGAACAAAAACCTCCCAAATAAACGTCATCTTAATATATTTAGGATAACCAAAGAAAAGACGAACTCTACACGACGCGGTGACGGTAAATAACATCCGTGCCTTCCGGTCATTGAGCAGATTTTATCCGCACACTCTGCCCCATTCTCTGCATTAAACTAATGCTAGCGAAAAGAAACCTCCTCTTCACGAAATTGAAAAAGCTGCTCAAGATCATCTGTCGCGCACCACACATGATTCCATTCTTAGGGAAGGAACGCTGCATGAAGCCGGGAGTGGACGAAATTTCCCCCCATAATGTACCGAGATTCAAGATTTCCATGCATTATTTTCCCCTACAAGGGAACGTCTCGATCTAATGGGAATGGATGACCTGAGGGAGCACAGACTGAGGCACTAAGGAAAGAAATACTAATGAATCATTCCCTGCTTTGTGGGGGAAATTGGAACACACTTCTAGTTTTTCCGCTATTTCTTTGAAAATGAGAGGGGAATGAAAGCTAGCACTTGTTTTATTACTAATCGAGGAATGCGTGGGCATTAAATTCAATTTGTCTGTCTAAAAGTGTGTTTTGTATCCGGATGTGTGTAATTTGTCAACGGGTCAACGTTAAACTAAATGTTATACGATGGATCAGATTTAACTAGGATAAAGAAAATAGATGAAATTGTGCTCTTTTTTTTGAGGGAGGGCAGTTGGATTTTGCATTATTTATTTGAAAAAATCATCATACTTCCTATCCTATTTTATTGGAATTATTTACTTTGAAGAACTATTTACTTTGTTAAAAATACCATACATATTTACTTTGTTATAAACAATATATTTAGTTAGAAATTCTATGCTTTGTTAGAAACTATTATTAGAAATTCTTTGCTTTGTTAGAAAGTCTATTATTAGAAATTCTATGCTTTGTTAGAAACTCTATTATTAGAAATTCTATGCTTTGTTAGAAACTCTATTATTAGAAATTCTATACTGTCTATACTATTATATTTCTTATTTATTAGAAGTTATATACTTTATTAGAAATACTATTTGCTTTGCTATAAATAATATACTCTGTTAGAAATACTACTTTATTAGAAATTGCATTTACAGAGCTAAAAATACTATTTACTTTCTTATAAATACTATTTGCAATGTTAGAAATTCTATGCCTTGTAGATACTTTTTGCTTTGCTATATATTCTATATTTATTTTATTTTCTTTTTATATAAAATAACTACACTTTATATACACGTAATTTTATCAGAATTATTTACTTTGTTAGAAATTCTATACTTTATTAGAAATTCTATATTTTATAACAAATTCTATACTTTATTAGAAATTCTATACTTTATAACAAATTCTATACTTTATTAGAAATTCTATACTTCAATAGAAATACTATTTAATTTGTTAGAAATTCCATACTTCAATAGAAATACTATTTAATTTGTTAGAAATTCCATACTTCAATAGAAATACTATTTACTTTGTTAGAAATTCTTTACTTTCTTAGAAATTCTTTACTTTCTTAGAAATTCTTTACTTTCTTAGAAATTCTTTACTTAGAAATTCTATACTTTATAAGAAATTCTATACTTTATAAGAAATTCTATACTTTATAAGAAATTCTATTTACTTTCTTAGAAATTTTATTTACATTGTTAAAATTACTATTTACTTGGTTAGAAATAATACTTAATTTGATAGAAATACTATTTAGTGGGTTAGAAATAATATTTATTTTGATAAGAATGCTATTAACTTCATTGGAAATTCTATTTACATTGTTAGAAATAGTATACATTTTTATAAATACTACTTTGATATAAAACAATAATTTTGATAATTTATAATTGATTGTACAGCTTTTATATTTAAAGCAGCATTATTTTTCACTAAAGTCTATGACTTCCTTTTCTTAAACAATTTATTTTTAATGTCAAAATAACTACCATTTTTTGTTGTTTCACGAAATCCAGAAAAAAAGAATATTTTCAAAAATGTTTAGCATTCTGAAATTCATGTGGTAGAGTAAATTTTAAGAATTATATGTGAAAAAAATTAAGGGGTGGACAAGACTTATTTTGTAAAATTCGCCATTTTCTCAAAACTTCTCTTTCATGAAATGTTTTTACTTAATTTCGTAACAAGTAATATTTATAGAAGTTCTGTTCGTGTTTATTATTTTAATTATATAAATAAAAAATTAGTACACATAAAAAACATTTACATAGTAATAATTTAGTTGAAATTACATTCTAAAATAGCTTTGAATATTCACCGCTTTTAGAGTATGTTTTTGTATAATGCATTGTATTATCATGTCATACATATATGTATTGTATATCGTAACAATTTTACACATACGAAAAGCATGTACTTCATATCGCATATTTAGTTAATGCACACAGTGTTTTAATATTCTTTTCCATTAAAATGGATGACTTGAACATTTTGGAATTATTTTGTTACACCTCTACTTTTAAAGGTGTTTATAAAGCCTGATAGGTTTTTCAAAAAAACCCGAAAGCTTCTGAAACTTAAGGCTCCTTATTTTTTCTGTCATGAATACATTAGCTTTTCTGCATTGTTAAGTTAATATGTGCATATTTATTTTGTATGCATCGCATCAGGAAAAAAGTATAAAGATAACAAGCTGTTTATGATTAGAGGCGTAAGCAACGTTTGGTACTAAAGTCTTATCTTCAAAAATAAAATTCTATAGTCTTTTGTTTAAGCTCCTACTCAATGCATGCTCTACCGCATTTACGATCCAATTTTTATGAATTTCCTGCCCTATTTTTCAATAGAAAAAGTTTTCCTTTTATTTAGGTAAAACATGTGCTTTGTACACGGATTCATTAGGCGTTACTGGGTGTACTAAGGAGTGTCAGACAATGAATATATGTTGAAGTAAAGCGTGTATAGCGTGCTGAGATAGCAGACTGACGGCTTTGTCCCGATTGTAATGACAAGATGCGGATGGATTTTTTCGGGAATAAATTTATTTTCTCGTCAAAAATCATTTTATTTTTGCGAGGATATTTAATATCAAAATATAACCATTGGCGTATTTGAATTCAAAATATCATGTTCATTTTTAAATTTCGGCACTGTGTTAATTTGCAAGGTAGTAGATCAAACTGCAAGAAACAAATGATTCTCAGGTAACGCTTATTTGAAATACTTATTTTTCACAAGTTAAGTAACGAACGAGGAAGTAAACAGTGAATGAAAAGTACTAGACATTTCGATTTTTTAAGTTTTGTGAAATGTAAAATAAATTTATTATTAACGTTATTTGCAATCTATAACAAACAAGTACGGCTTTGTCACTTTCTTTAAACGTTTTACTTATCGGTTTTATATATATGAAAACATGAAATATATTTATTAGTTCATTTGTTACTACATTTGTGTATAAAGGCGTTATTCATTTCACTATTGATAGGGTCAATTATTGAATTGCGGAATCATCGTATTTAGAAGAAAAAATTAAATCTTTATTGTTTGAAATTATATGTTTTTGCATTTAAGATTACGATGACAGAAATAAAGAAATATGCAAGCATAATTTTATTTTTATTGATAATTTGATTGCGACGAAAATTATCATCGATATAACCTCAACTTTCGAATTTTAATCAAAACTATGATACATGAAGAAGTCTAATGTATTGCCTATAGGTCGCACCGTTTTAATTTCAAATGTGTTCCGCTTTTTGACTTGGACACGATATACTGTGATCAGTGTGAACAAGTGCAAGCGATCCGTGAATTTAATTTATTTTTTATTGAGCGCGCGCAATTGCTACTAGAATATATGTATTGTCTTGATAATGTATTATTAAGCACGTGCAAACTGAAGTATCAGTAAATGTATTTTTAGTTATGCACGTGCGAACTGTAAGCATTTCCCTTCAGAGATCTTATGATCAATGCTTTGTCTATTTCATTAGAAGGTCGATGATATAGAATGTGATAAAAATTAATATGGAATTTAGAAAAATTGGAGAGGAGTGTAAGAAAGAGTTGATCCGCTTTTAAATTTTGTATCGTTCAGGTTTTGTAATGAATGTTTATATTTTTAACAAGTGTTCGTCTCCATGTAAGTGACCGAAAAGCTAATCAACAATTGCTTAATGTAATCTTAGTGATACTTTGATCACATGAAAAATGACCAGAGAAATTCTTCATCTTCAAGGTGAATTAGGAAATGACGGATCACAACGCTATCTCCTAACAATGAATGTGGCAGTGGTGGGATTATTCAATACCCCCACAAAAATGGTGGTAGCGGTGGAATTCAATGTATCGGCTTAAATGGTGGTAGCAGTGGGATTCAATGTCCCGACTTAAATAGTGGTAGCGGTGGGATACAATGTATCGGCTTAAATGGTGGTAGCGGTTTGGTTCAATGTCCCGACTTTAGTGGTAGCGGTGGGATTCAATGTATCGGCTTAAATTATGGTAGCGATGGGATTCAATGTATCGGCTTAAATTATGGTAGCGGTGGGATTCAATGTCCCGACTAAAGTGGTGATAGCGGTGGGATTGAATGTACTGACTTAATTATGACAGCGGTAGGATTCAATGTACCAATGGTGACAACAATGGGATTGAATGTCCCGACTTAAATGGAGGCAATAGATGATGACTGCGAACAATCTTAGGAATAAATCTATTGGTAAAAAAGCTCAAAACTGGTTAGAAGTCATATTGGGGCGACTGCGTGTTTCAGAAAGGATATTTGCTCTTGAACGGATACATGTGGACTCAGAATATTAAACTGGACGGAACCACTCGCGGTACAAGGCCTGATAAACTATACATTGATTAGAGCCGGAGATGGTTTTATTTAGAGACCATTTACATCGTTTCCTAACGAGGTATAACTGGAAAAGAAGGTTAAAAACAAATTTAGTGTGAAAAAAGAATACTATTTTGAGATTAAAATGATTCTACATGACATCTAAATGACACTACCGAGATATCACAACACATGAAACATGAGTCCGTAATACCACTATAGACAAACACTGCCATAAGCTTCAACCATTCCATCCTTTTTACTAAATACATATAATCACCTGGTTACGTAACCCTCCAAGGGTTTCGAGGAGATATCACGTCCAAGATCTGTTCAATTTTGTTACGGACGAGATATATCGTCGAGACAAAACTGCCGTATCATTACAATGGGAATGAAGATCGAAGTAGGTAAAACAAATTGTCCCTTGCCCTGAACTTGTAACAGTTTGGAACAAGTTTCTGCACCGGAGGCTGGCCACTACGGGGCAGTTTTCGACGCGAAGATAAACCACTAGGAAGGTTAATTCCTCAATAGACCTGGGAATGAATCGTTTACATTGAAATCTCCGAGAAAACTTCCATCACGAGTGAAAGCACCCACAGAACGACCCCCAAAGAACATCGCAATGCTCATTTGAATAAACCCACTAAAAATCACCCCAGGCAATTCAACCTCAAACATGACTGGAAGATCACTCAAAGCTCCCGCAGAAGCAAGCCCAACAGATGTAAGGAACTCCCTCACCCTACGAATAAACAGCTTGTACGAACTATCATCATCCCCCACCCCCATTCGATAATTTTCTTCAACCTCTGCCCCCCCCCTCGTACATTCCGACGCCTGATCGTACGTGCAGCCTGACAACCCGATCAATAGTGTGTGGATGGC
The DNA here is from genome assembly GCA_933210815.1 of Meta bourneti. Classification (NCBI taxonomy): domain Eukaryota; kingdom Metazoa; phylum Arthropoda; class Arachnida; order Araneae; family Tetragnathidae; genus Meta; species Meta bourneti. The sequence continues at coordinate 37,630,123 of OW119927.1, read as the reverse complement.
CTCAAAGGCTGCCGGGATTGCTCGTAGGTGTGCTCGGGCTTTCAAGTTTCGCTTCTGGAATTTATTCTAATTTTTCCCCTTTTCCTTGTGAGGCGGTGGCATCAGGGAATTAAATGGTTGGTTCTTCCTTCGCTTTTTGTTGTTTCCAATACTTTTGGATGGCTAATCGTAGTGCACTTCCAGTGAAGATGCTGGGAAAATCAGGTTTCGGGGGTATTGTTCGCTTTTGTTTGCAGTCTTGGGATTTGTCTTGAGATTAATGCATTTTAAATGGTAATGTTTGGAATCGAATTTGTCGATTCGGGCTTTCTTTTCTGTGAACTCCCCCTTAATTGTGTGTTAAGCGTTCTAAATACTTTTTAAATGATCTGTGAAAAATATTTGAAACTGTTAACCTATCCTGTCGGAGTATCATCTTACACTTGATACTTTGAAGCTATTTTTTCCCATATTGACTATTCTATGGCGTTTAACTACATAATAAATGAAAGTATGGATCATAGTAAAAGTGAGAGAAGAAAATAAAATACATACGATTTACGTAAAGAACAAAATCTTGTTCACTATCAAGTTACATAATGTTTTAAAATTGAAATATTTAAAGAAAATTATAAACGCATACGGGAGATACAACACAATGTAGCAGTTGATAAAACATATAATAGCAATAGATTATGGCACCATATGTAGCAATCAGTTCTTAAAATATAAGTAACGAAATTTATTTAAGAAAAATTCTACTTATGGAAGCAAATGGAAATTGTATTTTAAAATGAATGGAAAGAATGAAAATAACAAGAGTGAATCACGTCAATAGCAATAATTTTAAGTGTATTAAAATCATTTTTGTCATGCAAAACTAAAATACTTATAGAAAATTTATTGATGCAAAACGATTTATTGATTAACCCTCTGAGTTTCACACTCATATATCCTTTCTGATACCTGTAGTAAACCTATATTATTTCTAACCTGCTTGACCAATCGAATCTTTCCTATGATGGTTTCAACCAAAATATGTGATTATTTATTCATTTTGTATGCTGTTCGGAAAAACAAGACACAACACTTCTCGGACACCCTCAGACAGTCAATTTGCAATAGATTATGAGAATTAAGAACTAAATGCAATAATTTATAACATCACATACTACAAATGGTACTTAAAATACAAACTAAAGACGATAGTATAATGGAACATTACATTTGGAAGGAATGCCATTTAATATTTTTAAATTGTGCTTTAAATTAAACCAATGCTTTTCTATGACCATTTTCTGAAAAAAATGTAAGAAAATTTGTTACCTAAAGTTACGTGCAATTTTTTATGTATAAATACCTTGATATGGTAATACATTAGGTGTCATTTAAGACATGTTAATCTTTGAGTTTGATAGAATTTGTTGGATTTGCAATAACTGTCATAGAATCGAGTTATGATTGGAGAATATTCTTTTAACTTTTCTCATCAGTTATTCCAATTATAACTAAAAGTGACTCTAATTTAACTTTGATTCGTTGGTTGGATTGGATTTCTTATGGATAACGGGAAATATTTGGAGAAGCTGTGCCAAATGACGCAGAGTAAAATGGACCTACTAAAACAAGGAAAGTTTTTACCGACACAGAAGAAATGCACTCAAGGAGGAATCGAACCTGTGCCCCTTCAATTTGCGGATTGCTAGCGCAATGGGGAAACCTACTGAGTCACTAATTTAATTATGGAAAAGAAAGTTACATATCTTTCGTGTTTGGAAATTAAAAGTTGTGTATTTTTTTGTATTTTGAAAATAAAGTTGTGTGCTTTTTGTATTCTAAAAAGAAAGTTCTATTATTATTGGAAAAAGAAAGTTGTATATTTTTTTGTATTCGGAAAAGGAAGCTGTACATTTTTCTTATTTGGAAAAGAAATGCAAATGTTGTATAAATCTTTTCTGCAAGTCCTAACACAGATCAGGTTAAATAAATACGTTTTCCTTTATTTAACTCAATACTATTTTGCATGTATAGAATGTGGAGAGCATACTATTTTTTAAGTATAATAAAGGACTAACGAAGAAGATAACACAGCAGCAGAGCAGGATAGCCCTAATTACATTAAAAAGAGAATTGCAGCTCGCAAACATTTCAAAAATGAAATGAAATATACATTAATATCGAAAGAAAGTCTCATAATATTTTATTACGAATTGTCTAGTAAAATTCAAAAAATATGTAACATATATTTGATAGTTTGTGCATCCTTTTAACTTCTATTTACTATAACATTATTTTTCTAGAAATTGGATACATTGCTTGCCCTCATTAGGTGGCTACATACGAATTTCTCCTGGATGAAAAATATGAGCACCATGTTAAGTTAGAACCTTTTACTGTGTGCATATATTGGTACATCGGTATTTTTGTTACGGAGATTATATTATGTCTCTCCAATTTGCTTCTTTGCTTTCCGAAACCCGATTCTCCAGAACTTACATAGAGAAATTTGATTAGAAAAGGGGATTATTATGAATAAATGTGGAAAATGCGCGCGACATACATAATTATTCTTAAATCATTGATTTCCGGAGATTGTGCTTTCATTACATGCTCTAAAAAAGTACAGGCATTAGATTTATTAAAAATAACTTTTAATCTACTTATTGCATCTTGTCTCATTGTGTTTCATATTCTTCGCTAATTTTTTCTGTGTACATGGAGTTTCTTAACAAACTGTACATTTTCGGTTCTGATAGAAATCTTATAAGTAATAAAAATACTTAATAGACACTAATAACTTAGAAAGAAGCAACTCCCTATTCTTTTCGATTCTCATAATAATTACGTGGTTTATTTCTTATTATTAGATCGTGTTCGGAGGCCAAATATTTTTATTCACATATTTACTGATAAAAAGATAATCCTTTGATTCTTTCCTTATAACTAAGTGCATATATTCACTTTGCATTGGTTTATTGGCTATTTTTTCCACTTTGAATATTTCTTGATTAGTGAATGCAAACTACTATAGCACGTATGGTAGAGTGCACGACTTTCGCGTTACATTAACAGTTGCTTAAAAAAGGTAATTGAAATGTTCGACCGGATATCGATTTATGTGCAATTTTTTCCAAAATGTGATTTTAATGAAATAATGGTCTATGTAATATTAGGCACTTAATTCCAAATGAAACTGTTAAATGATGTTGTATGAGAGTTTCTAATATCAAAAAATTGCTCGTTTGGGTGTGGAACAAAGGTCTATGTGGAAATATCCGCCCCCCCGGACCTACATTTGTTTATGGGAAAGTTTATGGAATCACTAAGCCTGGTGTGGTTTGGTCCTCTAATTATTTTCATTACATTAAGATATATTTCAAGATTGTGGAAGGAGGAATAAAGGGGATGCTTTCTTCATGTGACATTAATCGTCTTGACAAGCTTAAACAAATTTATAATCCTGTGAATGGAATAATGGCCGATAATGGCGCTTATTCCATTCACCTTACTAATCTGTTAGGCTTGCTTGTCTATTGGAATAGAGAAAAGTCAACTTTATATATCACTTAGAATATCTGGGAAAAGTGTAGGCTTCTCGTATGAATCAAATATCCAAAGAAAGCACTTTTAGTTCGTTTTGAGGTACTTCAAGCGACTGGACATTTTAAAGTTGCTTAACGCTGGGTTAATTCAAAGGAAGCATTTTATTTGTTGAATCGTACAGCAGCTTAAGTCATATCCTATTTAAAATTATCAATGAAACCTGTAAGGAAGTCTTAATTTGCTATAAATCGAAATATTAAGTATTTTTAAAAGTATGATTACTTCAAAATTGCTAAAAGAAAAGGTTATTCCCACATCATTATAGTTAAATGAATGTTATCCATAAAATATACAATAGTCCGCTGTGTTGCTCCGTGTGATGTTAAATACCATTACCATAAAATATACTAAAATCACTGCCATAATCTGAACTTATGCAAGAAAAATCGACAAAATATGCCAGTTTATATTTTCCATCCTTCGCCTTAACCTTTCAAGTGTTACACCAAGGACAAAATATTTGTATATTTAAAACAGATAATGTTTATTTCGGGCATGTAATCAGTGATTCAAGACAAACTTCTACAGTTTGACATTACCTAAAGAATGTATAACTCATTTAAATTTATATTATGTATTAATGTATTTATTATCCATAGGTTGCTCAGTGGTTTTGCTCACTGAGATAACATCCTGGAGTTGTAGACGGATCAGGTTCTATTCCTCCCTGAGTGCATTTCTCTCTTTTGTTTCAATAAAACTTTCTTTGCATGTGTATGTCCATTACTTGGCGTTGTTTGTCTTGTGTTTGGTGTACCTTGACAAAATATGACTCATGCTCAAAAAAAAACTTTAAAACAAGCATCATCGTCTATAGATGCCAAAATTGCAAGTGTTTAAGGACAAAATCTGAATAAAAAGTGCTTAGACTGGTTTATCTGTTTAGATTTATGGAAATATACATCCCTGGTGATATTTATTAATTCACTTAGATGATGTAACGTCGGATTTGCAAGGGTTTTCATAGCCCTCTGGGAAGCAGGTGAAGTACTTTCTGGCGATGATTTTGAGTTAAGGAAGCAGCATTGCCTGTAGCAAAAGACAAAAATGACCTCAATACATAGGACCTGTTTCATACTTATAACGACTACTCTGTGGGAAACGTGCCAGGATTTAGTAAACATGATCATACTCTAGATGGCCTATAGATCATAAAGAATTTTTGTGTGTATATTAACATGGAAGCATTTTGGAAATGTCTGCTAAAAATGGTTTCCTACTGAATTCATTTTTCAGAAGTGGAAAGAGATTAATTGATTTATTGTAAAAATTGCAACGGTTGAACCAGTAGCAAAGATAATAAATTTCAAGACTGTCTTACAATCGCTTAAGAGTTAAGATGTTTTGACACTTAATTACTGACATTTTGAACCCATTTTATGTTTACTGAAGTCCCCAACTATCTATACGTATTGTCGTTATTGTACAGTTTACATTTATACGTCTTCTATAGCATATTGTTTACACTAAATTAGTACATCATTTATACCATTGTACGTACATAAAATTCGTACATCTTTCATAACATGTGCACATTATTATTTTACTATGAATTTACTGCCTTTTTGATCATTCACATTCTTTTTAAATTATTTGTTTCAAATACAGGCTAACGCTTTAAATTATTCACATCAGTACTATTTAGCTAATATTTAACAATTATGAAAGCTACATTAAAAAGTAGCTAAAAACTAGAGCAAAGAACTACAATGTATATATTATAATAAGAATGTTATTACTAATCTCTTTGGTCAATATAGTACCTTAATTAAGTCCAAAACCACAGGTCGCACAACTCCTGTTCATTCAATTGGCAGTCTATTCCTTTCTGGACCTTGCGTTAGAAAACCCCAAATTTAATTCCATTCCAATGCTGATCATCCAGAATATGTCCCACAGAAACAAAAGTACATTCTTAGAACGGGGAAATTTTCAGCTTAATTTTAGTGAGGTACATAAACGTTGACGTCTGACTTAACTTCAGGAATTTCCTGTTAGCAGTTATCTTGGAATAAGAATAGATTCGTTAATGAAATACACCGCACTTCATTGAAAAGACATTTTAAGTGGCTCCATTTAAAGATAAATCAGAATGATAAGCATCGCAGACAGCTGAATAGAAATTTCCCCTGCCATCGTTATTAACCAAATTCTACAAGTCACACTTTCCATGCTCACTGCTGCAATTCAAACAATTCGAATACGTACATAATTCGCCATTTTGTGGCTTAAAATGGCTCCCGTGCATCGGGTTCGAGTCGACGATCACTGCTAGTGGCTGGCGTGGCGACAAGACTATTTAACTCTATTTTAACAAAGTGAGGCACGAATTTTCAAACTAGTGGAGTTTGTTAATGGGGTTATAAAATAGTCTGAATAGATCGTGTTTTAAAAGTTTTGAAAGCTTTCCATTTAGCTCGGAGAGCGGAAAATATTTAGAGTCTGGAGGCACAAAAGCGTTTGTTTAGAAGTCAGCAGCAAGAGTTCTTAACGTATTCTCGGCGCTTAAAGCTAGCCACATGAAAGTCATCACATTTTTCAGATATTTTATACTCACTGTCGGAATATATGGTTCCTCTGGAGTGCATGTCGTGGCGCTGTTAAGAAGTCATTATGCTAAGGAGTCGACACAAATTGCTCGTAATGTCATCACCAGGGCTGGAGAATTCTTTTCTGCAGACAAACCATTAAATTGCACCCACTTCTGAATACGGAATATGTGTTTATGTTAGAAATAAAAGACCTTCGACTTGAATTTAAGTTAAATAAAAATTTACGATGCATTAATGCGCATATAATTCATTTCATCATGTTAAGTATGTAAACATGTAATATCTTTATCAGTCCTGTTTTTCAACATATAGTTTTTCAACATATCTATAGCTTAATTGGTGGAATCTATGTAATAATTCAATCGTTGAGCGGAGAATCCACTTCCCTTTTTCAAGTTTTTAAACTGTGCGCAGAAACAGCATAGGCCAGCGATTCATGTGGTATCTGCAAGCAGCGTATTTTGCATAGCCTTATATTTACTAACAAAGCGCTTAATGTGATTTTATTTACACATTACGTACCTGCATTAGGCAAGCTCTTTCATGCAATAAATTCAGTTTCCGAAATTTTAGGACCCGCGTGGTTTCTACAATCACCGATACATTTATTAAAGTTCCTATCATTGTTCAGGTAGGTAGGTAGTTAAATTTAAGTCACACTGGAGCAGCAGAATGGGAATACGGCGACGGTCCGCTATCAGTCCCGATGAGAAAGATTCGATGGCAACACCTCGTCATTTTGAGCCACGGTCAGATGACGAGATCAACACCTGAGCATCGACCTTCTAATGAAATATACGGGCGATGTGGGCGTAGTCGCTGTCGTAAGATATCTGAAGGATAAATCACAATTCGACTTAGCCGATTGGCTATGAAAGCGAAGACTTCTGTTTTGGATCTCGGTGGATAATCACTTTAACCAATCCATACTTTAGGATTCATACTTTTGTCCACAACCACGTGACAGATCTTCAAACTGAGCAACTGGAAGAAATAACATGAAACTGCAATCACAGGCTCCGTCTATTTCATTTCAAGGTCGATGCCCTGAGCTGGAACTTCACTCTACAAATATTCACAACACGCCAACGTGAAGAGATCTGAGGCTACTACTGATTTAGCATGCCCCAGCCCCACGTACAGGATGGTCTTTGGATGGGGGTATCTAACTCGCAACCCTCCGGTTGCTAATTAGCTTTTCTACCAACTGGGCTATAGCACTCACATAAATATATACTTTTGATGTAATGTTAATTCTATACTCATGTTCTTTTTAACCCTGTGAGGGTTGTATACGAATATATCCGTTCTCCTACCAACAGTCTTCTCTGCATAATTTATATTTTTTTACCTATTTGATCAATAGAGTCTTTTCTCTGCATTCTTTTAACGAATAGATGTGATTATATACTCATTATGCGTTTTGTGGGAGAAAAGAAATACCACGCAAATCTGAAATCTCATGACTCAGAGGGCAAAACAATCTCATGGCTGATACATAGAAGATTGAGACATACATTAGAAGAATTGAGCTGTAAAGAATAGTTCTCGTTACAATATTTCATTGAATGTAGCTTCGCAAATTCATTACACAACTCAGGTATTTATTTAGCCTAGTCAAAAGACATCTTTCGTTTTCTATTTGTGAGGACGAGAACAATTTTACAAATAAATCTACTGAAAATGTATTGTTACTCTTTATGATGTACTTACGATTCTACAAGAATGCATGCAGAAAGTTGGTAAATACTAGCTTATAATATGGAATATCAATAACTTAAATAAATATTTTTATATATTTGCTTCTGTGATTTTATGGAAAAGGAAATTTACGTAAATAATTGAAGTCAGGGTATTTGGGTATTTCAATTAACGTCACACTGGAGCAACACAATGGGCTATTGGTGACGGTCCGGGATCAATCCCAAAGGGAAAGATCCGAGGACAACACCACGTAATTTTGAACCACGGTCAGATGACGAGGCAACACCTGAGCTGGCACCCCACTCTCCAAACTTCCACACCACGCCAACGTGAGGACATTTGAGGCCACGACAGATTTAACGTGCACCAGCCCCCTTTGTACACGACGGTGTTTGGCTGGATTCGAACTCGCAACCCTTCGGTTGCTAGTTAATTGAAGTCAGAGTTATGCGGGAGTTTATCTTATTGGTTGACTATTAGTAATACTAACACCTCCAAAATAGTTCCTTAAAAATATTTCAACTGTTTTCAAAGTAAAATATTTGAGTTCTAAATATCAATAATCAAATATTTTCATAATGGTATTCTACAAGACTAGAAATAAATTGCTACAACAAATATTTACGTTTAAGTAATTCATTTTTCAAAATTTCAAATAAGAAGTAAATAGATTGATATTGCCCAAGAAAAGTTGTAAATAATATTTGAAAACATGAGATTTTCCCTTGAAGGCTATGCGTAGAGTATATCGTTACCACCATACCAAAGGCACCAATCTGCAAAATTGACGTTCTACAAAAACGCGTTCAAAGTTTGGTGCTTCGTGAAAAACCGAGTTGCGACTCAAAGGTTCTTTTCTCATGAAAATCGGAATTTCCACTAAGAATCAAGTTAATTCGTGGCTTTCTCATAGTATAAAACATAAAATGGTGACTCGAAAAATACAGTTTGGTGAAAATCGCCAAAATGCAGATTGGTGTCTTTGGCGTTGTAGTAACGATATGTGAAGTTGAAGCTCTAATACGCGGTCCAGATGTATAGTTATAAATGCAGAAATTGAATTCTTCTAAGATTCATAACTTCAATGAATTCCAATTTAGAGTTTGAAATATATTAACCAGAGAAAGTAGATATGAAATGAGATAAATAAATAATCAGAGCTGATGAAAGGATAATATGGAGATAGAAAGCTGAGAGTTGTTTACAGTTCAATAACTATTAGGAGTTCATAGAAATCTACAATTTTTCAACAATATACACGAAACATTTCTGGGAAAAAACAGCTAGAACCTAGATATTTCAATCAGATAAATTTGAAATTAAAACGTTTGAATTTTCCAATGTTCATAGGAGACAGCTTTAATATCTCCATATGAATAGTTTTGGTTTGTTTGGGTTTCAAAATGCCTATTCCATTAAACTATCTTCTTGGATATTTTTGGCATAGGAACTCACTTTGCTCTTTGAACATTTTTTGGCAAAATTTATTTTTATGTAATTGAATACTTAATATTTCGCTTGAACTTCATTTCCCTTTTATGCTCATAGTTGAAATTAAGTTCAATTTTGCATAATTTATTCCCGTCTTTCAGTAGCTTTGTGGTACCGCGTACGAATTCTAATGGTTCATACACTGAAAACCAGATTCCAGATTTCATTTCACAAAATCTATCTATAAGATTGTTCATACATGGTTGTTTAATTCGCTTAATGTACATCAAACAAATGCAACGATAATTCTGTTGACTCTAACATATAACGATAAGCCACTTTTCGAACTTTTTAGGAGATCAAATTTGGAACAAATTTGCTAATGACGGAGGTATCGCGTCAACAAGATATTGCAATTTTTTTTAAATTCTGACGCGATCAAGATCTGGTCAGTTTTCTTTTAATGACGACATATCTCGTCCATCAAGATTCCGTTGGTTTTTCTAATGACGTCTACGAGATGGCACTTCTAGACAACCACCAGGAGGGTTAATTAGACAATTCCAAAATTATTATGGTTTATAAACTATTCAAGAGGTTGTATTGGTCTTAACTTTATAAGTTTTAAGCACTGATTCTAATAATCAAAACTACTTTTGATTCTCTTGAAAATAGAGGTTTTAATTTTTTTTCATTGCGGAACATATTTATGTGACTTATCGCTATGTTGCTCGGAACCCTTTAATTGTAAGTATATGGACCTTTTTTACAACATATATATTTTACTCTGCAGAACAATTTATGTAATTTCAATGCCTGCTACAAAGTATGTTAATCCTAAATCTTTATGATCATAGGAATCTACGGGATCTACCAGTTCCCCCCAAGAAATTATTTCCATTCAATTGCTAGCCTTAATATTTTTTTCTCATTAAATCCTGAATCAAGCGTACGCTACTAGATATGATCATTAACAAAAAAGTCCTTCGAATGTTAAAGTGTTCGAAGACTTCGTTGAATCGTTGACCCGACGATAAATTAAATTCGTTTCTCTAATTAAAGCGTAGAAAGAACATCAATACTTGATGATTAGGGGAGTTCTCTCTCCTCATTAATTCTACCTGACTTCTCTTTTTTAAGTCATGAGGAATCTGTGTACTGCCATGTGAAATTTTAATGTTTGTTTCAATGACTTCGCCCCAGATTTTCCAGTCAGCTCTACACATCATTTACCTCCTTGGTATTTGAATATTCATTTTGCAGCCAACTTTTAGAACAAATTTATCTCTCGGCCCTTTTACTACCTATATATAATTATTTCACTAAAGTACGTAGCACAAAACTTTATTTGGTTCATTTTTGAATAACAATGGATATAAGCAATATAAAATTGACCGATCCGGGATTCACTCACCAATTTTACTACTTTGTGTAAATATGCTTAATTTGAGCAAGGAGTTGCATAATATAGCTAAAACTGAACAGAAGAGCTATCTAATGGCATTATTCCGCAGCCTGATTATAGAAGGTAATGAGATAGATCTGGAAGATAGAATTTAGGACAGAAAAGAAAATCTGAGCCAATCTGAAAATAGGTTTAGGCGTCACAAATTATCGTATTGTTTTTAAACAAGTGAATGCAACTGAAGTGGACGTTCAGAAGCTAATTGTAGTAACATGATTAAGGTGTAAGCCTTTTATCATGCATTTTATTTGAAACACGAATCAATACCAGTATGAGTACATTTGATAAATGTAAACAAAATACTCTGAATATTTTTACTTATATTCCCATTTGAACTTTTGAATTATGCATATCGATGCTTATATTCATTATAAATAGATTTAAAAAAGGTATGAAATAGGAGTAGCTATATTTCTATCAATAGATATCAGCAACTGAGAAATGAGTGCTTGTAATGTGAACAACTGCAGTGCTTCTCTCTGCCAAGTAATCCGCTTGTTCATTGCCATAGACACCACAGCTGAAATCCACAGTAGAGCTAATGTGTTTTGCGGTCAAAGTATAGAGAGGTGACTGACCTTCAAGTTTCACATATCTTGCAGCATTTTCTAGATCCTGTAACTTGAACAGTTGCTTGGAAATCAGACGAAAATACTAAACGTATAGCTACATATTAAGCGATTATATACTAAGCGTATAAATGCATATCAGACATGAAACACTCACTAGAATGCAAATGTTTGTTTTTTCTAGAATCAGTTGATTATTTATATATGCTTAATGTCACATTACATATGCATTTTATGTTTTAAAGCATTTTATTGGATTGATAATCCTTTTGAAAACGCTCCTTTAAGAACTTTTAAACGGAGTGGGTTATGTTTGTAAATTTAAATGGACTTGCAAGTGAAAGGTTTGAAAACCACTGTCTTAATACAACTACTTTGTTTGCACATTTAACACGTTGATGTTTACGCTACAAACATTTCCTGTATGTAAAGCTGCTTTAATACAAACGAATTTATCAAGCAATTACTATAGAGATGAACAGAGGCATTTTCTGCCTAATTTTACTTCTAATGCTTATTTTGTAAGTGGCACATCAAAGTATCTCCTTACTGTGAGAACAATTTATTCTAATCCGTAAAAATGTTCTGAAGTATTCAGTTATAATAAATGATCGCTGCCGTTGCACTAGAACTTTTAATCAAGATTTGAAGTCGAAAACACGAATTTCATCTCATTTTATAGTTCTTAATTGCTAAATATTGACTATTTCCTACAAATTAAATATATGAAGAATATTAAGGCCAACACTGCGAGTTGAAATTCTATCGCTAATTAAAACAAATTAATCTCCTAAGGTGAAGCATAAGGGAAACACACATACAAGGGAAGAGCGCTGGGTTGATCATTATTTACTAAACGTAAATGGCAATTAAAATATCATACAAAACAGTGTCTTGATAAATCCATTGGCATTAAAGCAGTTTCCGGTAATAACCTTCTTCCTAAAAATGTTAGATCCTAGTCTAATTAGCACTACGGCAACAAAAAGAGATTGTAAAGTTACAAACTAGACCTTGTCAAGGATTAAAGTGTTCATTCTCTAATGATCTGTTCGTAATTTCTCCAAGCACACCTCAATTTTAACTTTTTGTCCTAATAAGGAAACGTTTTGATGCTTTCTGTTTCAGGTTTCGTCGAAAGTATAATTATTGTTTGCTAACACAATACTTTACAAATATTTGTCATAATGTATACACAAAGCCGCTTTAATAAGGATGTTAGTATTCTTTTCAACATAAATTGTTGCGTTAGTGCTATCAATATTTAAAAAGCATTCGATAAGGAAATTAAACGCTCATCTCTGATTTACATAATTCAGAAACGATCGTCGTATTTAATGTAAATTCTAGACTAAACACAGCATAAGGGAGAGAGAAGAGGTTGTACTCTAAACCTAACATCACTTTGGGTAATGTTTAAACGTTTCGTGTTTGTCAAATTAAAATAACTCAAAGAAATGCTTTGTAAGATGTAAACCATTTAAAGACGAAACCACGACCGTTCTCATAGCGAGGAGTACATTACATTCCGGTGTTTTTACCATTTCTACGTGTCTTTGCTAATAGCGAATCTTAAGCATTTCATCCGTATATCATAGACGCTATTATGTTGAATGGTATTGAAATGTATGATTTATATATAGATTACACATAAATGTAGATTAATTTTAAATGTAAATGAACTTATGAAATTCAAATATATATAAAGTATGTTAATAAGAATGGAGTGTTTGTTTATACATTGAATATTTTCGACCCATTTCAAGTTTTCTATCTGTTTTGGACCCTTCTGATGCAAAATCCGTCTCTTGAGCATCTGCCTGCCTGTCTGACTGTATGTGTGTGCCAGTGATACGTCCAAGCGGTTGAATATATTTTCATGAAACTTTACATACTGGGAGTTCCTGCATTTATTTAGTGATTGAACTTAGTTGCGTAAGTCTGTCTGTCCGTCTTCGCGTTCTATGTTTGGTTTTGTGTTTCTGTGTTTGTGCAAGTATCACATGAGATTTGTTCACCATATTTTAATTTAATGTTCTATATTTGATACACCACATTTTACTTTAGTGAATAAATTATTTCAAAATTCTTTACTTACATATTTATATAAGTTTCACGTTAAAATATCTGAGTAACTATACTTGAATCCACCAAAATTTGGTAGCTTTGGAGTAGTTGGGAGGTAAATTGAGCATTGCAATTACTTTCATTGTTTTACCAGTTTTGCTGAAATATCAATTATTTTCCAAAACTATTTTTACGGAATTTGAATTCTAATAATTTATATATTTCGAAACTTATTTTTTCTTTACGAAATATAAAAAAATTCTGAATATTTTTGACAGACAACAGAGACTGTACAGAACAAAACGTTTCAAAATAGTACCGGTAGCTAATATAGCAACTTTGGTATTTTTTTAATCGTTTGCTTTTTAAAATTTGTGTCCGTTATATTCCAAAAATCTATTTTGTAGGGAAAAATCACTACTTTTCGTTCGAAGCTTTTTTAAAATCTGTTTTAAGATGTATTTCTGGATTTTGAATGTGATGTTTGTCGTTCAATAACTGTAATGAATGTAAATAATGGTTTATTAGCTTTAAAAACATTTTTAATCATTGTATGATAATTTTGAGAAACGCGTTTGTTTTTAAATGACATACAAGGCACTTATATGCATACTCTGATCTATTATATGCATATGGGTAACATTGACACTCAAGATACTCTTCTTTCTTACTAAAAATTTTAAATTCTACAAAAATGTAAAATGTTAAATATGACATTTATTTACATTTGTGAAATTGGGTATTTAACAATTGTGTACCTTTATTAGAGTGTGGTAGTTGTAACATGGTATGAATGGTAATTACAATTTATTACCGAAAACGGAAATTAGTTAACCAATTCAACGCGAGTAACGCCGGGTTATTCTGCTAGTTTTAAGTAAAAATGATATTCATGAAATTTGAATATAAATGAAACATAAATTTTAAATCAAAATTAATTATATTAATTTTAAATATAAATGATATATATGAATTTCAAATATAAATCGAACATGAGTTTTAAATATAAATTAAGTATGAAATAAAATTTAAATTTTTTAATACAGTGCAAATGAAATTTAAATTTTTCAATACAGTGCAAATGAAATTTAAATTTTTTAATACAGTGCAAATGAAATTTAAATTTTTTAATAGTGTTACATACTGCTATTTATAACAAATACTTCTACTTATTTTCAATTAAAATTTCTACTATTTCGAGAGCTATACCATAAAAATGTTATCCAGGAATTGTCAGTATTTAAAAAAAATTCTAATACGTTTTATAGAATTTTGAATGCGGTAGAATAAAGTCACAAGCTTCCAAAACTTGTCAAATATACGATGAAACTATGTAGATCACTCGACAACTAATGAATATTCTAGTTTAGATTTTCCATCCATGAATTTAAATTTATTCATATTTCACCCAATATTCAATATTTTATATGTTAATACTGAATTAAATAAGTGTCATACAAGTACGTGTTAAAGCTTTTTCAGTTTGCACCTTTCATTCTATCGATGCAAATTATAACCTAATTTAGCGGTATTTGATTATTTGAATCACAAATATTGTTTTATTGTTACACACACTTTTGAAATGCATTTTCCTTTCAAATTATCATAAGCTTAAATTGAAAAGCGCATTCTAGAAAACTGTATGTAGTCTGGAAAATGTAAATTTGCTGTTACCTATAAGATATTTTAAATCTATATTTGGCTTTAAATTTAACCCTCTGAGTGTCACCTAAATAAATACGTCTATTCGTTGAAAGTATACCGACAATCATTCTATTAGTCAAGAGAGTCAAAACTGGATATAAGTCATGCAGGGCAGACTGCCTGTTGCAGAGCCTGTGCCACATACCTGTGAACCCCCTCTCAGTGGGGTAAATCAAAGCAACAGATTACTATTTTTTGCCATTTCATAATAATATATTATGTATCTTACGACATTTGATAAATAATGAAAGTGTGAAATTTAATTTAATTTCTCACAACTTATTTCATTTAACCCTCCAGATGGTTTAGACGAGATATCTCATCCATCAAGATCTGACCAATTTTGCTAATGACGTGACACCTCGTTGAAACAACCATCAGGGGGTTGAATCAATTTAACGATTTAACTTCTTAAGCGCAATCTCCTGTGCCCATACATTTGTAAAATAAAAATACATATGTAATAAAAATATATTATGTATACATTTTCTGTGCGAAGGGGATAAGGACACTTTTTAACAATTTTAACACAAATTAATTTCTTATTCACGTAAGATGCATTAAAATCAAACGTTTCACTCAATTTAATATACTAAAGTACATGATAAAAAATTTTACACTTCACTATGTTTTTTTAAACCGTTGATAAGGGTTCATTCTACCACAGTTGTTAAAAAAACACTAGATATTTAAAACGATCGTGCGGTTAATCCACTAATAAGCACATTGCAGTTGGACGAATATAGTAATTAGTGTGAGTGGAGTAATTTCCGGAAGTTTGAACGAATGAGTCTGCATGGCTTGAAACGGAAGCGGGCATAATGGGGACACCGTATCCCAGTAAGATATGTAATTACTGCATGTTTATTTCAACGGAAAATCCAGGGCGTGTTATTCACTCGAATGGCACAAAGCGGACTGAGATTACACATGAACTGGATAATTAAAGCGAATTTATATGGCCGGTACAGAAGGTTATCGCGTTGAAGTATGTTTCATTTCAATAAGAGTTGTGTACTTGATTTGTGTTTTCGGTGGAACTAATTTGTGCAAATCATTAATGAATTTTAGTAACTGGTAGATGTGATATCCATATTCCTGAAAACCACCACTGTCAATTCTTTAGATACTTTATACATGATACAAACTTAAAATAACATATGAAACGATACAAAAGTTAACCCCCTAAAAATAATTTTCAAACGAAATGAGTCATAGTTCTACAATTAATCCCCCTTTTATCCTCTTTTCATCTACTAGTCTTTGTCTCACCGCTATAACCACTTGAAGCACCACCAGTATATCTTGTCACCGCTTTCACCCTTGAACCTTCCCACCTCGCCAACCATGGTTTTAAAAAGCCCAGCTCACTCGAGATGTTTTTTTCGTCTTCTGACATTCAGAATTCCACTGCATTCAAACACAACACTTGAGTTGCATGTGCAACTTTACAGAAACACCGATTTTTCTGCCACTAAAGTTTCTCACCAGGTTGCCTTATCCATCAATCTTTCTCTAAAGTATTGACCCCTAGCGGACTTAGCGGACTAATTTTTTTCTCCTTATTTGTTCATGAGCCCCTTGGAAAAAGATCAGAGCCGTTTTAAACATCCTATGCACAACACAGAGCCTATCTATTTATTTATGTAATTGGGGTCAACGCCAATGAGATTAAGTGCCAAAATGGTGATAAACAACATTTTAACCCTCCAAGTGGTTCAAGATCAGTATCGTAAGTAAGATATTGTTGATTGTTTTGTGATGAGAACACGATCTGGTCAGTTTTCTTCTAATGACGAGCTGTCTCGTCGATCAAGATCTGCTAATGGCTTTGCAAATAACGAAATACCTCGTCGATAACCACCAGGAGGGTTAAATATCATGCGAGGGATATGTATCATGCGAGGGCATGTAGCTAATGCTGTCACATGTAGCTGTAATCATACATTCTGCTTAATTTTTATTTGAATATTTAAAAGATGAATTTCTATGTATTCCATTGGACAATTATTTAATATGTATAAAAAATTTTTAAATCATGTGAATGATTTTTAAAGCATGTCTAGTTTGTTCGTTGTGAACAAATCAGACTAAAGATGAGATAAAATTGAAATAATTGAATTTTACTTAGAATATCGATATCTCATAGTGTTCAGCAAGAGAGCAAACATTATAGAAATGGCAGCCATTTAAGATATTTAATTTTCCTTGATAAAAAATATTTCAAAGCATGTATTCGGTTGAATAAAAACTAGTTTATTTGCTTTTAAGTGACTTTTTTGGAAGGCGCTTTGTAAGTACATTTTAACACTCCTGGTGGTTGCCTTGACGAGGGATCTTGTCATAAGTAAAACTGACCAGATCTTGATCTCTCTCTTCATAATATAAAATGGAAATGAAACATTGATAACGAGATATCTCCCCATTAGAAAAATTTATCAGATCTCGATGGACGAGATATCTCATCGAAACCACTTAGAAGGTTAAAAACGGATTCAAGTAAAAGGGCTACTTTAAACTAACGAACAATTTTTGTCATGGTGGGAAGAAGAAAATTTTCGACGAAAAGTCTAATGATACTATGAAGGGAAGAGAATTAAATGACCAAGAACAATGGTGTTGATGTATAATCTTAAGCAGTTATGAGGAAGTTTACAAGGTCAATCGATTTTCAACACTTACTTCTCCCAGTCACGAAATTAGCCTGTTAATAGGTTCAAGTCGGTCGAAAAGCTCCAAATACACATTCTAGTACTAACAACTTACGAGTTACCTGCAGGAATGCAACTAACTTTGGTAATATAGTACAGGAAGTAATTCAAGCTCAGCTACATATACCATTGCCATTTTATTGGTTCATCCCAAAAGTAATTCGTTTAAGTAATGCGGAATAAGTCTTAACGCCAAAAAAACATGTTGAACTTTCATCTAAGATATATTTAACACTTGTTCCAAACTTAATTCAGAATTTTCAGCATTATGGCGATAGCTTCTCTTGTGTTTTAATCCAAAGAATGAACCGAGTTCTCTTTGGACATCACATTCCAAATTCAAAAAAATTTCATTTAGGAGGCTTTGAAAAAGATTGTATTCTGAAGATGTCTTATAAGGAGAATAATGTGGTTGAGTCATAATTTCCCATTCAAATTGTCTTCGTTTCTCGTGTCATGTGAGGTCGTGCGTCCTCATAATGAAAAAAATCTACTTTTGTGTAGCTAATGCAGATATTTTGTCGGCGATAGCTTTTCCAGTGGCTCGCAATCCAGCTCTTTAATGACGGTGTTTTTCAGAAAGCATTTCATAATATGGATAGCGTTTGATACCATGAAAAGGTTTGTTATGGCACTCTTAAATTCACGCAAGTTAATTATACCCACGCAGAATTGATTAAGATACTTTGAAAATTCAAATAAAACATACATATTACACGATTACGTAGCATCTGAAAAACATGGCATAAATTAATCGTATCAGTAGAAAAACCCGCATTACTTATGAGATGACTTCAATTTTCAAAGGAAGTATTGTTTTTTTACGGAAGAAGGGTTACAGTAGATTAAGTATCAAAATGTTTGGGAAAGATTGAATCGCAAGTTAGACCATGTCCGTCAGTTCGTGCAACTTCAAAAAGTCCAAGACGAGCAAAGGATTAATATGATCCTCCCAGGATATCCCCAGAGTTGTCTCAGCAAGGAATGACCAGGAGATGCCTGACCCATATTCGATTTCCGACATGTCGCGAAAACCTTAAAACCATGTCCAAATGAAAGTGGTCTCGAATGTCCACTGACCAGTCTAGAGACGAGAGTCTGCAGACCTATATCACCCTTGAGTTTTCAAGGGTGATAGGAATTTTTCCAGGGAGAAAAAACCTCAGGGTGCTTCAGGTTTTTTTCTCTGGTACCAGGGTATGAACTGCTATGTGAGGAAGGAATTTTCAGATACTTTTCCGATCTTTATTTTTCACAAAAATTTCGTAATATGTAAGTGACGCTGTGAGATGCGAATATATTCTTTAAACAATACAAATTTAATGTATTACTTTTAAGATATCAATTTAAGGGATGAAGAAAGTTCGGAATAAAAACACTTGCAACTTAAACTTTTTTACAGATTTTAAAGTTTAGTTTAGAAACAATACAAATTAATTGGTGAAATAAACTGTATTCTTTGATATGGATGACATTGCAAAATATTTAATTTTTTCTTCCGTCAAACGTTTTTAAATCCTCTAAGGGGTTCACACGCATGTAACCATTCTGCAGCCTGCAGTTTTACCTGCATGACATATCTAGTTCTGTCTTTCTTGACCAATAGAATCTTTCCTGGGATTCTCTCAACCAATAGTTGTGGTTATTTAGTCATTATGTGTGTCAGTGGGAAAATGCAATGCCACATTATTCGAAAGTCTTGTGATGCTCAAGAAGGTTGAAGCAGACAGAAAATTATACAAGAAAAGCAAATATCAAATATATAATAAACACAAACGTGTAGCTTTCACCAAAGAGTATGAACCATTGTGAAACCACCTCTTATGTGCAACAAGAAGAAAATCACTCAAATATTCCCAAATTAAGATGCTAAATAAGCCTTTTAATATCTTAATTATTATAAATAATTAATACCCAACACCGCGCAACATGAGATCTTTACGTAATACATCATTAACTACACGGTGATTACACGTGATTAACAATTCCTCCATCACATAACTCGCATCTAAGCAATCATGTATCAAATCTACGATTCTGTATCCATCAACAACGAAAACAAAGAAAAAGCGATCGCATCTGCCAATAATCGTTCCAATTATCACCTCCGAAACTTCCGCTATCCTTCCATCATCATATCAAAAAGGAAACAAGTATTTCCAGCTACCCACTATAAATAACCCATTTATTCGAGGCTGCATGCATCAAATAAGGTAAACAGTATCGAAATGAATACAATAAAAATTTGGAGATGGCGTTACTTGCAATTCATACTATTTTGTAGATCCGACCGTTTACAGTTATAATGCAGATGCTATGTGGGTGAAATAAACGATATTATTAGATATAGGTGGCAACACAGAACATTCGCTTTCCCCCTTCTGTCAAAATTTTTTAAACCCTCCAAGTGTTTCGACGAAATACCTTGTCCAAGATCTGGTCAATTTTGCTAAAGACGAGCTTCTCGTAGAGATAAAACTCTCCCATTACTCCTAGTGGAACGAAGGTCCAAGTAGGAAAAACAATTGTCCCTTGCCCAGAACTGGTGACAGTTTGGAACAGGTTTTGGCACGAGAAGTTGGTTATTATTGGGAAGTTTTCGAAGCGAAGATAAACCACCTGGAGGGTCAAGCAGTCAAGAAATTGTATAAGAAAAATAAATAAAATAAGATATAAAATACTGAAATGTGTAGGAACCCTTGTGTGACTCTTCTGTGTAAACAAGAATACCAATAAAGTACTCCCAGATTAAGATGCTAAATAAGCCACTAAACATCTGAAAGAATATACGCCCAACGCATCATAACCCGAGATCTTTACATAATGCGCGATTACTACCTCCATTACGTAACTCGCATCTAAATAATCACGCATCAAATCCACGATTCAGTATCCGGGCAACATCAACAACAAATAAGAAAAAACGATCGCATCTGCCAATAACCGTTCCAATTATCACCTCCGAAGCTTCCGTTACCCTTCCATTACATCCCATCAAAAAGGAAACAAGTATATCCAGCTATCCGCGATAAACAACCCAATTATCCGGGGCTAGATGTATCAAACGCCAAGGTAGATCGTGTCGAAATGAATACAATAAAAATTCGGAGATGGCGCGAAGGTTTTTTTCATCGCAAAAATATAGGTCTCATAATGGTGGTTCATTACCCGCATCCAAATGCAACCGCTAGGGAAAAAGATGGGGATTTTCGAGGGATAAAAATGACGTTGAAAAGGGAAGAGTTGTAATTACAGCCGCGCGAGGCATCACAATCGTAGAACATCCTAATCAATTTCCTCTCGTGAGTCATTTTAAATGAAGAAGTAAATATAATGAATCGGGTTTAGTAGTTAATTAATGCCAGGGATGGGAATTTTATTTATATTTTCTCCGTTTGAAAGATTAGATTTCAATACCCCGAATGACAAATGAAATCTGTCTCTCGTCGTGGCTCGGTAGTTACATTTAGTTAAATAATTTTAATAACGCAAAAGTAAAATAAGGGTAATAAGCTATCGTTTCAAGAGTGTAAGGGGAGCGTAATCATTCTTCCGGCATTTCGAAAACGTAATTTATATGTTAATACACTGGCTCTAATTACCAAACTAAATATAACTCCGTAGAAGAACAAATATTAATGAAGGAGGTGCAACTGAGATAAAATATGCTTGGCTTTCAGGAGAAAGTGGCTTATAAAACGAGTTAGGGGTTATAAATTCAGATGAAAGGAAAAACGAATGAGATCAATACATTTTTAATGCATGCTCCTGATGTAGATGTAAAGAAAATTAGCGTTGTTTAAAATGCCTGCTCCCGGAACATTGCAGATTAACATAATAAGTATGGATTTAATATGCAGCAGCATCCAAATTTGTGTCTATAAGCTTCTAGGCATGAAAAACTATTTCTTTCCAATGTAATCGTTAAAAAAATATTTGATTTGTACGAGGATTAAAATTTCACAGATGATTTTGTGAGTAAATGTATAAAAGTATTATAGGGAGGGTGAAACTAATGTATAATTTCAAAAACCACTTATTCATTTAATTCCAAGCAACTACAATTGAACCACATTGTAAGTAATATTTCTGAGTAAGTCTGTAAAAACATTTGTAAGTTCTGGTTTTATAGCGCTTTAAATCTCTGATTTCGAACTACAACAGAAATACTTGACTAAGTATTATACTCAAAAATATGACTGAAAATTTTAACATTAATGCTGTCTTACTTTTATCCTCACGGAAACCTAAAAAAGAATATAATTCTTTCTTACAAATTTCAGTTGACAACAAATTTTAGTTAAGTGAGAATGTGTATGGCAGAAATGTATTACAATAAACCTAGTTATTTATCTAATTTTCAGTATTACAATCATTTAGTTTTAAATATGGTATCAGACATCAACGAAAAATCAAATTAAGGTACAGTCAGTTATTTATAGAAAGAAATTTTTAACATTTTAACAAACAATTTTTGTTTACCTTCTTTATTGAGACAGTAGCTTCCCCATTTGCAAGAACGGACAACTTACGTCGTTAATAATATTTATGCAATCCCATAAAATATTACAACTAACTGGTCCTGAACAGTTTAACGATTCTAAATACCAAAATAGTTGTCCAATTTTTTAACTAACGCACTAAATGATTTCAATTAGACTTATGATTACGTGCTCTACATAGAATTGTATCCAAAGGGTTATTTATCAATGCTATAAATTAATTATTCAAAATAAACCTTTTTATCTTCTTTTATGATACAATGGATGTAAATTACTTATTTTCACCCGAGTTTAAAGTCTATGTCATTAAGACAACTTTAATAAATCTTGGAAAACTACCACACGGAACATCATCCACTCACTTTAGAGATAATGACGCATGAAGTTTATAAAAGGAATTCACCTTCACACACACAGGACCAATTTCACCTGACCAATTTCCCTTATAGCGGGATATCTCGTCCATCAAGATCCGATCAACTTTGTTAATGACGAGATATCTCGTCATCCAAATGTTGCCAATCTTTTTAAGATGACAAGATCAAGTTCTGGTCAGCTTTCATCTAACGACGAAAGTCGACAAGATCTTGATGGACGAGATATCCCACTCATCAAAATCTGGTCAGTTTTGCTAATGAGACGAGACAACAGAAAGTTTATTTCAAATTTTTACACATAAGCTCCTCATTAATTCGTCAGTTTGAACAATCCATATAATGAATTTCACTGACGTACGTGGCACAGAAATTGGCGTAATTTGATACTCTCTCTCTCTCTGGTAAATGGAAACAGATATAAATATTATAAAATGTTTAATTTGAGCTAGGAACTACAAATTTTTGCTGAAACGGCTCAAAAGAGCTTGTCACTCTAATGACACTCCATTCATTCTTTAGCAGTCTAATTACTGAAATCAATGAGAAATCTGGAGGATAGAAATCACTGTTGAAAAGAAAATATGAGCGAAAATTGGTTTAGCGTTAAAAGGTGCCAGATACTTGAACAAGGGAATGGTATTAAATTGAAGTAAACGTTCAAACAACGAATTGTGGCAACATGATTGAGATCTAGTTTTTGCCATATATATATTATAATTAAATAATAACTAAGAATTAAAACAAAATATTGTTACATTTTTCCGATATTTTTATTTCATTTAGAAGTATGAAACCCATTTATGTGAACACGGATGTTATATTCATTATAAACGGATTGAAATTATATATGGTGAGTAACGACACTGCTTTGAATAGATGTAAACAAATTCAAGAAATTTAGCACAGATGTTATGCGTAAGTCTACTTTAAAACTTGAAAAATAAATATTTAACATAAAAAAATTGCTACACGAACTAAAATCAGACGAAGCAATATAGTACATGTAATTTACAGAGCTTACGTATAATACGTCAAACTAGAAAATTGCCTTTTTTGAATGGTATTTTATAATACAATTACATGATCGTAGATAATTCTATTCTGTAACAGTCAGTTAAGGTTACCCATATGAGCTCCTAATTAATCCTTCATTTTCAACAATATAGATAAGTTTAGTATTTATTCTTACAATAAAACATGAAGCATAAGTTATTTAACATCGAGAAATTAGTAAAAGAAATAAAATCAGACAAAACAATATAGTACACGGAATTTATGGAATTAACCTTATAATACGATGAATTAAAGAGAGCTGCACTTTTAAAAAGATATTTTAGAATACCATAATATAATCGCAGATAATTTTCTATAACAGTAAGATTTAAAGTTATATTGAAATTAAGAATCGTTTGCGTTGTCAACACGCAAGAACGATTAATTCAAGAGGAACGGAAATTATAAATCGATTCATTGTTACTACTCAAATAAATTAAATTCAATATACCGAATTTTTGAAACAAAATTAAATTCTAGTGTTTCGGAAAGCGGTTACGTTATGAAAGGGAAAGATGGAGCAGTAATATCGCCTGATTATATTCTTTTACAAAGCAACTATATTTTTCCTTCTTCTTGTGCACGATTATAGAGCAAATATTTAATTTTAACTCATAACTTTCATGTTATATTCTATCATGGAGATCGTAAATGCATATTTTATCCCGTATTAAAAACGAGTATGAAAGAGAGAAAATGGACGTTACAAGTTAATTGGAAATTATTTTTCCCATTACTATATTTTTTATGTATGGATCATAACAAATGCACTGAGTTATTAATCAAGAAATATCCTATAATGATAAGAACTAGTTAATACGTTTTTACGGCACAAAACAAGGCTGTTCGATAAAATAATCGTTCATCATCTCTTGAATAAATAATGTATAATAATCTAGTAAAAGGGAGATATGTCATAACGTTAGTGATATGTTTCGAAGCTTAACTAGTTTAGTTCACACATATACTCTTTTATATTGAGGTTTCCCTTTTACTTAACGATGTTTTAGCTAACAAAAATCTGCTGAAGTGGTTCAGTAACTGAAATGTGATATTAATTAGTTTAGTACTATGTTCGAGCTTTTTTTGTTATTTAGCAACTTTAGTATATAGTTTGTCAAAACACGTATGCATTTATGCATTTTAATTATAAAAGACATGACATGCGCACATTTTTCAAGTTGAAATTTTAAATACTGTAAAAATGACATAAATCATTATTGAACGTTTCAATATACTCGTGTGAAATCATTACTGCGTTGAAAAGAGTTTAGTATATCATCACTATTGAGTAAATATATTTTAATTTACTTTGATGACTATTATTATAAAGGCTTTTACTAACTTTAATTAGAGCAGTTTTGAGAGAAACTTTGAAAAAATGCAATGCTTGATATATTGACACGTGCAAAACTAGGCAGACGATAAGTGACTGAGAGAAAACAAAAAAGGGTTTCAAAAATGCCATCAGACTGATGGCAAACGATATTTTACCCGTAATTAAATTTGAATTTAAGTTTCAATTTTTAATAATGGCATCGTAGAACTATAAAGAAGCATCTTAAAACGAATCATAAAACTTCAAACACGATCCTTATTTTTATTATTATTATTCAAACACGATCCTTGTTCGCTGTTTACTATATATTTTTTCAAAGCCATCCCAATTTTGTTTGCTTTGGTGTCGCTTTTCTCCAAATAAACCTTTAAATTTTCAATTTTTCTTAGGATAATATTATAAATACATTTACTCATAATTTATTGATGTAGTAATATGTAAGAAAACACTAACATAAAAATTCACATTATTTCACAAATTTTTCAAATGTCCACGAATAATTTCTATTTCCATCAATAACAGCTGAAATTTGTTACATGGTTTTATTTCGTTACATTAAGAAATTTTACACTTTAAGTATTTATTAGTAGGATTATTGAATGTGCTTCCTGGTCAGATTTTTTCTTAAATGAACTATACTTAGACTGACATAATATTGGGCTATAAAAGTTTGGCAATATGTATTAGAAACTTAATACTGAAGTCAGGTAATATGACTTCAGCATGTACTTATTTGCTGTGTTAAAATGAAGAAAGCGTGTTAACTTTACAATCTTATAGTTAAACATAATCACGATTTACTGATACACATTTTTCCAAACGCACTATGTACGTTTTCATTCCATCTACGAAGAAAGTATGTGGTTTGCTCTTGATCCCTTTGAGAACAGCAACTCATTTTTAAACTTTTCCAATTTACACTCCATAAATTTAGCAATTTGAGGGGTTCACACTCATATAACCTTACAGTAACCTGCAGTCTTCTACTATATGACTCCTAACCAGTTTTTGAACTTAGTCAGTCGAATCTCTCCGAGGATTCTTCCAGCCAATAGATGTGGTTAATTAATCATTTTGCATTCTGTCGTGTAAAAGCAATACTACTGAGAATCTCGTGGCGTCCAGAGGGTTAAAGATACACATTTAACTTTTTGAAGGACAATGTGATAAAAAAATATGAAAAAGGACTTTATGGGTGAAGACCTATCACCACATATGAATGTTTTTGTACATTACCAAAATTTACTTTTCTGACCTCCAGACCAGATCTTGATGGACGAGATATATCGTCACTAGAAGAAAATTGACCAAATCTTGATAGACGAGATATATCGCCATTAGAAGAAAACTGACCAAATCTTGATGGACGAGATATATCGTCATTAGAAGAATCCTGGCCATATTTTGATTTCGTCATAAAAAATTCGGCAATATCTTGATGACAAGATATCACTTGTCACTGGCAAAATTGGTCAGAGCTTAAAGGACGAGTTAGTCGAAATCACTTGGAGGGTACAATAACTTCAAATTTCCTTATATGAGAGGAATTTTCTGTCAAGCTAAATACAGGTGGCGGAGTGTTTCTGTGGGAATGCATGTTTCCCGAACGTATTCCGAATAATATCACTTGACAACAAAAGGAGTTCCCTGAAATTGATTAAAAAAAAACAGATGGCAAAGCTTTAACCATGTTCAGTTTAAAAACATGTTTTGGACATGAATTAAACCTTCTGGTGGTTGTCTAGACGAAGTATCTCTTATTAGCAAAATTGAACATATCTTAATGGACGAGCTATCTCGTCGTTGGCAGATTGGCCAGATCTTGATGGACGAGATATCTCGTCGAAATCACTTGTTGGGTTAAGGCTTTTACGGCCACTTATGAAGAACCCCCTTCCCTCCTATCACATCTGGAATACTTCTTAGACATTAGAATAACAAATGAGAGAATATTTATTTCCCTTATCCTCAATATACCAACCTGCACAATTTCAAGGTGGTAGAACTTCAGACATCACATCATCCTTCATAGGATTAATGTTAGCAAACAGCCCTTTTATCACAAGGAATTTTTCCCTATTTGGGGCTATTTTTTCCCTATTCAATCAGAATTCAATATTTCAGATATTACACCCATCCTCTGGCGTAAGAAATGTTCGCATCCAGCAATTCAACCGCAAGACAAAATAAATACCGTCTGTGTACCATCCAAACATGTGCCATTCTTCTCTCCTTAAATGCGAAAACCATCTCAGCCCCAATCCATCACTGTTGTGTTTCTCCCTCTGCTGTCGCCCGTGACACGTTTCGTGACGGTTTACATCCGTAAAAAACATCCTCCAACGCTTGCTGCTGGTGTTAAAATATGCATATGCCTGATCGATCGCCACATCTGCTCCCATTCACAGCTCCTGCGATATTCCGAATGGAATAAAAAGACACCTCTGATATTTCTGTTCGTAATACGGTTTTCGAGTGGGGGACGGGGGTGTTCCAATGTATTCGCTGTCCTCTTCGATTATCCGATTCTTGATAAGGCGACACGATGAGGTGTCGTCAGAATCTTAACGCGGACGAGATCACGGCAATTAGTGAGGTCACGCGAACCGTAGGCAATTGACGTAGCACACCTCACGCGATGCCAGGTATGGCATCACGCCATATCCAATTGATTTCTGCTGTTTTCCGTATAACAAAGCGGAAATGTATGCTGAATTGGTGATTTATCACTTAGACAAAGAAAAGTGTTGCCTTTATGCTAATTGGTCTGAGTTCCTAATCTGTTGTATTGCCGTTTAAAAAGTTTCTATTTTTTCTAATAATCGGCCAATTGAATTTAGTGGTTATGACACTAGAAGGATGGATTTGTGAATCTTTTGGCGTTACCTTGGTACACCATGGGGATGGTTTCAAGTTAGTTTTCACATGCATGCATACATTTTATGGACAAACCGTTCATACAGAGGACACATTGATTCTAGACGTACAAACATTCTTACCTTTTTACCTTTTAACCAAGAATCTTTCGATCAAGAAGCTACCAGCACCCTGACCACTAGACCGATTGATCGGCGCTGTATGAAAATAGTTTTATTTTCTCTCTACGATTTTTTGCCGTTTGAAAGTACACTTCGGCTTTTCGCTCAACGATGATTTCTTCCTACACGAGGGCTAACTAGACCAGCTTTAAATTAGATGGCGAACCATTAAGAACGTCCATGCCACGACCGAGATTCAAGGGATGACTTGACCAAGTTTGAAGTAGATGGTGAGCCACTGCGAACTTCCATGCCTTGACTGAGTTCGAGGACAAATTAGACCAAGTTTAAAGTAGGTGGCGAACCGCTGAAAAAGTCCATGCCATGACCGAGATTCGAGGGCTAACTAGATCATGTTTAAAGTAGATGTCGAGCCACTACGGACATACATGCCATGATGGTGGTTTGGGGGTTAACTAGACCAGTTTGAAGCAGTTGACGAACTACTATGAACGACCATGTCGTGTCCGCGATCCGCGAACTAACTAGACCAGGTTTAAATTAGGTGACAAATTACTACGAACATCCATGCCGTGACCGGGATTCGAAGGTTAACTAGACCAGGTTTGAAGCAGATGGCTAACTACTATGAACGTTCATGTCGTGTCCGCGATTCGAGGGATAACTAGACCAGGTTTACACCAGACTGAGAACAACTGCGAACGTCCATGCCGTGAACAAGATTCGATGTCAAAGCCAAGGTCAGCGCGAAACTTCGGCTGGCAAGCTAACTTTGAAAGTATGAATTTACTTTTTCGATTATGCCAACCAATAGGTTTAGTGTTCAGGGTGATTTTTTAAATATTATTGATTTCAGTTTGAAGTGTAATACTACAAATATTTGTTTGTTAGTACTCATTAGTTTGTTTGTACGTCGTACAAGGTCTAAGGCCAATCCGAATTAAACCTGGAATGTTGCGCATCTATATGTTAACTGTTATCACCGAAAAAATACTTGGAAATAATTGAGTTTTACAGACTCACTGTCATGCAATATCTTGGATTAAACATTCTCAATTCAACATCTGATCGTGTGTAATGTCTGTGAAACAAAAGGTCAAATTAAAAATTAAAACATTGCTAAGGTAAGAATAGTTTTTATAAAACAAATCAGGGAATTTTAAGTTAGTTCTTTATAAATATTACAGTTCGATTCTTCAATTTTTTTCAATATGTTCCAACGTAAAATCAAATTAAATTTAAAACATTTAATGTATTACATATTTTAAACAGAAAAAATATACTGTGGGAAATGTAGTTTTCCAGATCTTTCAGGTTCAACGGAAACCAAAAACAATCGATAAAATTCCCTCTGCCGTTACTGTAGTATCATTTCCTTAATATTAAAAATTTACTTTTCGTAAGGAAAAGAATATTAGTTGAAAATAATGATTGATCTTGCAAAATAAAAGTCAATACAATTTTGCATATAATTCAAAACCATTCGTTACTTTCTTCTTCGAAATAATATTAGTCTCATAAAATTCTCCAGTTACATTTCATATTTTCGAATAATTTTGCAAATATGTCATCCTAAGAATTAATAGAATTCAACCTATCATGAATTTTGATACCGAAATGGAAACCATTATTTGAAGCAATCTCTATACATATACTTTATATTTAAAGTAGGTTAAGACCATTAAGTATACCTATATATCTCTTGGAAACAAAAGATAAAATAATATGATCACACTGCGTTTGCTTCTATGTATGTACTGAAGTATTACCGAAAAATTGTTTGTACACATATCTTTCATTTTCGCTAATCAATAATACAGACAAATACAATTCAACCTTTATGCTCGAGCACCTCGTAATACAAATTTTCTTAATTTTTTACTCCCAAAATTTTTTAGGATTTACTAATAGCAAACTAGAATTATTTAGTACTAGAATACATGTATGGGATTGCCAAACACCATAGCATAATATCACAAATATGCATTATTTATCTCTCTCTCTCTCTCTATATATATATATATATATATATATATATATATAGATAAATAATGCATATTTGTGATATTATGCTATGGTGTTTGGCAATCCCATACATGTATATATATATATATATATATATATACTCCAACCGCCAAATGTTTTGTATAGATACCATTTTTTCTGGTACCATTTTTATACTATTTTTTGCGAATGCTTTTTCTTAAAGAGCCAAATTATAAATAAAATAAAAAAATTGCAACTGAATTAGACTCGTGTGCAGCTTTAAATGGTTTCATTTACCCTTCCCGGGCGTTACGCGTACCACAATTTGAATAGCACAATGATCGTCACTTTTCTACATGAAACCAAGCAATTATAAAGAAACCAGTATTACAAATTTACAGCTGAGAACGACATTTTACGATAAATAAATTTTTTACACTTATAAATAAAATATGGGCGATCACATATAACGCGGTTAATTTCTCTGCATCAGTTAAACTATTGCTAGAAAGAACATTGTACAGATTTCTAGAAGTGGAATGAAAGTAACACGTTTGTTACTCTAGCATGAAGCCAGCTTCAAAAATGCAAAGGAAGCCAGTTTACGGATACACTGACTGCTCTTAACATCGTACAACGAAAGCTGAAAAACACGTTCTCACCACTTCATTAATGGATTCACACTAATAATTTGTTTTGTACCTCTAATCCATCAGCTACAAAAACCCGTATGTAAAGACATCAGTCTTACAGATTCACAGCAGAATGACCAAAGTACATCATTACAGTTATAGAAATAGAAGATGAAAGAACATAATTACATAAATAGCATAGTTCGCTTTTATGCAGTAATTAAACTATTGCTAAAAAGCAGGTTGTGCATGTTTTGACCATTTCAAAGAGTACGGTCAGTATGTAGGATCGTTACTTTCACATGAAGCCAGCTTCAAGCATGGAAAGGAAAACAGTCTTACATATTGGACCGATCTTTGAGTACATTTCAAGACAAAAAATAAAAGAACACGATCAACTTCATTAATGGATGTATGCATTAGACCGACCTCCAACGCATCATCTACAAAAACAAATATCTATCAAATTAACACTGCAATTTCAGCACATGGATTGATTTAAATAAACCGCCTGTCTAGGAAAGTCCGGGGAAAATGCAGCACAGTCTGTGCAATCATTTTCTTCCCACTCCAGTCTGAGGAACAAACAGCAAAGCCCCCTTGTTGACAAAGAAGGACGAGGGGACCATGCCTTGATTGCGAAGCGGTGTGAATCCTTAAAGGAAATACCTCCCGCATTCCTCGGGGACTAGGTTCGCGCCTCCACGCCGAAAGGGAAATCTCTGACGTGACCTCGATTTATTCATTGCATTCCCGGGATTTGATTGTGCGTATTTCCTTATGATACAGCCCTGAACGGAAAATGTGCCACATTTGCATAGATTGGGGGAGAAGGAAATGTTTTGTTCGCTAGGTGTCTTTTGTGCGATGTGCATAAGAATTTGGTGTGTAGTTGAAAATTGTGATTTGGATGTGTTCATCAAGAGTGGGGAGATTTTCCTTTCGAATAGTTATTGAATAAATAGCTTCATATGTAATTAATAGGGTAAGTGAGGGTGAGGGTACGCTCGTATGTCGAGAATTCGAGCACAAAACATTTGGCATCATACATAATAGATGCTATGTTCCTTTCAAATTAATAATCATTGTATACCGAATTAATTCTATCCAGAAATATATATATATATATATATATATATATATATATATATATATAATGTATATATATATATATACATTTTAGAAAATGAGTCATATAACTCACTCTTCAGATTGTACTATTTATACTGACTTTCTTAAAAGAGACTAAGTAGCAAAATAAATTTTAGCCCTACTGGTGGTAATCTCGAAGAGGCATCTCATCATTAGAAGAAAAACTGGCCAGATCTTGATGGACAAGATCATTAGAAGAAAATTGATCAGATCTTGATGGAGAAGATATCTCGTCAAAACTACTTGGAGGGTTAACCTAGTACATAACATCATGTTGTACTTGGTTCATTAAATGGCATGATTGTTCTATGTTCAGTTCACTAATTAATATGGACAACACCATTAATCGTTACTTCTCTGCCTTTGATCAGCTACTGTAAGGAAACAGTTTTACAGGATCTTAATTGAAAGAGAGAGACCTTTCGTTACATTTTTTTACATTTGGAAAGAGAGAGAGAGAGAGAAATCATAAACGAATACAATAACAACATTTTTCGATCATCAGCATGAATTAAAACACTATTGATGAAAAGTAGGTTATACAGATTTTGAGCTGTTCAATTCGCAGATCAATGAATTATAGTCTGCACGATTTCGTTACTTCTTAATTGTTTTTAGAATTTAATGCTTATATTTCAAAAATACTTTCACTCTGATTTTACTTATTGCCAAGAATTAGTCGGAATATAACATAATTTGTTTCAGTACTCTCAAAAACGAGTTGATATCATCCATTCTGTTTGAAATACATGAAGTGGAAACATTTTGTTCTAGTCTATGTTCTCTTTCCCATCCAGGATTTCCAAATAGTCCAAACAACTTTAATACGATTTGTGATAGAGGTAGGGGAGAAAAGTGCTCCATATTTGCATAGACTGAAGGGAAAGGAAATATTATTTGTTAGGTGGATATATTCAGTGGGGGATAACGAGAAGTGGGTTTGATGTAAATTCCTAATTTGTACTTTTGAATGTAGATTCGTAAAAAAAAATAATGTTCTTTGTGGCAGATGTTTGAATTGATATTGCAGAAATAGATTTCATCGTAATTACTCGATTGTGCGGATTAATTGCTATTATTCTCTAAAATTGACTATATGTGAAGTCTTATTTGGGTTCAGTTTTAGGCATGAATAACCCTCCTGGTAGTTGTCTAAATTAGGTATCTCGTCATTAGCAAAACTGACCAGGACTTGATGGATGGGTTTCTTCTAATGACGAGAGTTATTAAAAGAAAACTGACTAGATCTTGATCTTGTCATCATAATAGGTAATATCTTGATCTCGGTAATAGCTTGATCTTGGTAATATCCTGACCTTAATATCTTGATCTTGGCAATATCTTCATCTTAGTATTTTCTTGATGACGAAATACATCGTCATTACAAAATTGGTCAGATATTGATGGTCAAGATATATCGTCGAAACCACTCGGAGAGTTAAAATGTATTAAAAGGAGTAGAATACTTTTAGTTGTCAATTAACTTTCCCAGTGGTAGTCTCGACGAGGTATATCGTCATTAGCAAAACTGAGATCTTGATGGACGAGATATCTCGTCATTAGAGGAATACCAATCATTCCGTGAAAAAAACTATATATTGATCTCTTCTTCAATCGAAAAAGAAAACGGCAGTATCTTGATGATGATATATCTCGTCATTAGCGAACGAAACTGATCAGATATTAATGAACGAGATATCCCGTCAAAACCACTTGTAGGGTTAAATACTTGTAACTAATAATGCTTATTCTCAGGTGCTTTTTTTGAACATAACACATAACATTTGCGATCTCACTTTTGAAAAATGGGAGAAATCAGTTTTCTCTGCTTGAAGCACTTATTTCAATATTCCCTCAAACGTGTTTATTTGTACATACCTTCTGAAGTGTACATACCTTCTGAAAAATACAAATGCTACATTTTCACATTCCTAATTTAGATTTTCAAAAATATAAATACCTTTACTGAATCCAGAATTGAACGATATTTTACATTAAATAACACTTTTCAAATGTGATACGTTCGTGGCTGAATCAGAGTTTGTTTACTTGTAAGCTGAACCTGTTTAGGCATCATCTATTAAAAGCAAGATGTGAACTTCCGAAATACCTTTTTCAAAGACTAGACCAATCATATTGCATGATGGAGTAGAATTATGTGTATAAAAACGAACTTAACAAAGGAATGTATCTAAAAGGAAGTACAATGTGACTTGTTCAAAGACAGGATGATCGACGGTCTCCTCAACAAAAGTCTATCACTTATAACCAAACAATAAATAAATATTAAAAAAGTAGCATAAAGTGTCAGTTTCGATGTTTTTTGAGTTCCCTGTGATAGTTATTAGATTAAAACTTTAAAAAATCTTGCGATAAAAGAACATTGTTGCATATAAGTTTTTCAATTTTTATACAGTAAATACACCAAACACGTACACATAACACATTGCTTCATGCCTATTTTTTAAAAATCTGTTGTTTTCGCTGAAATATTCTGTTAATATCAAACATGTATTTTTTATCCCAAGCTTATTTAAGAAACATGTTTTTCTAAGAAGTTTTTTCTTTGCTTTTTCTGATTTCTAAAAGCAGTCTACGTTTATGTTTTACTTTAGTTTCCTTAAAAATGTTAGATAAACTTTGAAATGTACTGAATATATTTAAATGAAAATATTTCGCTTTATAAATTTGAAATTTCGGAATAAAATGGTTTCATCTGAATTATCTTTTACAGAGTTATACGTTTTTCTGTAATTGTGTGAAATGCCAATGCGATTTTTATGTACACAAACCATGTCAATAAAAAGTGTGAAAATAAAATTACAATTAACGTATGAATCATTTAAATTTTCCCTCAGTAAAGAAATATTTAGTATTCAAATTTTATGACTATTCCCTGCCCTAGAAAGCAATTAGTAATATAAAAAGTTCATTAATGTCTTTTAATCCTGCCTTTTAATGTACCATACTTTCATATAGAAAGTGGATATTTCATGAAAAATAATTTTTTGCGCTGACGTAATCAAATCAGTGTAACAGTTTACATACTATGATAATAGTTTCACGTTCTCTTTAAATAAAAATGGAATTTATTTCACAAAAATAATCATGGAAACTGAAAACTAGTTATGTCACCTGCTTGCATGCTATACAAATAGCTACATTTAAAGAATTACGGGAGTTACAAATTTAACTATCATAATCATTTTGTTACTATTATTGGTACTATTGTACTCAATAGAAAATATTACATAAAAAATCAATAATAAGAATATTTTAATACGCTTTCCTTTTTGAAACAAAATGTTTCCTTCAATCTCATTAATGGTTGATTTCATCCTTTTACGTAGAAAATATATGGCTCAGGTATATTCTTTATGTAAAAGAATAAAACCGAATGCTGGTGCTTTTATTATCATGGTGATGTAAATGATGGTTATGCGTTCGTGTAGTCAATATACCTTTCATATAGCATTAGTAACCTCTACATGTAATGAGATTTATGTGAGGTAATTCACAATCACCTCACATAAATCTGTAAACATAAATTTATTGTGAATGAATAATCGCCGTAGTACGGACTTACTAAACGGTGGTATTATGTTAATTGAGAAACGAGTTGAGTTATAAGTAAGAAATAATAATTCGTTAAAGAATAATGTGGTAAAATTACTTTGAGTTATTAATAAGTATAAACTGCATGATACAGTGTCTATTATACATAAATTAAGGAAACAATCTTTAAATGAAGCTTCTTGTAAACATAGTAGGCCGTGCGTTCCTTATATATCACGTACATATTGAGTAATTACTGTACTTATGTGAAAGATGGACTAGTTTAATGAGTACTTTAAATACATATTATCACCTGAATGAAAGAACTAATTAACTCGTTTTTTGATTTGAGGACAATCTCAGTTCCAAATATATCTACATTTCTTGTTGACCGATAGATAGCACGTAAGTGGTCAAAAAACATTATGTAGTGCTTGATTTAAATTATATATGGTCTCAGTTTTACTAATTTACGTATTGCTTAAAATACAACGTTTTACTTGGATCTCGCTTTCAGATGACTTTATTATATATTTGTTGTTTCTAAATGTAACGCTAAACTCAACTACTTCCTCAATTATGTTGTTCCATAAATATTTAAGTATATCTTCTTAAAGTGTATATTTTAACTGTATAGGCGAAAAATGATTCGGTTATTGACATTGCAATCAAAACCAATCCAGTTACTAAAAGAAAAGAAAATTTATTATACTCTTTCTTATAATATGTTCCAGTTGGTCAAGCATATGTGTAGATCTGGTTAGCAAAATTATCAGCACCAAATGCATGTTACAATAACGTAACGTGATTTAATACAAAGTAGAAGTATTACTTCACTGGGACTATGAGAAATTGAGAGGGCTCGAACAACAACGATAAGTGATTATGAGAATTTTCTGACATTTGTTAAAAAAATTAATAAAAAAGCGAAGTTTTATTGAGGGTGGAACCGGGAAGAGGGTAAAACTTCCAATTCTCCCGTCTCCACCCGTAATTAACACAGCTTCTTATTAAATTATCTGACCAATAACATCCACTCATCCCATAGTCACGCATTGTGGTTGTTTGATCCCCCAATTTCTTATAGGCACAGTGACGCAAGTCCCTCTATTTCATGGTAGACAACGCGACGTCATGACATGAGTCCTTTCATTTTATATTAGATCACATTATGTCACATGGAATTCGTTAAATTATTACATTATTGCTGAATTATTATATTGATGTTTATGAGTATTCAATTCAAGATGCCCAACTTAAACCTCCAAGTGGTTTTGAAGAGATATCTCGTCTATCAAGATCTGACCAATTTAGCTAATGACGAGGTATCTCGGCATCAGGATATTGCCGATGTTTTAATGATGGCGATATCGATATGTGATCAGTTTTCCTCTAATGACGAGATATTTCGTCCATCAAGATCTGGTCAGTTTTGCTAATGACGAGATGCCTCATCGAAACAACCTCCAGGAGGTTTGTTTAAGATAATTCATTCAAATAAATCATTCAAAACTTGTGTTTTAAAGAGTCGACTCACCTATTGTCGTTATAACAGTCAGCGAATAGAGAAAAGCTCCAGAAAACGACCACTGCTGACTCCCTCCGTCCTTCCCATCATATCCATCCTTGACCGCCGCAATCAGCTCCGTCTGGAAGTGCCTCACCTCGTGCGACACCATCCTCGTCCAGTTATCCTTGTACAGGACATTCAGCTTGTCCGTGATCTCCCACAACCGCCTCACAGTCTCCTGCCGCAGGTGACTCACTTGGGTGGCCTTCTGCTCCTCGTAAGGGGCCTCCAAGGCCCTGAAGGCGAAGGCCCCCATGATGCTGTACCCAATCACCAAAGCACACAGGCCCACGTGCGAGAACAGGAATGTTGTGAAGCGTCTGCAGCAACGCTTGCACTTCGAGTCCCGCTGTCCACTCCTTTTGCGGGGTGGACGATGACCGCTGGCCATCCCCACCATGATGCCGTCCCTCCTATTCATTTCGATCTCCATCTTGTCTTTAGTCAGATGGATGCGATGAACACCTTGTTGAAATTCCTAAGTCTCTGACTTACTATGTCCAGATTTTCCATGGCTGATCCTTCCATCTGATGGCACTAGGGTTCGGAACTGGCAAATCGTTATGTATCCCTATCCAGATACTATTAACTTATGGCACCGAATTTTCTGATTTTAGGAAGGTAACAAAATGAGTTTCACGTGTTTTTGGCCACTTGAGATGGATTAAAGACTAGAATAGGAAGTTTTTTTTAACTAAATCTGAAAATTAGATTGAAAATCCTCCAATTCATTACAGCTTTTCCAAGATATTTGAAACCACATTTCTAAGAAGCTTTTGAATATTGGAAACTGCCAAAGTTTAAATTTGGATAAGGAACAGTAATATATAAAATTTAACAGCAGAAATATATTACGCACGTTTCCAGTTTAGATTATTAAATAACTTTGTAGAAATGTAATGTGTTAGCAAATTAGCAATTCCTAAATTATTTCAATTTGCATGTTCAGATCGAATCATAACTGTCACCAACACTTCGCCAAATCATGTTTAACATCAAATTCTTCCTTGAAAATCAGTATTTGATACATATTTTGATGGATCCTGTATTCTCACGTATATTATGAAAGCATTAATCTGATGAAATCGGAGTGGAAATAGTTAAAAAAGCCATTTAATCAGTGAATCTAAATTTGCCGACAAATTTCAAAAGCTTAACCGAAAGAATATTAGAAATAATTACAATAATTTGAAATTTTATAGTTGAATGGAATAATTTGGGAATTTAAAAAAAATTATAATCAGGCTGTATCATGATTAAGCGAAGTAACATCAATCAGTTTAAAATATGACTCATACCAGGATCTGAACTTCATTCTCCCACCAAGAAAGGGACACACGGGCTAAATCTTCGCATGTAAATTTTAAATTCCTCATTATTATGGTAAAAATACCAAAGTTTTCTAAGAATTGCTCTGAAGATAACGAACAAAAGCACCATGACTACTGTATAAATCATTCTGAATACTTCAAATGCAAAGCTCAACAAACTTTATCTAGAAGAAACCTTTTGTTTCTAAATAATGCGTTCTTGTTTAAAATATAAGTAATAGTCAAGAGATCCGTATCTAAACTAATTTCAGGATAAAAGACAAAATCGAATCTATTTAATCTTAGTTAAGATTCTAAGAATCGAATTACAAATTAAACTTATAAAACTTACGCGGAGTACAAGCAACCATAAAATAAAGCCAAAGCAATTATGATCTTCAAAAGTAGCATCATTTCAAATCGGGACAATAAAAGTATCCTCTGAAGAACACACGACTATAGAATATTTCATTCAAAAATCACACATTCCTTTAGTATAACGTTATCGGAATCACATGGCACAAGAAGTATTATGAGCCACTAGATAGGCCTAACTGAAATCAATAGTTAGCAAAAACGAGCATAAAAATCTTGCTAATGCCACAAAAAATGACCACTTGGATATCCGGTGACGCTGTTTTGGAGAGAGTAGATTTCTGCGAGTCGGGAGCGAACTGGGGATCACTTGGTGCTTCCCTGCACAGTAGGCACTGAAGGAATTCCTTCTTTTACAGGTTCTCACCACTACTGAGTAAGAGAACTCGCCGGTTCGACCGCTATGAAACGGTTTGCGCCGATGCGAAAAGAGAATCGCACGATCCTTCACTCGTCTGATGAGCGCGCCATCTGTAGGTGAAGTGCTGCAATTTGCTCAAATTCCACTCGATTCCAATTCATGTTTAGTTTGGGAAATATAAGTTGATTTGAAGCGTTGTTTTGAATGATTACTATTTCCTTATGCCGTGACTTTTTGTAATAACACTGACAATAATTTAATTTTGAATAATTTTAAATTGAGAAATATCAATTAAAAAAGTTTAAGCGGTAATAACTAATAATGAATTAATCTGGTTATTGCAATTTTAAAGTGTTTTTGTGTAACTACAAATTAGATTTCTCTCTTTCATTTAAATAAATAACCGTAAAATATGGAACTGGAAACTGGGATGGACTAGAAATTTATAAATAAAATTTTTTAAATATGCTTTAAAGCATAACTATTTTAATTAAATTTTTAAAACAACGACTTTTTATAAAACGCTTTTACTTTTAACATTATATATGTGCATCAGTTTTCTGTTCCATGTTTACTATTTGCAGATACTACTAGAATTGAATTACTTACATAAATTAATTTTTGTTTATTTTGACAATCGATAAAAGCATTTTAAGCGTTAGCAAAATGTTTTTGTGTTATTTCTATAATTAGTTATTAATAGAAAGGGTCTATTTATTTAAGATCAAGATAAAACGTTATTTTATACAAATAGTAAATTAAAATTATAGGAGTTTAATGTCACTTTACATTCTTTAGAAAAACAGAGTTTTATACACAATATCAATACAAAAGAAATCACGTATAACTTCAAAATATCTTTTTAGTTTCCAATATGCTTCATCTTTTAAATTTCACTACATGCTTGATACTTTTTTATAAGAAACTTAAAACAGATTTAGAATGCATTGAATTTTCTATAACTTATCTACTTTCCTCACATGTTGATAGTAAATTTAAGATTTTATGAGTAAATTTGCTTATGAATCAATATGAGCAATGGATCTTTTGTGATACAACTATAACTCAGTATTTTTTGTAACATTTTCTAATTCCCATAAACCCATCAACAGCTGAAGCAAAATGTATGTTAATTTGGTTGAGAAAACAAATTTTTGAACTGATCTAAAATAACGTGACCATAAAATTAAAATTGAGTCAAAGTAACTTCAGCAGCAATTTTTATTCAGAATTTTACTAGCATTACAAATGTTAAAGTTCATATTACTCACACCAAGAGTTATCTAATATATTTTTAAAAAATAAACGGAAATATTCGCCCCGTAAATGGTTGGAAATGTAATCGTTTCTTTCCAAAATTATTTTTGTGAGAAATCCTTTATTTTTGATAAACATATTTATTATAAAGAAATGTGTACGAAAACTGAAGCAGTGATCTCAACATTATTGGTTTTTCAAGGTATACTGAAGTTTTATAATGCTTTATTAAAATAATATCACAATATGGATCCTGCAATAGAAATATGTTCAAAATGCTTTAAAATTATAAGCCAATGGGGCTCGACTTCATATTGATGAAGTTCACTGAACTTTTTGTGAACAGTATAGTTTACATTAAACAACTTTTAACAAGGACGAATTAAATTGCTTATACCTCTAAGCAGAATTTCAACACGTTTTTCTTTTCTTTTCTTTTTTAAGGTGTGTTTACGCTTGTTTAGATGGGATAATGCAATTCATAGAGACGTTGAAGTGTGAAATTTTAAAAACGTGTTTCTTGAAAATTATGATTATTTTAAGGCTAAAGGGGCCTGGTTAGATTTTGATGTATATCTATCAAATTGTTTGTGATGTATAACGGTCCTACTCTCCAACTGTTTTGCATTATTACTAATCCAGTATAATTTTTTGAAACGTGTCGAAAATCACTGACTTTTTATTTTCGATTTAATCGATACAAGAGAAACCCAATAGGTATAAAATTAGATAAATGAATTTTTTGTATACTATTTTCTAACTTCTATTAATTCAATAACTTCGAAATTTTGCATATAATTACTATTTCGTATATTTACACAAGGATTAAATTAGTTTAAAAAATGTGTCTTTAAACACCATCCTTTTCCTCATGTTAAAAACAAGGAAGATAGCTTCAAATATGCCACAAAAATGAATATCTTTATAAAAACATGAAAACTCTATACTGAAATCTAAAACAATGTCATTGAGCATTACAGTATATTAGATAGTATCGAAACAGTTTTTCTGAAATCAATTTGATTCTAAAACAACTGAAAGATCTGTAAATGATTTACATCTATCAATTAAAATTTTTTAATGCAAACTTCAAATAATGATGTTAATTTCAATAATTTTCATGTCAAGTGAAATTATTTAACTTTTATACCCTTAAAGTTACTATGAAATACAGACAGAACTGAAAGTAAGGGAATTTTATCTAACGCAATAACCTATAAATGGAAATGAGAATCCTAAATGATGTACTTATTTGATCGTTCTGTTCTTCAATCTCAAATAAAAGGAGAATCGCTTGATTTTATTGAGAATCTGAGGATATGGATATTTCTTTTTTTGAACCCAATGGATATTTCCTTTTTGAATTTCCCGACTGTATGATAAAGAATCCGCGGATTGTTAGATGTCATCGACAAGGCTTTACCAAATTTAATGACTTCAGCTCTTCCTTATCAATTCAGATGGACTCCCATAGTGAGACTAAATCAAAAAGTAACATACTTTTTCAGTTTTAGTTCAACTCCTTATATAAAAATAACTATCTTTATATTAGGCATAATAGTCTAAAACATTTTTTCTATACTAGGAATTCGTATAGCAATACTTTATTGAGTACTTTGGAAAGTAATTAATATTAAATGGATAATGATTAAAGAGTGTTTAGATACGTTTATTTTGTATTTCTATCCCATAATATATGGAATTATATGTTTAAGTAAATTCAGAAAAATATATTAGAGTAAGTTAATGGACTTTAATTTTTAAAAATGTGTTATTCTCGATCACATTTCTGATTGAAGTTTTTTTAATACCTTGAATTTTGATTTGAAAGCATTGCCAGATTTTTCAATTTAAATAAAATACATTGCCATAATCTTCTGTTGTGAACTGCTATATTTCAATAATTAGTTTTATATAATGTGTATTTTTATATGCATCAACTCGTTTCAAAGTAACCTAACTTGTAGTCGTTTTTACAAATCGCTATTCTTAAAAATAACATTTTAGAGGTGTTAGTATTATGGAATATGTTTCGATGTTTAAATGTCTCATAACTACATTATAATCCTCTTGAAATTATAATGGAAATTACTATACCTTATTTGTAGAAGATATACATATTCTCTTATATTTTTATGATTAAAATATTTGAGTCAAAGTTAAGTTATAAATTCCCGTGTATCAGATCTAATTATAATTGCTGTTGAAAATCATAATGAGATTTTTACTGTCTTTAGGTCTTTAATTTTCAACTGCATACAAAAGGTAAGGGATTAATCCGTTTGAGTAAACTTTCTAAACCAATAGAGGTGTTATTAAAAGATAGAGTGTTTTAAATAAGACATTTTGATGAAAAAATAAATTGAATAAAATGTACATTGCACACATTACTAAAGCACATACAGTACATAAACATATTTTATCATAACTTAGTATGTTTTTTAAGAGTTTTTACTATTTTTGTTACTTTTTGAATATCATCAGGTACTAATTCTAACGTTTCATAAGATTGAATGTTTAACTGAACAAATGATGTACTTACATACTGTTTGAATGTAAATTCCCAGAAAACAAATTTAATATGCATGTCTATGAATCCAACGATTAAATAATATAGATTCTTCATTAAGAAATTATGAATGTTTTCTAGCAGTAAGCTTGCAGTGATCAATAGATCGTTAAAAGGAATTTGAGGTACATTTGAGGCTCAATCTCCAACTAAAGAGAATACACTCTGATTCATAAACCACTATTAGTACCAGGAGAACCCCCATTCAATATCCAAATCGCGGTATTGAGGAAGGGTAACGAAGGGTTTATACCATTAATTAAAAATGAAACACTGTTTTGAATGAAACGTTTTGGATACTTCTAAAAGGATCTTAAATTGCTTGAGGTGAATCAAGATGGAAATGCTTAATATTAAGCCATTTTGGGGGATTCTTTGTCGACTATTTAGAATAATAGCTTTCTTTTGATTATAAAAGATGTTTGGATTATTTTTAGACCTTCCTACCATGCCATCTTATTCGATTTTGCTGTTTTAATCAAAGTTGAGTTATTTAAACATTGCTCTTACTTTTGTTATAAAGGGTTCGACATCATGAAATGTTTAAAGTTGCACCTACTGTCTCACAAACGAGGAGGGGCATTTGCTGTAGCAGTATGACTTTTCCAATACAAATGACTGTTATTTGCATGGAAAATAATTGCCAAATTTGAATCTGAGGTTACCTTCTCCAATATATCTCACTTGGTCTGACCCATAGAGGAAATATAAAAGTAGAGTGAGCAATGGTAACCTTTTTATCTACCCAGGATCATGTGACCAAATCTAGTAGCAACATGATTCATCGAAGTATTGGTCCACCGAAAGGGAGAAGACGTCCATCCGATGTTTCATCATCTGATTGGTTCATTGATTGATCATTTAAAAGTGGTAGACTTCAGCGATTTCACCACTTTTGTCGGCACTCTATAGAAATGC
Source organism: Meta bourneti (assembly GCA_933210815.1). Classification (NCBI taxonomy): domain Eukaryota; kingdom Metazoa; phylum Arthropoda; class Arachnida; order Araneae; family Tetragnathidae; genus Meta; species Meta bourneti. The sequence continues at coordinate 37,586,383 of OW119927.1, read as the reverse complement.
GGATTCACACACCTACCCTATAAGATTTTACCAAATGAGGCGATAGTATACCAAATCGGCCAGCCAAGTCAATTTTTCAAAGAGAAGTCACGTGACTATTAGTCGACATGTTGGTCACACTTTTTGAAGTTCCTCTCAATAGCAATGCACATACTTCTTATATTTCACGTCTATGGTCTGACCTCTGCCTCACGAAGACCTGTCTTTCTAGGGAGACCCTACCGGTAGTAAACTACACCGAGGTTGTCGGGGCACGCAAACTCCGCCACCCCGACAAGAACAATAGCATTCCTTGTACAAAAGATAAAAGAATGCATGGGATAAGACATCAGAACACCATTGATATCTATGTGTTGCAAAAGAGGAATCAATGGAACGGGAAAAGATCTATAGAAATAATCAATTTCAAATAATGTTGAGAAGAACAGACAGCAATTTCAAGATTAAGAATTGGTCACACCAAACCTATAAAATAAGTGTAGGAAAAAAGATTTATTTTAACTGTCGCAACTGTCAGGGCAGCAGCATGTCTAGTCCTGCCACGTGCTGCATTGCTTCGGGGTGTCATGGAAGGACATTCATGATCATCCGGTACATCTTTTGGATATTTTTAGCAGAAAGAACATCATGGAAATTATCTAATTTTGATCACTGGAAAAGAAAAAAAGTCGCTTAAAGTAATTGCTACAAATCTTATGTTGTACACTTGAACTTAATTTTGTAAGCAAAGTAGACCGGCGGTGAAACCTGTAATTCACCCTTCGTGGAGAATGGAACAAAACATAGGATTATATCATTGGAGTTCAGGCTGTGAAAAGTTATGATCAAAATTCGGTAATAGGCAGGAAAAATTCTTTTTTCCAAACGCTGTAAAACGAAACCATCAATATTTTTCTATGACAATAATCAAAAACGAAAACTTAACTAAGCCTCCAGGATCTCATCTTGATCTTTCCTTCACAAACTTTTCGACTGTAAAACTGAGTACATGTGCACTTTGTATATTGCAGGTTGCATGTAATATAATTATAAGACAAATAATATACACTTCAAATTAAAAGTAACCGGAACACTTTTGCTAAACAGTCAAGCTATATTGTGCAACAATTTTACAACATTCAAACAGAATCGCAACTTTTAAACACATTAGAATGAATACTAAAGTACATTCATCCCCAAATAATAACATTTTATATACATAAATTTATTGGTTATTATAATTTCAAATAAATCATAAATATTATCAAGCTAAGTCTATAAGAATCAAATAATAATTTATAGCCATTCTAAACACGCTTTAGTTAGTAACAAAATTCATACGGACCTAAAAACAAAATTTTAATTGACAAGACATACATACTAAGAATTCTAAGAAACTGAAATGTTTATGATAGCATTTATATCATATTATGCATTATGCATTAGCCGTAGAGAAAAATTCTGAAAAGAATATATCCTCTTCGATACTATTTTTTAAAATTTTCAGTACAAAAAAGTGATTATCATAAAGGTATATAAAAATATATTCACATATATAAAACCATATGCATACAACCTATGACGTTTTATTCTCATATGGTACATTCAAATTTATCACTGAATGCTTTTGCTTGATTCTAATATGTTACATTAAATATGAGACCACTGGGTAACCTGTGATAATATAAAAAAACATAAATATTACGAGATAATAGTTGAGGAAGGTAGGAATACTTGGCACAATGCTTTTCTGTACTTGATCTCAACTAGTGTGATGTTATAGGACTATTAGCATCAAAGGGGGAATTTGTTTCTAGAGAGTGTTCTAAAAGCGTTATTGTTATTGAGAAAGCGTCAAACAAATCCGTTTCCTTGAAAGAGTATTCTAAATTGCTCAAACTTTATGTTGTTATTAAATGTTTTTAATTATAATTTAGGTGATAATACATTTTAATAATATCAGAGAAGCACTAATAAATTAAATTGTTCTGCAATACAAGTGATTTAATGTTAATACAATTCATAAATAAATGGAAGGAAATCAAAGAAAATAGACTTAAGACTTAATAGCCTTGAATAACTATTGATTTGTTTCTTGGCCTACAATTTGTAACTTAGATCATTACATTACATCTCTCTTCTATAATTTTCTCTCTCTCACACTTTGTTTTATATTTAATTATTAACAAACAAGGTTCTTGCTTATTTTATGTATAATAATATTTTTTATATTTTGAAATAAATTGTAATTATAATTACACAATTTCTTAAAATGTATTAATTTACTTGTATCATTGTTGTATGAAGTTCTTAAAGTCAAAACTAAGTGTTGGTTTGCTCAATATGTATTACGGGTCCGTGATAAATTTTATCATTTTATTTATTTTATGCGATCTGGTCATCATACATTTTTAATTACCATTCACTGTTTTATATTGCTGACCACGATAATGTTATATTTTCCTTGTCTATTCGTCTGATTAGACTTTTAATTTGAGAATTTTATCTATTTTTACTACATCGCATTCCTTCCTGCGTTTGGCGCAGCTCGTCCTTTTATTTGGACCATAAAACCCAAAACAACCAATTTATGATAAACTTTATTGCTAGTTATATCTATAACTGGAACAGGCAGAATGTTTTGGCGTTACCTTAGTATTCTCATATGAGTAGAGTGCACATCATCACGACTTGAGATGACCACCATCTCTTTTAGTATCATAGTATTTGTAGTAGAGCGTAAAAAGGCAGCACAACTTTAGTCTGCAAAAAGTACTTCATTGTTAAGATTCATTACACTGCCATATATACTACTTTTGTAAACTAATTTTTATAGTGGTGGCTAAGTTCACGGCAGATTTATCAGTCAGTGAGAAAAAATAAATAGATGACCAAAATTTCGAGAATTTATTCAAAGTCAATTTGGCCTTTTATTTGGTCAATTTATCCCTAAAGATTTGTAGCTCAGTGCGAAAAGACAGTGCAACTTTAGTCTGCCAAAAAACGTACTTTGGGGCCTCACGTAGCTCAGTATGTCCACTGCGCTAGTGAACCTTCGAATTGTAGGCGGTACAGGCTCGATTCAGTTCAGGTGCATTCCTCAGTGGGTGTACTTCTATCTTCTGTGTCAGTAAAACTTTCATTGTATATTACTTGGTATTGTATGTCTTGTATCTGGTGCAGCATTGCGAAACATGGCCCTTGTGCCATAAAACCCTCAACCCAACCAAAAAGTACTTCACTGTTAAAACTCATTGCACTGCTAGGGTAAGATAATTTTTATAGTGAGCTAAGTTCACAGCAGATTTATCTGTCACTGAGCCAAGATAAATGGATGACAAAAATTTCGAAAATTTATACAAGGTTAATTTGGCATGCAAACTACGCAGAAACAGTTTTTAGTCATCATCCTTTCGTCACACCAATTAGGCGCATGATTGATCTGAGTCTTGTACCTTTTTTATTGTCTAAATCAGCATCTCTGGCTTGGCCCTAGCTCCACTCATCCAGCCTTACTATTCTCTTAACCATTTTCCTCACGTTAGTTTGGATCTGCTTCTCAAATTCTATCCATCCGAGGTTCATGTTAGTACTATTCTTCGAGGTTCTGCAGTGGGCTTATAACACCCTAGATAGTTAGTTTTCTTTCCTTTCATTTTTACTTTCACCTATCCTTCTGATTTTTGTTTTTTCCTCCTCCCTCATTTTATTGTCTGTCTTGTGTTTGGTACAGCTTGCCCAAATATGACCCTTGCGCCATTGAATCCCGAAACATCCAATCAACCACCCATCTGTAGTGGGCATTCATAGTACATGTTCTGTGCAAATCCACCTTCTATATTTAATTTCAAAAGAAATGGGCATTGTGTTTATCTTTTCATGCAGTTGGGCGTTGAAGATAATTTGTGGACGAGAGTTTTTTTTAACTTTTCGAAGACATTTAATTTGGGAATCATCTAACAAATAGCGTTTTTTGTCCGGGATTATAATTATCACCATTGATGCTACCACATTTTAAACGTATTTAAAATTTGCATTGTTGATACTTTTTGTCACAAAAAGAAAGCGTATATGTGTCACAATTCGTGCATCGCAAGTCAATAAAGCGAATGCCAACACGTTTTTTTTTTCAAACGAACCAATAAAAACTGATAGCTATAATCATGTGACTCGATCCGAATAGGCAGGACAGCGTAATGGCAGACAATCAAGTCTTAAGTGCTCCAAATTATTATTGCCCTCTTCAACGTACTTTGAATGTGGGCTCCACACACCGCAAATGATTCTAATACTAGGACATTGACATTTCCAAACAGAAGCATCAAGAATTTCCTCGTTTATGCATCATCTGAAATAGTTTTATGGGAATTTATGCGAAGAAACTAGTCCGAAAGTAATGAAGCATTACTTTATTATAAATTCTACGAGTTGGCTTGCTGCCAGATTTTGCTGTTGTGTTTGCTTTGGCATAAAAATATTTTCCTAGAAAAGATTCTCAGAAGAATTTTTATGCATTTATGCACTTTTTTTAGCTGAAAATGTTTCCGTAGATTTTTGTTATTTTATTTTACGATGGATCTATTTGTTTTTGTTTCGTCTTCCATTTTTCGAGTCTTCCGTTGGCAATGATTCTATTTCTGTCAAGGACATTTCTAAATTCCATTCGGACATGTAAAGATCTAAAACACGACACTTATATTCAAAGTAGATAGGTGAAGTAAATAGTTGAAGGGAGACTATGAATGCGAAATTTAGGGAAGCGAATTTTCTTTTCTTCCTAGACAAAAAATATATTCGAATCTTCCCTTTAGGGAAAGAGGTTCTGGAAGAGAAATTTTTTTTTGATTTGAACAAGTAGGAGCATATGGAAGTCCTTTCCATAGCTTCTGTTTCCTCTTTTCATCAGATATTTCAGCAACTAATGTTAGAATAAAATAAAGAGCTAAAAGTACTCTAACGAAGTAATTATTCATATTTCTGTTTTCTCAGATATCTCAACAACTAATATTGGATTAAAATTAATACTAAAATATTCTAAGGCAAAAATTGTTACAATTCTGTTTCCTCATTTATCTCAACAACTAATAGTGGAATAAAAATAATACCAACAATACTGTATTATTAAAAGTTCGTAATTGAGCATCAAGTACATGTAACGAAGTAACAAAACCTTTTCCTTTAATATATTCTACTTATGTTCGATATTCATTTCTTGATAGAGTTCACAGGCTTTTACTTATTATTGTTTCAATGCCGTTGCATTCCTCTCGAAAGCCTTGACTCATCTCCTAAATTTGCTAATTTTGTACCATATTTTATCCTGTGTGCTTTCCATTTCACACACTCTTTTGCTAACTTTTATGCTGTTCATAAGTCATATGTTTCTGATATTCGTAATTCCTCATCACTATGACTCAATCAATCAGATTGAAGTCTTAACCACTAGACTTATGACTACTTCGTTGTATTACGACATTTATGAGATTACTGAAAAGTTTAAACTTCAAATTAAATTGTTAGTGACTGCTCAGATAATGATTTCTGTATTTAATGCCCATCTTTAAACATTTGGAAACAGGTTAATTTTATGGTCCTATTTTATATATTATTTGTGTAAGGTCATATTTATGTCACGTAAATGGTTTAGTTTTTAAATAATCAAAGATATTTTAGATTCAATTCGGTGAATGCAATTGAATTTTTTAAACTAATTAATTTATTTAAAAAATCAATTAATTGAGTATTACCACTGCCATATTCCTGAAATTACTAGAAAATTCCAGAATGTTCTGGAAAGAAGTTCCGAAAGATCCAACTACTCATAATAAAATTCAAGAAATTTCTGAAGATCGAAAGCGAGATATTACCGCGTATTTCACGCAGTAATTATTTGAATATGAATTAAATAGTGAATAAAAGTGCGTAGTTTAGCGCTGAATTAATTTTAGAGCAATTTAGATTTTCTCAGTTAGATCATTCTCGGTTTTTTTTTCTTCGCGTTATTTATGTCCACCTGATCCAATAATCTCTTTTCAACTGTACATGAAGCAGTTTCCTAGTAAAATAACTTTAGCAATGACTATTAATGAAGCACAAGATCAAACATTAAAAAAACTGGAATTGTTTTGAAAAGTCCTGGTCAATTGTATGTTGCACATTTCGAAAGTTGAACTTTCGATAAATGCAGTTTTTGTAGTCGAAAGTCAAAAAGTAACAATTTTCTGAAAAATTAATTTCCAATATTTAGTACAAAGAAATTCATTAATTGATCTCTACACATTAAGCGTAAGAAAGACTATTCTTATGCAGTCTGTGTACCAAATAAATAAATCATAGATAACTTGTGGTTGTAACCTGAAACGTATGTAAATCCGTATAATTGTCCGTAATTAGTCAAATTTAAAGTTTAACTGATTGAAAATGCTAATCAGCTTTAAATAATTCACAGATTCTATGTATTTAAAACATTTTTGATAAATAATTTGGAATTTTTTTAATGTTTACCGTACCAATTATTTGCACGAGTTTGTCTGGTAAAATTTATATAAACTCTGAAACTTAAAATCTTAAAGAGAACAGTAAGGTTTTAGCGACTATTTTGGAGTGAAGTTAACTGGATGTGGGAAAATGGCACAATGTACTTTGAGGTAGGTAGGTAGGTATTTAATTAACGTCACACTGGAGCAACACAACGGGCCACTGGTGACCGTCCGGGATCAATCCCGAAGGGAAAGATCGAGGACAACACCACGTAATTTTGAATCTCGGTCAGATGACGAGGCATCCCACTCTCCAAACTTCCACACCATGCCAACGTGAGGACCTTTGAGGTCACGACAGATTTAACTTGTACCAACCCCCTTTGTACACGGCGGTCTTTGGTTTGATTTGAATTCGCAACACTCCGGTTGCTAATCCGTTACTCTTTCAACCGGGCTACCTCGCCCCTAAATGTACTTCGAGAGTTACCGAATCGCTGAGTAAAAGCAAAAGGATAACAAGAACAGAAGCGAACAGAAAAGAAAGTCTTTGAACTGTGACCTTTTACAAAAATTGAAAATTCACCTGCTTTCTACTAAATGTCATTGGCTATGTAAACCGCCTCAGTCTGTGTTGCTTAATTTTGAGGTTATAACCCTTAAAAATAATGGCCTTTCTTAAGTTTTGCATCCTAGTGTAATACGTACGATATTGACTGCTAATGGGTTTTAATAGCGGTTAGAAAGGATAAGTTCATGCTGAGGAGTTTTTAGGCAGGAGTTTTAGTCTTTTTATACTCAAACATTTTTGAATATACTGAGTTATTCCGTTTCCGATTCTTACCCAAATACTAATTTCATTAAATAACTCCAATGCAGTCAGTACTTTATCTTTTTTGTCAGTGCAATCAATCAAATTATATTATTGATAAGAACTTTGCTTTGAATTACAGAGAACAATTGTACTGTCAACATTGAGGTTGAGTGTTTCGTAGGAAAATGAAATTCAAAGTTGCGTAGTGGGAACTAAATCCGTCGTACTTAACAAGCATAAAATGCTTACTAATCCTCTGTTTTTTAATGCTGCATCATAGCATTTAATTTATGAGCTAACAATTCTACAAAACATATTTCAGAGAATTCGACACTTTAGCTTTGGAAATGGAAGCAGTTATACAATTGGTTCATTGAAATACATAGACATTAGAGCTATTCATTAGCTAGCAATATTAAATAGTTGATGGCAGAGAATAATTTGCAGAAAAGGACGATCGTTACCGTTTAGAGAAGTGATATCATCCTTTTAGCACATTTGGGCTTTTGTGAATCCATATAAATGACTTTATTTATAAAGATAAATGCATAGCACAATGTTTGAAAATAAGCTGTAGTACTGTAAAGCATGAGAGCAAATGGAGAGAGAGACTATTGAACCTTTTTCTCTCTAGTTTAATGTTTACATAAAAGGCGTGTGATTTGCTATAAATATCTTCATAGTTTGGTTTCTACCTCTATGATCATTATTTGTATTATGGCTAATTAGACCGGGATTTACGACCCACGAGGTATGTGACAGTAAAAACATAAAATAATGTGAAAAACACTTGATATTTTGCGCTAAACATTTAAACGTGAATTTCAGGTAATGTAAGCAACTAACGCTATCAAATATTTTCAAAAATGTTAAAATAAATTAATAAAATAATAAGTCCACTGTCTCTCGTTGTCTCTCACCTGAAGGTAGACAAATATTATCTTACCTGAAATTCTGATGTCTGGGAGTACTCTAGATTAGCAGTGGGAAATAAGGAGGTCCACTGTCCCCTTAACCCTCCAGGTGGCTCACCATTGGTAAAACTTACCAGATCTTGATGGATGAAATGTCTAGTTATTAGGAAAACTGACTAGATATTGATCAATCGGCAATATCTTGGAATTATCTCGCACGTCAGTAAAATTGGAGTTTTAAGAAATATAAACTAATTTGTTGTGTGCGAAATACATTTATATAAGTTGCCAGGTGGTTACTCATGAAGTTTTCTATAAGATATATTTTCACTGCAAACAAATAAGCCAGACAAAATGAGAAAATTTTACTCCCGCTACCCAAACACTCTTATATGATACATATCGAGGTTACCTCAAAATGAAGCTTATCACCGTTTTGGAGACGTTCAGTTTGTAATCTAATTGACGTTGAGACCAATCAATTGGCCTAGATCAATTCCTAACTCATTCTTTCGAATTTTTATTGCCGAAGTACCTAAATCGTTTAGGTAGGAATATAGGTAAATAGTTAATTAACGTCGCACTGGAGTAACACAACGGGCTATTGGCGACGGCCAATCCCGAAGGGAACGATCCAGTAAATCATTTCGGAAAACTCGCCAAGTGGAGTGGCGTCCGGAATAAGACAGGAAACACGTTTCGTCACAGAAACACTACTGCCACCTACATTTAGCTCGACAAAAAAAGCCTCTCATACTCAATATATGATTAACTCATTTCGAACAAACCAGACGGATTGCGAAGATTTTACTTCCACCCCACAAACGCCCTCGCATGCTACATGTAAAGGTTATCTTAAAATTCAGTTTATCGTCGGTTTGGTTACGTTCTACGTTTAATCTAAGTGGCGTTGATCAATTAACTATCAACAATCAACTCAGAATTCATGCTTTGAAGTTTTTAGTGAAGTGCTAAAATTGCGTTCTAAATGCAAGCCGTCTCGGAGTACGTACAGGAAAAATGTTCCGCCTCAGAAACACTACCGTCCTTAGTTTAACAAAAGAAAAGCCTATAGCAAAAAGTGTTTTTTCAGAATTGTGTCCTTTCACGTATATTTTAGCTTGAAAACGTTTCCATATGGCTTATAAAGCTGTGTACACCTTTGCATAACGGAAAACAAAATATTTTGTTTTATCAGATCTTCCCGAAGCACGCCTTCACTTCGCCATTTTATTGCTGCGATAACCAATAATGAAAGCACAACCCTTTTGCAAGACTCCGCACAACACTGCCTGCTTGATTATACCATTCCTTCCCCAGGGGAGAACCTTTCACTCAATTCATTACGTACACTATCACTCGATCCACTCAACAACAGCCCAATGATTCCTTCAGTTTGCTCCAACACATATATATCAATCCATCTTTCTAACAAAACAAAATCATGCTGCCGCTTTCTTCCTTCCCTTCTTCTCGCTCTTTTCTTGCTTTCATTTTGTTTCTTATTCTATTCGGCTCGGGATGAATTCGCTACTTTTATTCCTACGCGACGGCTGTCCAGTGGCTTGTCAATCAAAGCGAATTTTTGCCGCCCCCATTGTCATTGGCCAGCTGACAGGCCGCACATGCTTCGTGCTGATAAAACGTCCGATTTGGGGTAAAAGAATTCCTTTTTCGTGCTGTCGAATTTTATTTCTTTCCGTCCTGGTATTTATTCCGCTGTGTAAAATTGGGTATTTTTTGTAAGTTTACCATTGATATACGTTTTGGGAGATGATGGCTTTGTGGGATAAGTGTGGTTAGGTAAGAGCATAGTTTTCGGTGTTGGGGAGAAATAGTTTGAAGGAATTCAATTAGTTCGGTGGAATGTAATAATATAAAGGAACTCTTAAGCTACGTAACAATGTTCTTGTACATTGATTAATATAAACATGATCTTTTTCAAAATAGACAAATATCTATAATATCTAGGGTTTAAAATCTAAACAAACTAAAAGTCTTCGATTTTGTTATCTAATTATACATATTATTTCAAATTATTATTAGAAATCTTAAATTAATTCGAAAATGTACAAATATTCACCCTGCAACTGAACTTATGGAGGTAATTCTAAATTTTGTTCGATGAAATAAAAGATTTTATATTAATAAACTCATTGGTCTTTCTCTTTTTCATGCCATCCAATTTTATTTATTTGGGTCCAGGTATTTATTCCGCTGGGTAAATATGGTATTTTTATTAGTTCCTTTGCAATACGTTTTGGGAGGTAATAGCTTTACGGGGAAATGGATGATTAGGTAGTATTTGTGTTGTCAATTCGAAGAATTTTGATAAGTCCGGTGGAATGTGAAATTGATAAGAACTCTAGTTGTATAACAGCGTTCTCTTATATTAGGTAATATAAACATTGTAAAAAATCGTACAAAAATGCAATTAACCCTCTACGAGTTAAAGGATTTCCAATTAGATTGATATTATTTTAATCATACAACCAACAAAATGATCAAATAACTCCATGATTTGTTGAAAGAATCCTCTGAAAGATTCTATTGAAGAAGTCTGACTGGTTAGAAGTCGTAGGGAAAACTGCAGGTTGGAAGGTGGAATGATGCGTTCATGAACCTCAGAAGATTGGACCGTCACTAATAGCCCGTTGTGTTACTCCAGTGCGACTTAAATTTAACTCCCTATCTACTCACAGGTCTTATAGAGATGAAACTTAAGTTTGTTAGATGTGATTTCAATTATTTGTCACATGTAATTTTCAAAAATTCATTGGGTCTTCTCTTTCATGCTTTCTGGTATTATTTCTGTAGGTACTAGTATGTATTTCACTGCACGAAATTGGATATAACTGGAAAAATGGTGGTTTTATGCGTGTGATTAGGTATATGAGGATAGTTCTTTGCATTGAGAGTTCGAAAGAATTAGATTAGTACCATGGAAATGTAACACTTCTAAGAAATTCTTAGTCGTGTAACAATATTTCTGTACACCGAGTAATGTAAAGAAATTTCTTCTTCAATACGTTTTCTGTAACAATAGTTTAAAATTTAAACTAAAGAGAAAACTAGTCCTTCCATCATGTTGCATAATTTTGTACAACTACCATTTGTTTAGAATAAAAATTCCAAAGCATGAATTCCGAATTGTTAGGTTATTGATCAATGCCAAACATCAAAAAGAGATAACACTGATATTTTAAGGTAATCCCTATAGATATCACGCGAGAGCATTTTGGTAGAGGGAAGTAAAATATTCGTTTTAAATAATCTTTTCTTTCACTGAAAATCCCTCTAATTTTTTTATTGAAATGGCTCTGCCGAATCTTCGTTTGTCAGTTTCTACCAAATTCAGATTAAAACGGATTATGTTGGTGTGAAAGGCCCTATTTAACACTAAAGTTTTAATGTCAGTACTTTCCATTACTTTCAAAGTTAAATGCATGCATTTAGAATCTGTAGAAACCTATGAAAGAACCATAAATGGTTGATGAATCAAGTGCGAAGAGACTGAATGCATATGCTATTGATTATCTAAAGTTCATGCTCATTACCCACTAAACATAAACACCGCTGGATTGCTTATGCTCTCACATTAAACTTCCAAGGCTGATAGCTAGTTTTTACCCCATTTACCTCGTGATTTTCACCACATTTTAGATGTTCTGAAAAACATCACAAAGTATACAGAAAATAGTTTCAAGAGCTTCATCAGAAAATTACCCTCTTTTTATTTTCAGCCAATCTCTTAGAAGTTCTCCACACGGTTCTGATAGGTTAGTTAAATATGTTTTATTTTTAACAGTTTACAATTTAGTATTTGATGTTTAATACCATCAATTTGAACGTCTAGTTAAATTTGAAACATTTTAGAGTAATCTTTTCCAATCAATATCTGAATTATTAAGAATTGCTAAATTTGCGATACATGTAAGTTTAGTATTTTTGCTACTGGTATTGGTAGAAAAAGTAAACTGAGAATGTATTTTTTATAATCTTTGAAATATTCCGATGTTTGAACTGAAAATCGTGTAGATGTTTGTCTTTTTTGCAACATAAATTGCTTTTACTCATAAAATATTTCATTTGCCACTCAATAAAAGGATCAATTTGATATTCAAACTGATACATTGCAGTGATCCTTTCATCATGCATCTGTCACATTCACAGGACTGAAAAATAGTTTGGAATGGATTGAATGGCGAGAGAATTGGTGAGAATTTTCTGCTCCATAATCTACTCATGACGTGCATAACAAATGGATTACTAACTCATACAGGATCTGGATGATAACGAGATTGAAAGTACTTCTGAGAGTAGGATTACGAAATAGGAGTGTTCACTGTCTTGCAATCGATTCTTCAAGATAACGAATTACATGAAATTAGAAAGATTTATAGTAGAATATCCATATCTAAATATCAAAATTCTGTCTACTCTTTGTTTAAAGTAAATGTATTAAAAGTGCAACCAAATTTTATTTCAATAAACAAATCAATGCTTTCATTTTTTTCCATAATTATTTTGTACTATCGGCGATACTAATATCTGATTCCATGTCTACGTCTATGCGTATGAACGTGCACATTAAGGAAAAACAAGTCTGGAAAATTAGTTTGTGGTTTCCTGGATGAAGCAGGTTCTTCCTCCAGTTTACATAACACAACATGGAGAGCATCTCATGGTGCCCCGGAGTAACGCAGTCATCCATGCTCTTGTCAATTAGTACTTGAAAATGGTAATTAATTAACGTCCCACTGGAGCAATATAACGGGATATTGGTGACGTTCCGGGATCAATGCCAAAGTAAAGATCCGAGAACCACACCACGTAATTTTGAACCATGGTCAGATGACGAGGCAAACACCTGAGATGGCAACTCTCCACTTCCAAACCCACTCTCCAAACTTCCACACCACTCCAACGTGAGGACATTTGAGGCCACGACAAATTTAACGTGCACCAGCCCCGTGTTTTGGCTGAACCCAGTTACGAACTCGCAACCCTCCGGTTGCTAATCCGATGCTCTTCCAACTGGGCAATCGCGGTCCATTAGTACTTGAATGATGATATGATCCATTCATGTTGACATTGAAAAAATATTCCAGGAATCCTCCATGCTCTTCTCAGGAAACTGGCTCTTCCTACTGTTTCAATTTCGTAAAGATTCGCTTCTCAAGTCGAGGATGTGCCTAGATTTGTCTAGACTTCCATGTGTAATACCATAAGATACAGGTGAAGACATTACTAAAGTATATTCTAAACAATCCTGTGGTTGAAACTTTATTCGAAAAATCCTGTTTTGACCCCGATGACGGAAAAGATGACCTACTGTTTTCCGTTTGAGACATCCTGGTCTTCATAGAAAAAGCAAGAGACACTACATAAACAGGGAGTGCTTGTTCCGGTCGTCTATCTGTGGTAGAAGAAACATAATTAGAACAGAACAAGAGTTGGACAGTTTAGCCAGAAATTGAATTATCTAGTTTTCATGACAATTTCATCGACAAATTATAAACTTGAAAAAAGTTTTTAAATAACTGAACTGTAACAATTTTTTAAAAGGTCAACTTTACACTTCTAATACACATCCCAATGAATTTAAGTTAATAAACTTTCAATTTATTTTAGCTTAAGTGTTAAAAGTGTAAACTTTTGGGGTAAGCAAACTTATCGATAAGCTAGATGAAATTCGGGAGGTATTTCAATTAACGTCACACTGGAGCAACATAACGAGCTATTGGTGACGGTCCGGGATCAATCCCAAAGGGAAAGAACCGAGGACAACACCACGTAATTTTGAACCACGGTCAGATGACGAGGAAACACCTGAGCTGCCACCCCACTCTCCAAACTTCCACACCACGCCAACGTGAGAACATTTGAGGCCACGACAGATTTACCAGCCCCCTTTGTACACGACGGTGTTTGGCTGGCAACAGGGCCACCGCGGCCCCGGGATGGGATTCGGGAAATTACGCTTTTCTCAATCTCGTATTTTTCAACGCTATTTTCCAAAATTTTTGTTTCATTAAAAAAAAAAATTAAATCTCTGAAACTATAACTGCTGCACACTTTGTTGTCCATAGAGAAGAGCATTTCTAGAAAAAAGTGATAGCTCACAAAAGTAAATTCTCATGAGAGCAAAAACATTGAAATTCGCTATGCATAATTTGCTTCTTAATATGGTATTTGCAGAATTAGTTTATTTGTTTATTAAGTACCTAATAGCCTAGAGCATTCTTTTTGAATTGTTCGGTATTCACCTCCCTTCACCTAAATGTAAATCTCTACGCTCCTTTTCACAAAAGTAATTTTTGAATGCATTGCATCCTAAATCAATTATTTAAATTACATATTATATGCAATTCAACTTTATAGACTATTAAATTGTGTTTCATTTTCTTAAGGTTTGCTTTTTGAATATTACATACTTATCAGCTTTCAGTAAATTTTGACATTTGCAATGCCATGTGATAAGCTTGCTTCTTTGAATTCTTCAAATGGTGAATGATTCAGTTTAATTCTTCAAATGCACCTCTGAGAAATGTGAATCCTTTTCAAAGTATAATTGCTACCTGTATTCAGTTTTGATTTTGCCCTATTGAGACCCTACCTCAGATACCAGGTCATATTGTTTTTCAAGGTTCGTGCATTAGCCATTATCCACCTTAGATTATCCTAGGTGTAATATGTTGTTGACAAATGCCGGTCTCTGGTCCGCTAGGCCCTTAGACCTCTTACTTTCAAATATTTTTCCACAGTACAACTAAAAACCACTAATACCGTGACCAAATGGTCACCAGACGTAGGCTGTCCTAGGTGGCACAAATTAAAGTCTCTAGAATCAGCAAGTAATATTCGGTGATGGGCCCTGAGCAGTCGTGACTAGAAAACAGTCAGGACTTGGCAACCACTTATCGTCGAGGAGAGTCCCTGAAAGTAATATCCACCAACTTCATAGTTTCATTACCAGATTTTCCAAAAAATATATCATCTCCAGCAAAAGATGTCATGTTCTGTTTCTTGAATTTATATTATGTGACACCTGATCTATCTCGTGTAACACCGATTTTGTCGGACAACAATCAGGCCTCTGAGGCTCCCTTTTCAGCCAGGACACACGAACCCTGCGTTCCCAGGAAGCACTGGAAAGCATATAAAGTCTAATTGAGCTCTAAAAATCTGATCCGCAAGACGAACTCAAGTACAAACATAAACAAATGCTTTTGAGAGCACTATATTTTTAAAAAAATGTCAGGTTAATTTGTTGTGGCTTACAGGGGGCATACTTTGAAATACCCAACATACTTTAGTTGATGGTGAATGATATATTTTAATTTCGCTTAGAAAGCAAGTTTTAATTCTTTTGTTAGTGCCCTATCCTTACAATGTTTCAGAAATTATGACTTCATGGAGAAAATGTGGCTGGTAAGAGCATAGTTTTTGTGTTCTGCATTTGGAGGATTTGGATTAGATCAGAATGTAAGAATGCTAGCGAACTCCTTAATTTACGTAATAGTGATCCTATGAATTGTATAATATAGGCATTGTTCTATTTTAATATTGACAGATTTATATCAATATTAAAATAGGACAATGTCAGATATTAATAACGTTACAAAAATTTAACATACGGAGATAACCCTAAATTTATTAGATAATTTTGAGATATCTTCGATTCCTGTGAATTCTAATTATAATTCATTCTATTGCTTCGCACACATAGATAGTTTTTGAATTGTAATGCGGGAAAATAGGAGTTTTATCTCGTAAAACTATTTAAGAAAAACCTTTAGCGCTGCATTTTTATTATATGTACCTTTATATTTTTTAGAGCTGTAAAAGTTGAAAAAGTTTAAAGGTAAAGTTGGATGTCAACTTTACATTGAATCATTCGTGGGCTGCAATAAGTACATGCCTCAATGTCGAAAACTACATTACTTCCAGCAGCAAGGTGCCCCTTCTCTTTATCCAATGCTGAACTGCTAGATGGCAGAAATATTTTGCACCATATGTCAGCAACTATGTGTTTTCATAATGAAACCTTTTAGCCATTTTATATAAAAATGTAATTTTTTTTCGTTGTGCGATTGCGGAATCCGATGGTCAGAAGGTTATCTAAAGAGAAGACAGCTATTGTTTAAAGATTGAGTTGTGATTGTGATGATTAATACTCCAAGTGGTTTCTACGAGATATCTCGTCCATCAAGATCTGATCAATTTTTCTAATGACAAGACATCTCGTCATAAAAAAATTGCCGATTTTTCGATGATGACGAGATCAAGATCTGGTCAGTTTTCTTCTAATGACGATATATCTCATCCATCAAGATATAGTCAGCTTGACGAGATCAAGATCTGGTCAGTTTTCTTCTAATGACGATATATCTCATCCATCAAGATATAGTCAGCTTGACGAGATACCTCGTCGAGACAACCACCAAAAGGGTTAATATGAATATTGATTGATACAAATTTTAATTAATATGAGTATTGATTGATATGAGTATTGCTTAATAGGAATATTGATTGGTATGGGTATTAATTGACATGAGTATTTATTGACATGAATACTGATTGATATGAGTACTGATTGACATGAGTGGTGATTGGTATGAATATTGATTAACCTGAGTATTGATTGATAGCTCCAAGCAACTTCATTTCTAATGTGTCAAAGGCTAAACCAGTAGCGTAAGCAAAGTTATATGCAGTAACCATAAGAACACCCAATGTAATAAATAGATCCATAAAATACAGACAGGTCTTATACAAGGCTCTCACTGCTACTACTTTGGAAAATATTATTTTTAGTTACAGTATTTCTTGATTGGCAATTTAACTATTTTAATTCTCTAAGAAAATCATAAAACGAATTAGATCTTGTTTAGAGATACACCCATTTCATAAGAATTCAACTATACATTTTTAAACCATCAAAAAATAGATAAGTAAACAAATGTATACATTATTTCGACATCATACAGTGCATATATTCAAATTGAAACTTTGAGTATAAGAATTTATGTTTTAGAAAAATGTATTTCAGTAAAAGCTAGATATGATTTGAACCATTTCAAAAGGACAAGAATAAACTACCACATTGCATTGAGAAACCTCTGCGTATTTCTTTCCAGTGGATATTATAATCTTTGTAACATTATATGGATTCAGGAAATTTAAATCATTTCTAAAGACAGTCTGTTGTAAGTTTTAAGACAAGAAAAAAAAAACCTGACATCAAATATCAAATTACTCCTTAAGTTTTAGATTTTCATCAAGTAATAGTGCTCTGTTTATCGAATATTTCTTGCCTGTTAAACTTTTTGAATCTATCCGGATCTTATTGGTTTATTTCTAATCTTGTTCATCTCGTCTAAAGCTCTTGAGCAAAATTTGTCTTCTTTTTAGAAGCTTAAACTGATCAGTTAGAAAGAACTAAATTACACGCATACATTTATAATTAGAGTGCCTATTCATCACTCTAATTTGAGAATATGATTGTCTGGAAAACATTAAAATATTCAATTTAATTTGTATGAATAAAACTTGCTGCAAAGATCAGCACGATCAGAATTTCTTTAAATTAATTATTTTTATTTTGGAAAATATACTGTGTATTAAATTAATGTTAAGACAGCTTTTATTGTTCTTAGTGTCAAAGATAAAAAGTTTTTTTTATAGTTTAAAAGGTAGAAAGGGATTCAAGTAGCCATTCGAACAGATTATTAATGATCACCATGAATGAAAACTAATTATATAACATAAGAATAAACAAACACTCAACTATAACCCTTTATTGTTAAATCAAACTGCTTAGTTTTGTGGTTAAATGTAATATTTCAGAGGGACTTTAGGTTCACAAAGAATTCTAAATATTCGAAGTTCAGCTTAAAATTCTTCTAATATTTTCTATACGTATAAATTCTATTCAATAAATATAACTGTGTTCGGTTTAAAGAAATGTGTATAAATTTAATAATGAGCATATTGACATGAACGGTAAAAATAAGGAAACGCATACAACAATAAAAATACGAAGATGACTCAATAATTATCCATAATGCAACTTATTTGTATTTCTGTAGGCAAGATTCTCATTTATACACTCATCAGTAATCAATATTGTCATTTTTACACTTATCACTAAACACAATTGTCGTTTTTGCACTCATCTCTACCCAAGATTTGTCTCATCACTGCAGCCCAGGTTTAAAATTGTAAGATAGATTGGAGCTGCGTGACATTCATTCACCATAGATACTCTGGTTATCACGAGTACCAAAGAGCAGCTTTTAGTGATCCGGTCTTTGTGATCTAAACATGCATCTGAGGCCTAAATCCATAAAAGAATGGATACAGTGATTTTCCGAAATGAAATGTCTACGTATGGATTGAAAATTGCAAAAATGATTGCATGAAGAAGCCAGAGTAGAGTCTGTGGGGATATTGAATGATCCCGCAGTCGTTTGTTCATCTTTACTGTTGCCACCATTTAATGTTGGTTATTGAATGATCGGTGATTGGCCTCCCTCCGTTTCTATTTATATCGGGATATTGAATGATCCCACCTCTGTTTGTTCATCTTTACCACTGCCTCCATTTAATATCGGGATATAGTATGGTGATTAGAAGTCAGCTTTTAATTGAGGCTATCACAGCAAGAGTGGCTAACCCACCAACATACCCAATGGAGAAAAATGTGATTTTCACGGCACCATTTTTTGATATATATTTATTTATCTACAATATGATTTGAGGAGGGTTAAAATCTATATTGCAAACGCATTAAATGCCAAGAGAGTGAGTGCACTGCAGATGCCAAAAATAATTATTTGGTCATTTTCAGGGTTTTGTGGATTAAGCCACTCTTGCTCTGATAGCCTCAATTCAACTTGGAGGTAAAGACTCTCTGGTCATTTTCCGAATGATCAGTATCAGTACGATTGCACTAAACAGTTGTAGATTTTTGGTGGAGACGAACACTGGTTATATGAATTTCTACATTTATTAAAAAACTAAGGACTAAACAAAAGTACATAGAACTGCTCAACTCTTTCTTACACTCCATTCTCCAATTATTCTCTATAAATTCCAAATTAATTTTTCATCACATTCCATATCATGGTTAGTTTGAATGTGCATAATTATAAATACATTTATTAATATTATAGTTTGCACGTTCATAATAAACCTAACATCAAGATACTACAACTAGAGAGACTACAACGTTTACAAGTACTCTTGTAGCAGTTGCACGCGCACAACAAAAAGATCACAGATCGCTCGCATGCTCTCAGAGTTCGCTATCACAACTGATGACAACGATTTATAGTATACGTAACATGATTCTTTTACACGAAGGAGTGATTACTGTTGTTAAAGTGGCAAATTTGTCCTTAATCACAGTCAAAAAACTGAACGAAGGGGTGCATGCATGCCGAAAACGTCTTTTTGAGGGCATGAAAAGTTAGTGCAATGATGGAACAAGTTCGTTATAAAGCCAGAGAACTATGTTGAAAAAATGTTGTTATAATTCTTAATTTAGTGTAATTTGTGGTTTTTATTGAAACAAGCATTATAATTGATTTGCGGATACTTATTGACTCACTTTCGTATAGTGAAAATAACTTCTATAAAACTGAAATTTCAAATTTCTATAAAACACAGAAATAAAAATGTTGCACTTCTACACGAAATAAAACAAACCATTTTTATCTACGATGCATCTTTAAAGGATTTTTCATGAGTAAAACACGAGGAATATATTTTACCAAAGGATATTTATTCAAAAATATAAATTCTGATTTATATCGTATCAAACGACAATTATTGATTTGAAAGTACAAATTTAATGTGTGTTTTGCAAATGATTTTTATTTATTTCATTAGTTTTAAGAATTAAATTTATGTATTTATCGTTATTGATATTTTTTGCCATTTGGCAACACAAAGATAAAAACAATGAAACAATAGATGTTCCACCAAAATTTCGGTAATAAAAAATTATTGGAATTTGTAAATGCGATATTAATAATGTTTAAAAAATTATTAACTTTTATTACTCTTTCCTATTCTTTGATTGCCAAAGAGAACATATTGTTAATACCACGCCAAAGGCGCCAATCTGCATTTTGGCGATTTTCACCTAACTGTATTTTTCGAGTCGCCATTTCATGTTTTACTCTATGACAAAGCTAAGAATCATCTCGATTCTCAGTGGAAGTGCCGATTTTCATGAGAAAACAACCTTTGAGTCGTAACTCGATTTTTTCAAAAGCATCAAAACTTTGAACGTGTTTTTGTAGAAACGTCAATTTTGCAGATTGGTGCCTTTGCCGTGGTAACGATATACTCTCAGACTTACAGATTACGTGTGTAGTAACCTTCTACGATAGGATTTTTCAGTGTAAACAGACTGTCAAAGAAGGCTTTATTTCTGCTGTCCGAATGCTGTCACATGATACAGATTGGGTCAGATTAAAATGGAGTTTATAACCGTTTTTGCAAAGCTTGGCGTTTAATCTAATTGGTGTTGTCCAATCAACTATTATACATCAATTAGGATTTTATTCTATGGAACTTTTGTTAACGAAATGCTTAAATTGTATTCGAAAAACAAAACAACTGAAGTCAGTTTCATTATATCTATAGGAAACCAGTGTCAACACAGAAACAACAACGCCTCCACAAACTTGAAATATAAGTAGACTGGCATTCCTATTGAGAGGAGCAGCCTCAAAAGGTTTGACCAACATTGCGACTAGTAGTCATGTAAAACATTGATGTATTAGCCAATTTGCCAATATATCGCCTCTATCTACGATGTCAGGGTAGGTCTGTGAATGGGCATACGGATAAATATTTCTTGAGTTTGGCCAAACACATTTCGTTTAAATTATTATTTTCAACCATAAAATCACCAGTAATTTGTCCTTAACTTTAGAAAATTAATTATATATTAGATTATGGATGCTTATTATAACTGCTTGAAAATATTTGTAAAAATACAAATTATTATGAAATGAGAACTTTTAAAAACAAATGCCGGAATAGTTGTCCTTAAATTTAAATTTGTTATTAGATTCATTGTAATTTGTTCACTTAAAAAAAGGGTATAAGAGAGAGTAAGGTAATAATATCAAATAACTTTATAGTTTAAATAGAAGCAAAAATTCAAATTTCTCTTCCAAATTTCAGAGTGGATATGGGTTGATGTAAATTAACAATAATATTTATTAATGACACATTTTGACATAATTCTGATACATAAAGGTAAAAACAGTGAAAACTTTTTATAAGCTTCATAGGTTAGCTATAGAGCTTCTAATTTAGAAATTCTCACATATTGTGGAAAATAATAGGGCACCCATTTAACATACAAATATAACTTTTTTAAGGCTTATATTTTTTAGATGTTTTGTTTCTGATAACTTATTGATTAAAAAATGTGGCAATATATTAACAGTGTATACATGTAAAATTTGTGAAAGCAAAAAATATTAATTTTCCTTCTAAATTTTTATAACTAAGATTTTGTGTAGCATTTTTATATCAAATTTGTATCCACTTACAATACACTAGTTTATAAATACAAAAGAAAAATAATGAACTATACGTTCTCGTATACTTTCTTTTTTGTCCCATTCATATTACATAACAAGCAATATGTATGTATGAAACTTTATCACCTGTATTTTAAGTACATAATATATGAAACATAAAAAGTACTTCCATTGAAATGCTGAAGTGATTGCAACAAAAATTCTCTTTTGAATTTTGTTCCCATAAGTTTCTCTTTTCTTCGCCTAAGAGAAAACTAATAAATAGAATATAATAAAATAAATTCATACAAACTGAATAAAAGGATTTTTAACGTGAGTAAATAACTTTAGTATATTCTCTTATTATCAGATAAATATATTTTTTTCATTTAAACTTGCACATTGCATAAACACAAAATGATTTTGAATCATTCCAGAGGCATGCCCTGAAATGTTTTGTCTTTGGAATTAAAAAGTTATCTCTTTTAACATAACATGCCAAAAGATCATTCGCTAAGGTATTTAATTTCGCTGTCGAATCCGTTTTATAGCTGTCACGCTTATTTCGTGAATTGAAAAAACGATATGAAAGAAGAAATGCTTTCAGAAATTGTTCAAAGTTAGTTTACGTCACATGATCCTGGGAATAAAAGGTTACCATATTTCACTCTAATTTTTATACCTCCTAGATGGACCGAGGCATTTTCGGTCAAGCTAAATGCAAGTGGTGATGGCGTTTCTATAGCGATACGTGTTTCCTATACGTATCCCGAACGTGACGTCGGTTGAATCGCTTGTCGAATGCGATTTCCGCACTTCGAAAAAAATTTCTAATGGATTCCGAATTGATATATGATAGTCGATTGGTGAACAATTATAAATTATCAAATAGCGTTAAACTACTTTTTAAGGTAATCCCGATACATATACTTTCGACCGCAGAAGTAAAATCTTTTCAGACCGTCTGGTTTGGTTGTTCTGTTTACACGGAAAATTCTTCCCATAGAAAATCAGCAAATAAAATCACGAAGCAAAATAGCTTACTTAATATTAGATGACACCTAAAAACTACTTATGGCAATATTTCTCTTACATTGATGAGTCAAACTGTATCTGAATTTATCAAAAAAATGAATGTGGTGACCCACTAACTGCAACGCAGCGGAATCCTTTTCGCTTTGGTTAGCGAAACACCGCACAATCCCCAACCTAAGCACTTTCCGAAATCATGTAGCCTATTCTGGCAGGGACCTAACCCTTCTGAGCCTGCGGGATCGCGTGATTTTATATCCTCCCCCACCCAGAAGTCGTGAAGTTCGCGTGAGTGTCCAGGACCATTGACCCACATCTGAACCGGCATCGATTCTGTGTGCGAGGGATGGAAATGATTTCGCTATTCATACCCGAATGCTACTCGGGACACCGGCGCTGCTGAATCCATCGAGTGGAACATGCGAGGTGCGCTGTTGCCTCATTGTTGAATTTTTCTCAACGCTGCTTTGTAAGGTGGGGAACAGTTGCCTAACTTTCCTGGTGGTTGTCTCGACGAGGCATCTCTTCATTAGCGCAACTGGCCAGATCTCCTCGTCATTAGAAGAAACGACGATAGTAGAAGAAAACTCACCAGATCTGGATCTCGCCATCATTAAAATTTCAGCAATATCTTGATGACGAGATATTGCGTCATTAACAGAATTGGTTAGATCTCGAAGGACGAGATATCTCGTTGAGACCACTTGAAGGGTAAAGTTGTCTATTGGATAGTTTGCTGTTATCAATTATTTGAGAAATATCTGTTGTTCTCGTTGGGGGC
The DNA here is from genome assembly GCA_933210815.1 of Meta bourneti. Lineage (NCBI taxonomy): Eukaryota > Metazoa > Arthropoda > Arachnida > Araneae > Tetragnathidae > Meta > Meta bourneti. The sequence goes on along the minus strand of OW119927.1, from coordinate 37,562,834 downwards.
CAAATGACATCCACAAAAAAGCATACGCGTAAAGAAGAATAGAATGTACGCGTAAGATATATTAGTTGAAGCAAATAGGTTTACCCGTCCGGCAGATCAGATATGGGCCTACGATAAGATTTAACCGGATAGAAGGTCTCATACGATCCTACGAACAGGTTTACCCTGCCCACAGACCAGATACGCCCATTTAGATCTGTTTAACCGGCCTGCAATCCAGATATAGCCAGCTAAATATTTTTGTCAGGCTCGCATGATCAGATACCCACCGAACAGGTTTACCCAGCTCATAGACCAGATATAGCCCGCTAAATATTTTTGTCAGGCTCGCATGATCAGATGCCCACCGAACAGGTTTACCCAGCTCATAGACCAGATATAGCCCGCTAAATATTTTTGTCAGGCTCGCATGATCAGATACCCACCGAACAGGTTTACTCAGCTCATAGACCAGATACGGCCCTCTGAATAGGTAAACTGGCCCACAGACAATATATTGCCTTCCGAAAGAGTTGCCTGACCAGATACGGCCCTTCGAACAGGTCTACTCGGCTCACAGACAGGATATTGCCTTCCAAATAGGTTTACCCACTCGGGGGCAGGATACAGCCCCTCCCGCATAGATTTATAGGGTTCGGAAACCATATGGTGTCCCTCTGAATAGGTTAAGCTGCACACAGACCTTACTCGGCCCTCCAAAATAGGTACCTGGTCAGATATGTCTAATGAAGCTTTATAAGCCAGATATGTCTAATAGGCTAATGAAGCTTTATTGAATACTTGAATCAATGAAGGTATCAGTTCTACACTGGACAGGAAATAGTACTCATTTACTAAAACCTAATCCTGTGTCACAACAAACAATTTCTAGAATGTGAAACTTCGTGTTAGCAAAAGTCATATTCCAAAGCATATTGAATGTTTCCAATAAATGCGGAAAAACTCCTTACTGGCCTGTATCGTATTGCCAAATGTATTTTTGGCAATACGATACAGGCCAGTAAGGAGTACAGTAAGGAGTGGCAATACGATATGAGGCCATGAGGTTTTATAAGTTATGTATAAACTAGGTATTGTTCTTTTCATATCTTATGCATCTCGGATACGGGGAGAAGATTTGGACACTAAGACTAACAGAAGCAGGTTAAGGAAGATTCCACGGATAATCCTTCTGCGTCTTCTCAGAGGTTATAGAACTTATGAAGCAACCTTTGCTATAGCTGGAGTTCCACCTTTAGACTTGGAAATTAAGTGCAAAAATGAATTGTAAGCTTCGATTTTCAATGATTTTTCGATGGACTGTGCTGATGGAAAATTGCCTCTCTGCGACATCCCTCATCTGGCTGTTTTAGAACCAATTCATATAATTAAGTACGAGGAAAATGTGGAGAAACTTCCAGAAAGTCTGTTTTCCGGACGGTAGTAAGATGAACAACAATGTTGGTCTTGCTTTTGTTTTATTTGAAGACAACTTCGAATGCGGCTTTTATAAACATCGTATCCGGAATGAATGCACTATCTTTCAAGCAGAATTGCTTTGTATTAATCTCGTAGTTAAGTGGTTTAAAGAAAATGGAAATTTTTGTTCAAAGTACCTTATTTGAAACGATCCTCTTTCCTCTTTACATTTACTGAAGAATGTTGCAAGCACAGAAAATTAGTTGTTGAAACGCTTTTAACAATTAGTTCTCTTAAAAATAGAGGAAATGAGGTTTTTTTTACCTATGTGCATGGACACTGGAATTTACGGGAATGAAAGAGCTAATTTTTTAGCCAAAGACACTTTGAATTTAGGAATTGATGTAAATTGTAGCATTCCTAATTGTTACTTGAAAGACTCCTATTATGACAAGCTTGTTGCTAAGTGGAAAGAAGAGTATGTCTCGTCTGAGAAAGCTGGCCACATCAAAATTTTTTTCCTACTATTAAGCATAGATTGAACTCAGAATTATTTTTCTTCAGAAACATCAAAATTAAACAATTTTTATCTGGCCATGGAAATTTTGCTAAATATCTATATAGGTTTCATCTTCGGACTAATTATATGTGCGAGTGTTCTGAAAAGCAGCCGCAAGATGTGGAGCATTTTCTTTTTAGTTGTCTTGCATTAAAAATTCAAAAATGTGCCTACAAAAGGATTAGGTAAAATATGGCCAGTGAATCTCAATGTTTTTGTTAAATCTAATCTGCTTTTCTACTCATTTGTCAAGTTCATCAAATCTTGTAATTTTAGTTAAATTGTTTTCCACTGTTTCCTTGTTAAATCAATTTAGTTCTGTAAGCCCCGTGTTGTACTTCTGTGGTGCACGGGGAGTTTGCTTTTGTTCAATAAAAAAATACCTCACTCATGAAATATGAACTTTTCTACACGAATTTTTGCCTGAATAATTCTATTAAATTTATTTTCAATCCTATTCCTGTAAATCCTATAAAATCCTGTCAAGTAAGAAGCAAATTAAATGCACTTAAACTTGCTGGAGTGATGCCTAATTTCCAGAGAAGTGTTGATGTTTAAAATGTCCTTAATTCCATTGTAAAATGTTATAAAATGTAGGAAGTACTGAATAGTATGTCTGTAATTGGTTTTCTTCTCAAGTCTGAGAGTATTTAGTCTAAACCTATTTCGTTCTGATGGAAAATTCAAAATATCATGCTTAACCCAGACAAAGCATTAGCATCATAGTCAAATATAATTTTAACCTCATGGAATATACAAAGGTTAGTCAAATATTTTTCGTAATTTAGTTGAATTTTTTTTCTGTAAGCAGTATTGTCGTTATCACGTGCATCGCTAGGTGAGGTTTCTGCCTTTTCACTGCTATTCAGGATTCAAGCTTCTAGTCAGTTAAATTATCACAGTCGTAACCCAGCCATAGACGCTACGCTTTCCGTTTGCACCAAATATCAGTGTTTAGTGCTCCCGTTTTGTGGTCTGATAGTGCATCAGAGGTCAAAATCCATAGAAGTGAGGAAACAACATTTTACCGGAACGGAATGTCTACTAATGAAATAAGAGTTCCAAAATTATCTTCGGGAAGTACTGGTTTCTACATGCACACAAATGTTACGCATGAAAAGCCAGACGACTGTCCGCTACCACAACTGATGTCAAGAGATTTACAGGGTAAATAACATGGGTATGTTACAGAAACGAGTGACTATTATGAACAAATAACAAATTAATCATTCAACACTGACCAAGAACTGAAAGAAACGGCACATACGTGTATCTTTGTTAAGTCGATAACTCCTTTTTAAGGGCATAAAATCTTTTACTATAACGATACAAAGCGTTCCTGAAAGATTTCATAACAATCGGCCAATTATTAGACTAGATATGAGCTGTTTAGTGATGGAGCAGCAGCCATATTGGATGACGTCATATCAAGAAATTGTCCAAATTGGTGGATGTCCACCAAAGTCAAAAATCCTTACTAAGATACGAAATAAGAATATCTGAAAGAAAATTCACCATACTTGAGCCTTCCTACAGAACCATAGCCAGATCCAGTATTAGATGTAACAAGTGCATTCATTGAAAAGCATAGGGAATATGTTGAAAAATGATGTTATTGTAAGTTGTCTATTTTATTTGAGTGAAGTTTATAGACGCATTGCGGAAATTTATTGACTCCTCTCACTCCAAATAAAATAAATTCACCTGCTGTTCTGGTCAATAACTTCGCTGATAAAGTAAAACGAAAAGTAGAATTTAAGAACGAAAGACCAAAACACTGGTATCCAAGTTTGTGGAATTGTAGCTAATACAAGAGTGTACGTAAAAGAAATTATTCTCACCAAGGCTTAAGTAGCACTCATCTGAGATGATAGTATGGTGTCTTTCCTGTTCTTCAGCTGCAGTCAAGTAATTTGTCGGGAAGTGCTTGTCTGTGAGGAAGAGAGTAACTGCTACAGGAATATTTCTCTGCCTCTTGTGTTAGTTCATTTGTCCATTACTAAAAGAATTTGTATAAATACAATCATTATTTCTTATAGGTTCCATAGAAAACTAAAAAAGGGTGGACTGGCTTCTAAACTTTACTTTCAAAAGTTTTAACGACCGTGTCTTAAAATTTACATATTTCTCGATTAAATTGTTTCTTTTATTTTTCATTTAGTTCAGAACAATTTTATTTGTTTACCATTATTTTAACTGAAAATGCGTTAATTGTTTTAATTATAGACATTGATTATAATGCATCCAATGTTTTTAATGGGTTTTAATTTTCACTGATTCTTTTTTATATAATACCGTATCCACATGTAACGAATGAATAAAGAATCACGGTGCAAATTTAAAAAGGTGCAAACAGTCATCGTTCTACAGTATAACAGTTGAAACTTATCCATAGAAATATTTAGAAACATCATTTGGTGACCGAATTGTAATCATTTATACTTATTTCCTTTATAATCTACACATTCCTAGAAGTCAGTGTTTAGTTTTTTATTTTTAACATGTTTATTTCAACATAATTATATAGATATCAGTATCTGAGATAATGAATGGAGCTGTGATAAATTATTTTCTCAAATGTTTGGTATAGTATAATTTATTTTTAATGTGGATAATAATAAGAATTTAAAAACAATCAATATTTAATTTTTCTACCAAAAATTTGCATCAGGGAATAAGCGAATGCTAAAAAATAAAAAGAATACAATTTATTCACTGAAAATCTTGTCAATAACTGGACTGCTGTAGTAAACCAAATGGAAGCATTTGAGTGCCATGCGCAAATAATGATATCAAAGCTTATCACTATAGGCATATGATAGATAGAATCATACAAAATCTCTTAATAATATCTTGATCAAAAATATATATTTAATGACTATTATTATGATAGTTTCGTAAGGATCAATTGGGTTGCAGAAGAGGGGAAATTCTGCAAGCAGCAACTACCGTTTACTATACTATAAGTGCCTGCGTCTGAAATAATGCGTAGAACGACGCACATGGGCAAACGAATGAAAATATCGTCTGCCATCAAAATCTAGTGGCATTTGTTAACATGGAAGTTAAAAAGTTATTCTTTCAGATATTTATCGTCGACAATGTTCAGCAAGTGATAATATAATTCTTTCGAATTCCTGAAAATTAATTCTAAAATAGTAACATCCAAATTGAAAATATGAAAGTTAATCTTCAAAAATATATAATTAACTCGAAGTTTGCATAAATAAAATCGCGAATCATGTTTCCAAAGCCTGAAAAATGAGACCAGATCGCAACAAAATCCAATGTTCTGACACACCAGAAGCAATGCATCAAATTTAATCCAATTCTCAAGTTCAGCCTGTGCGCAATTTGAGGAAAGCAATCGAATTCAGAACTTGAGATGGGGTCTCCCACCTCAAAACCCCTTCGACCGCCGGACGTTGGAAATTGGGTGGGCGGGGTCACTGGGACATGAGTCATCCGGGCGTGGAAATGTACATAATTGGTCACGAAAATCCCTTCCGAACAGTAGAGCACAGCCAATAGAATTCACGCCACAGCTTGATGAATTCCGTGAAATGCGTTTGGGGAATTTTAACTTTAATTAACTTTTGGTGACATAAGTAGAGTTTTATTTACTTGTGGCATAAGCTTTCTGGATCGTCTCGTAACAGATTCGTTTTATGGCAAATAAAATGTAATGTTTTTTTTTGCAATTTGAATCGTAGAAAAACATTCTAGGTTTATTAAAGTTCTACTTAAAAATAATTTTAAACTTTTGTTTCAGGTTTTTGATATATAAACTATTCGCATTACGTATTAATATCTACTAATCTACCAAATTGGTTTTATAAAAATATTTAGAATTTTAATCTGGTTTCCAATTTATCATCTAAACGACCTTTACTGAATTCCATACTATCCTTGTAAACACACTCAATTTTGTTATTTCTAGTATGCTACTTTTCACCACCTATTTCGATCAAATATAAACAGCATCCTTTTAGAAAATATTAGTATTCTTTCAATGTTCCGATAGTTCGAAATTCAATCTACGATACGTAAATGTTTTGTAGAAGTTTTCCTTCAAAAACCTGTTTTTCGCTTTTGGAACGAATAATATTTTTACGGAAAAAGTGTTTACTTGATACAATGCCACATTAACGAGATATTATAACCTTCTGAAAGTCACTCACGTATATATTCGTTCTAAAACTTGTAATCTTGCCTGCATTATTTCTCTTATTAGTTTTGATCTTTTTGACCAATATAACCATTCATGTAGTCATTTATACATTATATGTTGTGAGGAAAAATCAATTTTACTCTACTTAGAAATTTCGATTAGACAAGTATTTATAAGTGAATTAAGAGTTGAAAATATCTTTCATCTGTTAAAGAGTATTTGTATCTACTCTACAGAAGAGAGGATTTTGTGATTTTAAAGTACATTCTGTGGCATTGTCGAACATTTTACTGTAAATCTAACACAAATAAATTTAAAAAAACTGTTAGACGCAGAAACTGACAAACCTGCACTAAAATTTAGTATCGTACTCTTAAGCCCTATACAATGTTATAGAGTGCTTCTTCGCAAAAATATAAACACCATTCTGTATTATACTACAGTGTAGTTACTTAATTATTGTAGTGCGTTACTATCCTCATTTTTAATTATTAAGCTAATTAAAAATGAGTATAGTAACGCACAAATTCAAAAGTAAAATATAATCTAGGTGTAGTGTTTGGATTTATATGCATTTTTTATTTACATCTATCTTAGCAACGAGGAATGCAGTGTATAGTTACTTCTTTTGTTATAAGCTTCGCTCCATTTCTAAATGTTTTTCAATGGAGGCATAGAAGATGCTTGGACGAATTTATCGTACACCGTCTCATAGTATACGACGACCTTTGCATGGATCGAGTTTCGAACTCCTAACCCTCCGGTTGGAAATCCGCGACGTTACCTTGGCCCATGGACACAAGCGAATCACAGTTTATTAGATGTCGCATTTTTTCCTTGTAAAAAAAGTCAAATTACTTTAAAAGTGCGGTTGTGGTTAGAAGGAAGATGACAATGAGAGATTCCACTTCTATAAAGGTTGTAAGCTTGGCAGCTCGGTTTTAATACTATATCTTCTGGCAATTAACAATGAACTAGAAGCCAAAATCCTCCAACTATGGGAATGCATTATTTACGTTTAACTTGCCTCTTAATTTAACGAATATTCTTTTTTAAAACCAAGTGACTCAAATACCAAATACCTAAAACTGACCTACACTTTCCATGTAAAAAATGTTTAACTAAATTTAGTAAGAACATTGTGCGGTTAATTTCTTTCCTTCGTTTATATATGTGCTGAAATACTCGTATTAATGAGATTCAACTGTATAAATGTTGCTTTAGACGTGTAATTTTCATCGATCTTCTAACTGAATAGATGAAACAAGGGGGTTGAATCGCTGTCATGAGATCTCAAAAGTGTAAGTCACATGGGCTTGGGAATCGACTTGAGCTGATTGGCTATCGAAGCGCAAAGTACTGTTTTTGATCACTTTCGGTAATCGCATCAACCAATCAATAATTAGTCCTGCATTAAATTAGTGCTCCACGAGACAGATTTTCAAACCAAGTAATCGGGAAAATAACATGAAGAAGCGCACATGCTCCATTTTTTAACCACAAGGTGGATTGTAATTTTAGAACTGACGACTGCTTTCGGATTCATAGAAAAAAAAACAAGTAACCAGCGCAATTTATTCATTGAAATGGTAAATAGAAACTCCGCTTTTCATGTTCCCAAACCTTAAAAACATTTGTTTTGGGCATTTAAGAATAATTAACCTACCAGAATACATAAACTAGAATTAAATAAATGTTTTCCTTAAGTATCGCTAAAATATTCTATTAAAATTTCAATGATTATGCATCGACAGCTGTAATTTATTCTGTAAAATCTAACTTCTTTAATTCCATTTCGTTTGCAGAAAAACATCTATTGATTATCATCTCCCTTGACTGGAAAAATCTTTAGAAAAAATGTGGAACTGTCGATTATTTTAACTGATTTTCCGATCAAACGGAAACGTTTCCATCTTCTTTCAAGAAATACTTCGAATATCTTGAGCGAAGTTCGTTCTTACAAATGTCGTTCATTAAATAAATTCGTTCTTAAATCTAACGAATATCATTTGTTAGATTTGAGATCTTGTGTTTTCTCTCCGAAGATGAAAAATGCATCGAAATGATGTATTGAACTTTTTCTATGGATTATTTCAACATCGATGGTTTGATGTCCTCTTTTATGTCCCGATTTATCATGTGATTTATTTTTTGAATATTTATTCGTTGGTGCTCCATTTAAAAGTGTCTGTATGGATGATTTAGAGAATGTGGTCTCTTGATATTCAAAGTCTAAAATCAATGCATTCATTGGAGTATAAGGAAACTTTAAATCATTCACCAAGAAAGGAAATAACGATCAATTCAGAAATGATTTCCCTGATTCTCACAACGACGAACTTTGACCATTTTTTTACTCGCTGATCTTATTTATTGACTTCAGGAGCCCTACTCAGAAGTATGGGGGTTCACGGTAGGTAGAGTCAATAATTAGCAATCGGAGTTTGCGAGTTCGAAATCCGATGCAACCAAAGACCGTCGAGTACGTGGGGACTGGGTCACGTCAAATCTGTAGTTTCATCAAATGCCATCATGTTGGCGTGGTGTGTAAGTTTGGAGAGTGTGGTGCTAGCTTAAGTGTAGACTTCGTCATCTGACCTGGCTCAAAATTACAAGGTGTTGTCCTCTAATCTTTCCATTCCCTCACCGTCGCCAATAGCCCGTTGAGTTGCTCCACTGTGGCTCAAATTTGACTACCTACCTTCTTACATCAAAAGTCCGAGGTGAACCACAGATCAACGGTCATCCCCCAATTATCGAATAAACTTTTTGCAGTGCCTGATTCGAGGTTTAAATTTCGATTTTGGTGCTAAATTAAAGTTCGAAGTTTAAGATTATTTTGAGGTTTAACGCATGTGTAGTACTATCTTTATGCGAAGGAAATGCGATAATATTAAATTCAATAATTTTTGCTTAGAATCTTAGATGAATTCTTGGAACATGCGCTTTTCCAAATAAATCTACATTTAAATATGAAAATAATATTTATCTTTTATAAAAATTACTCAAAAAAATGGAGTCTTACAGAGAAAAATTGTTCACCAAACCACTAAAATTAATTTCCAGAAAAATAATCCGTATGATTTTAATTATTGATCACACTGATCTAAATTAAATTATCACAATCTTTTGTTCTGTGGTTAGTCAAATTATCATAGAGTTAATAATCATAATAATCATGATATAGTTAATATTCATAATAATCATGTGGTTAGTCAAATATTCTATTTAATAAAAATTAAGATGTCATAGTAATAAATTGTGTAATGGATAACGCTCTTTTAAAAATAAAGCGTGAATGTAACTTCTAAAAGATCATGCAAAAATTCTAATAAAAAGCCATTTACCAGAATACCCACAAGGCTCTAATAAATCATATCCTAACTCTGAATTATTTCTTATTTATTCGTATTCATGCTTATATTAAGAATGGCTGAAGTCTGTGGAGTTTTTAAGAGCATAATTCATTCTTTTAAAAGCTTTTAAGAAGAGATGTTGATAACTTATTTATTGTTTTCACCAAAGAAAAATCATAATTTATTGAATAAGATGTCTTACTCTTTTCATAACACTCACTAAGCAATAAAATAAAAGTCCGCAACTAAATTTTCAAAGCATAGGTTCAATATCGGAATAGTTCATTATTTCACTTCAACTCTCCAAGTGATTTCGACGAGATATCTCATCCGTCAAGATCCTGGTGGTTGTCTCGACTAGGTATCTCGTTATTAACAAAACTGACACGAAACTGAGTAAAGAGATTTCTTATCCTTAGAAAAAACCCTGACCAGATATTGATCTCTTCATCATCAAAAATCGGCAATATCCTAAAGAGATACCTCGTCAAAAAATGATCAGATCTTTATTGACGCGATATCTCGTTGAAGGGTTAAAACTATCTATATATTTGTAGGTGATAAATTTCACTAATGTACGTGGCATAGAAATCTACTTCTATATATAAAGCAGAGTTGGCGTCTGTCTGTTCTCTATACAAATCTAACACGGTTTGATCAATCCACACCAAATTTGGTACACATATATTCTTTACAACCCTGCGAGTAACAAAGGCTACATACACTCATGTCCAAAAGTTAAGCATAATTCTTAAGATGCGAAAAGATTGGAGTAAATATGGATACAAAGGTTCAAAATCACTTGTGGAGAATCGTGGGACGAAGGTAAAATATTGTGCCTATGCAAAACAGTTCAGTCGACGTTGACATGCGCAAAGCATCGGCGCACATCGGAACGAGTATAAAACGGCCTCGAGCGGCATGGCCAGTTTAGACAGAAATTTCGAAATTGCTGTGGTACGGAGGGTTGTTAACCATCAATGACGAAAGTTGTCACAAAGATGCGAACTGGACATGTTTGTGAAGGGACGAATTATTGGAATGCTGGAATCCGGTCGATCTCAAACCGAAGCGTCTCGAATTCTGAATGTGCCTCAGTGTGTTATCTCCAGACTGGCATAGGTTTCAAACCACTGGAGATGTTACCAGACGACCAGTACCAGGTCGGCCAAGGGTAACAACCGCTTGGCAAGACCGATATTCTGGCAAGACCTGCTGCTCACTTGTAAGAGCCTGCTTAAGTCGGAAGTGCGCGCAAACACATACATGCAAATGCCTGTCAAGACTTGTCATTGGTGATAACTGCGCGAAGTCAGAGGACCCGTTCTGCCAGACAATTGGGTTCAGCCCTGACAGCAGCCACAAGAGTCATAGTTAAGAGACGAACTGTTTACAAGAGACTCACACACGTTGGTCTCTACGCCAGACAACCAGCAGTTTGCACCCCCCTGACATCTGCACAGAAACGTGCGCGTTTACAGTGGAGTTTGGAACATCGGCAGTGGAGTCGACAACAATGGGGCAATGTCATATTCAGTGACGAGTCCGGATTTAGTGTGCAAACTGATTTTTGTCGTACCACGATCTGGAGAGAACGCGGAACGCGTTTTCACCCGGGAAAACATCACGGAAAGGCATCGTTTTCTTACAGGGGGAGTAATGGGCAGGTCAGGCATCATGGTGGACGGCTACAGAGACCTTCACATCTTTGACACAGGGTCTGTTACCAGACAAAAATACAGAGACGAAGTCCTTGAACCTACCTTTCATCTGTTTCAAGGGGCTGTCGTTCCTGGTTTCATATTCATGGATGATAACGCGCCTCTTCACCGTGCAGCCCTGGTCGACGTCTTCCTTCAAAGTGAAGATATCCACCCTGCCAACTCTCCTAATCTGATATCCTATAGAGCATGTGTGGGATATACTCGGGATACATATTGCAGCCTTCCGCCACCCACCAAGCTCCATTCCGGAATTGAAAACTGCTCTCCGTGAGGCTTGGAACTCTATGATCAGACAACTCATCAATACCCTCATCAAAAGTATGGGAAATCATTGTGCAGCATGCGTGGCTACCAGAGGTTCCCACTCACCGTATTAAACTTCAGCATCACATTGTTTTAATCATTCTGTTTCACTAAAGTTGACACTCGTATTGTGAACCTTTTCTTTCAACCCTTTTCTTTGGATAATAAAGGTCATTATTATCCTTGTTCTGCATTGTTTTCTTTTTCTATAACCCTATAACACTCACATACCGCGTTTACCTCCATTCCGATATAGATTTTCTGTAATATCCACATAAACAGCAATTATGTTTAACTTTTGAACATGAGTGTTTTAGCCCCATTCCCTCTAACCTAGATGTGCAGAGGGGGCTAAAACAATTCGAAATTTCCAAAGGAATAACATTGAGCATAAAACGATAGCGGTACGCAACTCAGTTTGTTTTAACCAGTATTGAACGAAAATCAAATTTTCCAATAAAATTGTTTTACCAGTACTGCTCGAAAAACAATTTTGTGCAAAAAATTGTATTTAAACAATTTAACAGGTGTTACCTTGTCTTCTGACCGTGGTTCAAAATTATGTGGTGCTGTCATGTATACAAAATGTTCAATATTTTTGACTAATTTTACTTCATTAGGACGTAGAATTGCGCATATGGATGCTTATATTCATTGTAAATGGATTTAAATACAGTATGAAATATCAGCAACGACTATGCCAACAACAGATAGTAATTAAGAAACTTAAGCTCAGATGTTATGCATGCATTGCTTACAAATATTTTGCGATCTTTATCTGTAACAACTAACAACTGTCTTTCGTGCACATTGTTGAGTCTTCAGTCTCCTGGTGGTTCATAACGCAAATGAATGTAATGCTGTCTAGCTTATTGTGTTTCGTAATAGTATCTAATCAACTAAAAATTTAAATAAACTGAAACATTCGGTCAGCTGTGAAACATGCATATGATTCTTAAAAATCAGTTTGTTTCAATTTTCGGACCCATAATGATTTGAACAAAAATTAACTTAACACATTTTGCTTAACTATCGAACGTTTGTTAATACTAAAATAATTCAAAAATGATGCAGCATCAAGAGGGTGTATGCTGTTGTGTTTATATTTTAACATAAACAGTAAGCAATGGTTACAAATGGTAAAAATCTCGAACTTTTGCAAAGTTTCTAAATGGTTTATGATTTTTAGAAACGACAGTTTAGTGTGCTTAAGAAATGTTCTTTTAAATCTGAACAATGTAAAATACTTTCATGTTTAAAATAAAATTTCATCCATAGATGGAGCCACGTCAAGTAAACCTTCATGGCTCTGTCCCATTGGAGAAGCATTACTACAATATGTAGTTCCATTTTAGACGGAAAAAAATAGATAAGTGTGAAATGGTTGAGTCGAATTGCCAGTGTGCTCTGTCTGGCCCTCGGTTCGACAGGTTTAATACTCCAATCCCACTCAAGGTATGGTTGACTGGTTGGTTGGTGTTTCTCGTGATGCAATGTGCAAAATTTAATTTTTTAGCTATTGGAGTGGGGTCGGAGATTTCTTAGCTATTGACATTGATACAATGTTGTGTGTGATGTGTAGAGGCTGTCTCTTTTTAACATTTAGTGGATTTTGGGAAAGACAGTATCATTGACTGTCATATGCTTTAGATGTATAGTGAGCAATCTTATCAACATTGAAAAACCCTTCTCTACATATTGAGATCTGAAATCCGGAGATTTACATATATATGTACCAATGATGGGAAGGTACAATTTTTCTGGAAAGGTTGGATTTTAAGCTGGACTGATGATTCTTCTAAGATGGCAAAATTACTTTTCTGATTGTAGGTCCTATCTCCTTTGCCCCAGAGTTTGCCAAATCGTCAGCTGTTTCATTCTCTGGGATGGCAATGTGAGAAGGGATCCTTTGAAGAGTAATATTGAATTCTTTGTGGAAGTTTATTAGGAAATTGGCAATTCGTGTAAGTGCGGATCGTAGCTGGTGAACAATCCTTTAACAGCATGAATAGCTGGATATCGGCATACAAATTTGCTTTACATGGAATGGTTTGGGGATGAGAGCTTCATAGATGACTATCAGTTCAGCCTTTTATTCGGAGAGGTGTTGGCAGTTCTTTATCTGATGTCTTCAGGACATGGATGTTCAGAATCCACTTTTAACCGTGGACCATGATTTAATTACCCCTCGTGCAGCAAAAGACAGTAAACAATAAACCAAATAGACCTTGCAAATAAAGAGAAAAAAATGACAGCATAGTCCTGATTGATACGTCAACCATATCCTAAGGCTCATCCTACATTAGTGTACGATGGTTTGCCTCTACTTGCTCAAACCTCTTTGGCTGATGATAATTTTTGGTTTCCATTTGAGTTGCATAATATTTTTAATCTATCGAGATATAGGTAGTTAATTAACGTCACACTGGGGCAACACAACAGGCTATTGGCGACGGTCCGGGATCAATCTCGAAGGGAAGATCCAACGACAAAGCCTCGTAATTTTGAACCATGGTCAGATGACGAGAGCACCTGAGCTGTCACCCCACTCCTCAAACTTTCATACCATGCCAACGTGAGGAAATTTGAAGCCACGTCAGATTTAAAGTGCACCGGCCCCCGTGTACACGACGGTCTTTGTCTGGACCTAGTTTCGAACTCTCAACCATCCGGTAGTTAATCCGTTCTCTTCCAATTGGACAACCGCGGCCCTTTAATATATCGAAGAGAGATAACTTAAATTCAGCATTTGAGAATTCTTGCATTTGAGTATAACAATAGGCGTGTATGAGATGGTTTTTCTGTAATGCTAAATAAAGGGGGCGCTGGTGTTTTAGTAACTTCTTTGAAAACATGAGGTACATTTTGGTGTGATACTCGAATGCAATTTTAGTATGCTGATTACGATAATAATTAAAACCGAGCATAGTCAAAACGGTTTAACTTAAATTTGCTATTGGTTGGAAGTATATTAATTCTCCTTATTTTGTTTATATTAACATTGAAACACCCTCTAATATAGTTTTTGCGAACCACCAACGCAAGTTTATGCGCGTGGGCAAATAATTTTCTAAAATAGAAACAAAGAAATTTGAACAAAGTAATTATTACAAAAGATAATTAATTTTTATTTGACTTTGTGATTCTTAAAATGTCTGACAGAAGCTGTCAATGAAAAAGCCGAACCATTTTCAGTCTTTTTTGTGAGCTATGAAAACACGATCCTGTTTAGTTAAGTCGTTTATAAGAACTAAGTTTCAATCCTTTTTTGCGCATGGGCACACTTCTTGCATGCATGATGAAACCACATTATTAAATTTAAACCAAAATGATTACATAAAAGACTAAAAGGTGGACTATCTGATGTAGCAACACTGGATGGTTCGAGATCCTTCAGGACGCATTTTACGGAATAGTCTGTGGATTATATGTTTTTTATTATCCATTAGTAAATTTATGTAATTTCATTACAAAGAAAAGTCAAAACAATTATGTATAATAAAGGAATACTAAGGTAGCTATTCTGGAGGGGATGTTGGGTTTTATGGCACAAGAGCCATATTTGACTTCTCTACGCCCGACACAAGACAGAAAATATCAAGTAATGGACATACACACACAAGGAAAGTTTCACTGACACAGAAGAGAGAAATACACCCAGGGTAGGTAGGTATTTAATTAACCTTGCCCTGAAGCAATACACGGGCTATTGGGGACGGTCAGGGATCCATCCCGAAGAGAAACACCCAGGGAAGAATCGAACCTGCTCCTCTTGCAACTCGTAGGGTGCTAGTGGTAGGCATAGCCACTGAGCCACGATGGCCCCGCAACAATTGTCGGTGTTTCATTTCGAATTCCACACAGATTAAATTTCTTTTATGTCGGTATTTTTTAAGTTTTGAGGATATGGACGCTCAGTCCAATTGATAGCGTTATTCGTTCTATGAGAGATGAAATAATGTGAAATTGTGTCAATGAATGCCATTAATAAAATCGAATAAAAGTTTAATTTAATTATCTAAAGGGTTCACAATTATATATACGTTCTGCAGCCTACGGTCTTCCATTCTTGCCTTCTAACTAGTTTTGACCTTATTTACCAATCGAATTTTCCTTAAAATTCTTTCAACTAATTTTTTGACTACTTATTCTTTATGTGTATTTGTGGGGTAAAAGCAATACTACATTACTCTAAAATCTTGGGATAGTCAGTGGGTTAAACATACTGCATTTTAACTTTCTGATTATTACTTATTACTATTTAACCCTCTGATTAATACTATTTTATGATGCATTATTTCAACATGAAACCCTGTAGTTTCCTTGAATCACTTCTATCCAGTTTTAGATTTCTTAACCAATTGAATCCTCTCTAGAATTCTTTAAATCAATAGATGTGGCTATTTAACCTTTTGTGTGTTGTAGGGCAATAGTGCATCTGATCCAAATCTCGTGACGCTCAGAAGGACATTCACATACATGATTCTACGAGTTTGTGACGCAATCAGATGAATTTAAAATAGTGAAAGTGAAACTGATATTTATTGCACAATACAATTGATATTCTTACCATAATTTTAATGTACATATAACAGTTCTGTATTTGATTTTATTCTTACAGATATGAATATCACGTTAAAATCCGGCTATAGAACTAAATACTATTCAAAGAGAGTGCTAACTAAACATTCGTCCATAAGATGGCACTACTGAGCAGAGAAGTATTCTTTGATCTAATATTTTTTAAAACGAGTACCTGATCTGAGCATAACTTGCAATGAGCTGTATTTTTTACACATATTAGAGAAAAGAACGAAAACGTACACCTTAGTAATTGATGAACTAAGAAATATAATATTCTTCGTTTAAAACTATTCATCTATATATGAACTATCATTTAATACCTAACAGTTGTACAAGCATTAAATGAAACTAAACATTTTAAATCCAAATTGATGTTAAACTTTAAATCTGATTTTTGTGTTGACTATAATAGGTATTTCAATTATCTCACCCATTTTACTCTTTTAAAAGTTCGATAATTGATTTTAAAATTTGTATTAAACTTTCAATCATGCAATAATTTTTTTTACTAAAATTATATTCTCACTGAACTTCTGTTACTTTCCAATATGTGTATGTAAAGTGAGTAAAGTTGCATACCATGATAGGGTAATATTTGATCCATTAATCTTCAAATCTTAAGAACAAATCTATTACGAATAATTTGTACAATCTTAAAAGAAAATAATTTATGAATTCTATATTTTGTAAATTGAACAGTTTTTCGAAAGGACGTTGAAATATGTAGACTTTTATGCTCTAATTCCTTCCTTCGTTAATTTTAATTCATTGAAGTATGTGACAAAATAAATAGCATTGACTGAATAAGGCTAAAGAAACCTGAATATCCGGTTGTATCTTAATTTAGTCTATTTAGCAAATCGTTATTATTCAACTCTACATAATCAGCAGGTGCAATACTTAAAAGTTCAGAAATTTATAATGGCAATGAATTCTAGTGGCAATGAAGTGTAAGCTTAGAGTCATTGTTCAGTTTATGGATTAAAACAAATACAAATTTATGGATTTTCTTAAGATATACAGAATGTATTTTAATGTATTGATGTTAATCTCTCTCTATTAATTTCGTTTACTCTCTAAGGGAGTCAAACACATGTATCCATTTTGAAATCTAGTATTCGCAGCTTGACGACAAACCAGTTTAGACTTTATTGACCAGTAAAATCTTTCCCATGGTTGTTTACACCGACAGAAGTGTTCATTTAGTCATTATGTGTATTACTGTGCAAAAGAAACATTCAATCTCTTGACTCTCAGAAGGTTTAATATTTGGTTCATTTAGTTCTGATGGAATTAATAGTCAGATTTTCTTTTGAAAAAAGTAAAAAGTTTGTCTATCATGTAAGAGAACTCAGCTATTTTCAAAGTAAATTTATAATGCATTTTGCTAAATATTTAGCATTATAAGTATTTCTGTTTGAACAGTTATAGTTTTTTATGTCCGATCTCATGTTATCATTGAAATTCGACCCATCTGAATAAGTAGCTTTATATGCATTCAACATTTTCTATTATACTTTTTAAATTACATGCATTGAATCTAAAAATCACATATTTCTCCATCAGAGTTTAATATTTACTTTAAACAAAGTCTACTTTGTGATTTTATTGAACACGTATTCTTGATCTTTTGCCAATTAATTTTCAAATATTTCATAAATTCCATCCTAGCAGTTATTTTTCACAAGTTTCGTGGTAACAATGTTTTCAATTTGTGTATTTTCTATATTTCAGATTTCACATTCTGTATATCTATATATTTTCAATTTATATACTGTATTTCCTTTTTTTCTCCAATTAATGGATTGTGTTTAGATATTTTCAACTTATGCATATTCACGTTTTAAAATTTTATCGAAAAATATATCAAATTGCTTTTACACATTTCTTTAATCATATGTACTATTTGTACTACAAATATGTACTACAAATATGTCAAATATGTACTAAAAGGGCAGAAAAACCCAAAATGTCTTTCCTGGGATGAATTTTAACATAAAGATAGAGTATGTAAATTATTAGTTGTATTGATCTAAATTACCTTTACAAAAATTCATATTTTATCTATATCATTTCGATTCTACCAGCATACTTACCTCTTACTTTAGATAACATTATAATCCTACAGTTTCATTTTGTACGTTTATTAAATGATGCATGATTTGCTATTCATGTTAGTAAGGGATTGTTGATAACATTTTAAAATTTAATCAGCAAACCTAAAATTTCCGAATGTGTGATTTACTTATCCTTAACATAAACGAATGTTACATTATGTTTGCTTTCGGGAATTTCTCAAGGTCAAGGTATTTCCTTTTCTAAGAAAAACTAAACATTTACAAACTTAAAGTAAATTGTGCATCAAACGGCAACAGAAAGTAATAAGCAGAGAAAGCTGGAACCAGATTTTCTCTGGTTCCAGAAAAAACATCCCAGAAGTGTTCTAAAATTCATGGGTGATAGAGGTCAGCAGACTGAAATCTCTAAACTAACCAGAGGGTAGTTGAGATCAATTTCATTTGACCACAGATTTACTGCATTTTCGAATTGTTGGGAATGCAATATGGAATAATACTCTCCTGGTCACATCCTTGCTTGTTTGGAGCTGTCCAGAAACATTTTGTATCCCAATCCTATCTTCGTCTAGGACTTTTTGAAGATGCATGAACTCTCGAACTTGGTTTCATTTGTCGATACCGAACGAGTTAAGAAACAAAAAGCGAGAAATTATTTGAGTTTATTGTAAGATATCAAATTTTAGACTTCTCTCCGTGTTCAGATATGTGCTGCAGGAGCCGTCAAACTTGTTAAATGGGTACTGTAATTAAATTTCGTATAAGTTGCAAACGTTTCTCATCTCAGAAATTAAACACAATTTAAAATTTAGAAATATTGTTTCGATAGAGAACAACATTTTTCTACATTTAGGTAGATCTGCGACATTATAAGGATTTTTTATCGCTCAAATTTTGAATTTTAAATAAGAAGTTTATGTAAAAGTAGACATTTTTTGGCCTTTCGAATTGATTGTAAAATGTTTTTGGCATTTTACCTAAAGCAAATAATTTTTGGTGATAGTAATATTTTGCTTCCAGATATCTCAAACAGATGGCACCACGTTTCGTGTAATGACTTACGAAGTTCTGTAATATACTTGACGGTACTTAAAGATTACATCCACATAAAAATCATAAATATAGAAACACCGTCAAGGATGTCTCTGAATATTCAAAATCTGTACTATATTAAAAAATAAAACAAAATTTTCTAAATATAAACTTATTTTTGCTGAACTCCTGTTTCCTAAAGACAATATAGCTCTTCTGAGTATTAAATTGTAATATTTCCCTCTTTCCTTAATGGATCGGTGTTTAATTGCCTTTTTCTCTCATGATATTTACTCAAAAAGAACAGTTTAAAAATAAACTTTGTATTAAAAATAAAAATGAGATAAATTTAGAAAAACTCACTTGTGTGCTATAGAAAATGGTAAGATGCCTGTTACAATTGTCTTATGAGCATAGAATTTTTTCAGATATATTCGCATAAAATGTTGCTAAATATGTATTCATAATTTTTATTATGATGCTGCTCCTTAAGTTCAGTGTATTTTTATTACATTTGAAGTTATTTAAAGTAAATAAATTCGATTTTGAAAGGTATTGTTATATGTTTTCATTGACGCACTTCATAATTCTTCCACAATCTAAAATTTCATTATGTAGTTTAATTTTATTAAATTTTTCACTCAAACATACACTATTTATACAATTTTTATTTAAGAAGTTCTTTGAAAATTTCGCGAAAAGTCCAACAACAGTATAGATTTATTAGATGCATTTTCATAATGCTATATAAAACTTACAACGTAGCATAAGATATCCAGTTTTCATTTATATATTTTAAGTATAATCATGTATTTAGCATTTATCCACGTTATTGCATTTCTGCTATATAATTCCATCATTAAACAGATATATATCTTTAAAATTGATAAAGAACGTAAATACAAGAGATTTAAAAAAACTTGAGTTAACTCATGCAACATATGCATAATAATATTGAACATAAACTTTGATGTTTTCTTATGCATTATTTTATATTAATAACTTCCATTTCTAAAGGTGTTATATTTTTAGTGACACTTTATGATACTTCTAAAATTTACAATGCATGAATAAGGAGTGTATGTTTGATTTTCTTATGCCTACATTGAGAGAATGTTTCCTTAGTTTCATTTAAATCAGAATGTAGTGCACAAATGATCAACACTTCAATAAATTCTGATCGTAATAAAAACCGTTTTGAATAAAATATTACACAAACTAAAAGAACTGTTAGAAGTACTTCTTTTAAGAATACAGAAAGTTTTCTTTATTTTCGTTTCAAGCTATCGTCAGTTAGAATCACTATATTTAAAAAAATGTAAAGGACATCAGGACTAAATGTGTAGAAAGTTTCCACTCTAACTTGAAAAATTCTTCTTCGATTGGAAAAACAAATAATTCTTTAACCTTTGAATTGCTATTAAAAGGATGAATTCAAAACAGTTTTTTATTTATCATGTGTTTTATAAGAAGGATTGGAATGAATTAATCTTATTATTATTTATGCGAGGGTAACAATTATTCTTGCGACATCCATGTATTAGGAATCGGTATGGTCTTGTAGATAGTCTACCCAGACGTATATGTTTTGAATATAAAGGTATTTAATCATTAACATTTATTTAATGTACTTATTATTATTACTTTTTCCAGGAATTAATTTCAATGGAAGTTACTAATCAGATTGTTCAATTTTAATACTTCATAATTCGTCAGGTGATAAGTAATATATTACTGTTCTCTATCATTGTTACATAAACACAAAACTCAAACCGTATTTTGGAAACCATGATAAAATTTTGGAAATAGCATTGAATTAAAGTATTAATTATCAAAATTTAAAACATTCTCGAGAAAGTACTTGTTTCTAGAAGAGTAACGAATATAACTTCACTAAATAATATGAGAATGTATATGTATTGTCTTATGTGAAAATCCTTGAAGTTTCAATACCAGATAATTGAACGAGACATCTATTTTATAACGCTACTAAGTAAATGAGTTGTAGAATAATAATTTGATATATTTAATTACTTTATGGGCATTTTAAAACTTAGTTCAGACACAGAGAAAGGGATTTAATATTTACAAGACCTGCTAGTTTTAATTGAAGAACATCACAAAAGGTAGATTCAATTTAATAAAATTGTTCAATTTAGTATGCGCTTTAATTCAGAGTGCTAAGTGCATCTACGATTTTACAGTATTCATTAAAGGGATAGTCACTACTTTTGAGAAAAAGTACCAATTAACACCCTTTAGAAATTGTGAATCCAATTAACATTATTTAACCCATGCACACGGTATAACCCGAATAATTCCAACTACAATTTTTAATACAGTCACGTAATATTAAGCTATGACCCAATTTAACCGAAAGGTTTTAATTAGATTTTCAGCACTGGAATGCACCCCGTTGCTAACACAAAACACTCCCCCTAACGATATCAAGTGTCTCAGAACGAGATGCGTACCATTTGTACGGCGCTGCAGAAATAGGACCCGTTTCCTCAGAGGTAAGGGGAAATGTGACACCGGGCAGTGTAATTGAATCCCGCGCAACACTGAAGAGTGTTAACTCTAATTAGTTTAAACAGCTTATCCTCCCCTTCCCGAGACAATGAGGGGGTTAATGCAGGTCACAAACTTTGAAAGATTATTGTTGTGCTCTAGTATGGGGTGTCTGGGTGAGCTTTGGCTACGGTATGAGATTGCAAAACAATACGGGATGAAGTCATTCTGGATAGACCGTTGTCTTCTTACCTGGAAATTGATTTGCTTGTGAAGAAGTCAGTGGTTAGGATGGCTGATTAGTTTTGAATTGATTTGGTGAGCATGGCAAGCGGAGCGTAAATTCAATTTTTTATAAAGATATTTTTATGCTAATGTAAGATATTGTGATGCGATTTTAGAAATAAGTTGAGGGGCTTAGAGGTAAACTAAAATAAATCATGATGGTTAAAATCTTGAGAAATTATTGTTTTGCAAAACTACCGTTAAAACCATATATTTAACTACCATAATTTAACTCGATACTTTACTTCACTTAGCACCTCAATGTGTGATAACAAACCATATTAAAATGTCTATTTTAATCAATTCAACCCTTCAAGTTGTTTCGACGAGATATCTCGTCCACTAAGATCTGAAAATTTTTGTTAATGATGAAATAGCTGCATACTATTTGTACGGCGAGCAGAAATAGCATCCGTTTCCTCAGAGGCAATGGAAAATGTGACACCGGGTCGTGTAATTGAATCCCGCACAACACTGAGGAGTGTTAACTCGAATTAGTTTAAACAGCTTAGCTTCCCCTTCCCGAGACAAAGAGGGGGTTAATGCTGGTCACAAACTTTGAAAGATTATTGTTGTGCTATATGGGGAGTCTGGGTGAGCTTTGGTTACGGTATGAGATTACAAAACAATACGGGATGAAGTCATTCTGGGTAGACCGTTGCCTTCTTACCTGGAGATTGATTTGCTTGTGAAGAAGTATGTGGTTAGAATGGCTGATTAATTTGGTGAGCATGGTAATTGCAGCTTTAAAATCAGTTTTTCTATAAAGATGTTCTTATACTAATGTAAGGTATGGTGATTCGATTTTAGAAATAAGTTGAAGGGCTTAGAGGTAAACTAAAATAAGTCATGACGGTTAAAAGGTTGAGAAATTAATGGTTTGTGAACTACAGTTAAAATCATATATTTAAAATTCCTAGTGGTTGTCTCAATGAAGTATCGCGTAATTAACAAAACTGACCAGATATTAATGGACATCTCGTAATTAGAAGAAAACTGATCAGATCTTGATCTCGTCATCATAACAAATCGGCAATATCTTGATGACGAGATATCACGTCATTAGCAAAAGTGGTCAGATGATGGACGAAATATCTCATCAAAACCAATTGGAGAGTTAATTGAAACTTATTAACTCATTAATTCACAAGCGCACTTTACTTCACTTAACACCTAAATATATAGCAAACAATATCAAAATGTCTATTTTAATCAATTTAACTTTCAAGTGGTTTCGAGGAGATATCTCGTCCACCAAGATCTGAACAATTTTGTAAATGAAGAGATATCTCGTCAAGATATTGACGAATTTTTTATTATGACGAGATCAACATGTGGTCCTTTTTCCAGTATCTCGCCTATCAAGATCTGGGGAGTTTTACTAATGACGAGGTGCCTCGTCGAGACAACCACTAGGAGTTTTAATTAAAAGTATAGCCGTTTAACCAGTATTATGGTCAATGTTTTGTCGGACATCCAGTAGGTTTTAATCCCGGTTCATAAGCGCATAGATATTGGTGATTTTCCCTACGTCAGAGTAACGGCGGTTTACCCCATTAGGTGCTCCTTTACAAATAACCGTTAGATAGCCCTTGTGGTAGGGAATGACAACAATATTTGGAGTTAGGAAAGACGATTCGATTGAATATAAATGTTCAAATTATTATACGATTTCAATCTTTCGATACCCAAGCTTGTTAATGTCATCTCCGATTTTACACCACTCATAAAAGTTCATAGTTTTTGAGGAAAAACCATTTTAGTAGGCCGCCGTTAAAACAATTATTTTAGAAATTGCATGGCTCAATTTGAATACCGGAATGCACCACGCTTCTAACATTCCCTAACGTCGCTAACCAAGCACTCTCTCCTAGCGAAATCAAGCTGATTAAGCCCATCTCTGATTTTACACCACTCATTAAAAGTTATAAGCCTTTTTTAATTACGCTTTTGTTTTGAGTAAAATTATATTAGTAGGCCGCCGTTAGAATCAAGTACTTTAGAAATTACATCGCACAACTTAAATGACGATATGCAACACGCTTCAACATTCCCCTAACGTCGCCAACAAAACACTCTCTTCCAACGAAAGCAAGTGTCTCAAAACGCACTGCGTACCATTCGCACCCTACCTCAGCCAAGAGGAATTGTGACAACGGGCCATGTAATTGAATCCCACAAACGACTGAAAAGTGTTCACTCTAATTAGTTTAAACAGCTTAGCCTCCCCTTCCCGAGACAATGAGGGGGATAATGCAGGTCGCAAACTTTAAAAGATTATTGCTGTGCCATCGTGAGAGACGTCTGGGTGAGTTATAGCTCGGTACGCAAGACAATACGGGACAGGATCAGGAAGGTCAGACTGGAAAGGATTGCTGTCTTCTTATCGGGAGATGGATGTGTTTTGGATGCAACGTGGTGAAAAAGATTGTGGCCTCGCGTGACTAAATCGTTTTGGGTTGGTACTGTGGACATGATAATCCGGATGTTAATTCAGCTTCACTTGAGATATATTCATATTATAATGCAAGAGATCGTCGGCTTGCAAAGGAAATACACTAATTCCAAAAGTGTAGTTCTGGGGAGACGAAGGGGTAAAATTCTGTTCCCGTAACTTTACTCACTTTATTTCTCAGGAAGAAATTTAACCTTCATGGAGAGAAAAACTAACTTAGTGTACTTTACCCGTCTAAAAGATGGCCGAATTCTAGTCTACAGAAGCTAAAAAACTCATATGTTGAAAATGTTTACTCGCCCATCCCTCTTATTATGTAGTTTTCATAAATTGAATGTCTATTATACAAGTGTTTGGCTCCTCATTTATTCCTATTTTTCTTCTACTACGTTTCGCAATTTCATAATTCATCTTTTCAAAAATTCCCTGTTTCTTCCATTGTGTGCTTTATTTGCAAGCTGTGGATATTGCAACGCGTATTTGTTAGCAATCGTTGAAAGTTTTGTGAATAAAAGCGGAGTAAATATCGTCACAAATAATACTTTTTCGAAATTAATGGCTGTTCAAAGCTATATAAATTAGGCACAAAAGTATTTTGTTGTAAACCAAAAGTCTGAAAACATCTATGTAGTACGGTGTCTAGGGTGCGATGAAGATGTGAAGCTGGATGATACGGAGATGAGCACTAACACAACATTCAATTATTCTAAAAATTATGTACAGAAGAGTTTACATGGATCATGGCACAGCCTACACGCTGGCACATGTATAAGTTGTATAGACGACGCTCCACCTGCACGTGGAAGCGTATACAGTCACTGTCACAACTCCAAATTTGTGTTAGGGAAATAAAGTTAGTTACAGTTCTGCTCTGCTCGACCTCTAGTGGCGGTATGGGGGATGGATTCTACAACTCGGTCATTCCTGAAACCCATTCCGTCATCGGAAACTCTCACTAGAACTGCTTATAATCTATAAAGGAATAAACAATAAAAAGGAAATTTTTGTAGTGCTGAAGACTGGATCTCTCTAGCACATTTCAACAGTCCAAGGCTTCATATGATCGGCAGCAATCGACGTGAAACCTGGTCCTTCATGACGGTCAGCTTTCTCCACGTCGTAACGGTCATTCGCTCTGCCTGTTTTCATAAGATAGGGGTCGAAGAATTTTGGACGAAGCTTCAGGCCAGATCCAAACGGAGTTCTTTGGATGCCCACCAGGTCACCTATCTTGTAACAATGAGTGTTTTCTTTTCGGTTTGAAACTCTTGAGATTCTCTTCTTGTATTTTCAGGGTATTTCGCTTTGCTTTATCTCGTAGTTTATCGAGATTCTCTATCATTGAGGTGATGTGCTCTTATTCGGCCACTTGCAAAATCCTTGAGTTGTCCGGACTCTTTATCTTCACGCCTATCAGCAATTCGAGAGGAGACCATTTGGTGCTTCTACTCGTAGTGCTGTTGATCGCTCGCTGGACGGCATCTAATGCTTGTACGACTTCGTTGAATCGTCAATGGAAGCTTTGCCAATACAGGGATCAGCGTCCTATTCATTCTCTTAAACTGACCATTTCCTCTTGGAAATCAGGTGGTTATTCTGATGTGCTCTATATTTCCTTTCGTGCAATACTCTTTTAATTCATTTCATGTGAATGCAGCACCTCTATCGGAGATTATTCTCAATGGATTTCCAAATGTAGCTTATTGCTGTTATAACTTCTATAATGCGTCCTGAGCGGATGTTGATTTCACTGGGTACAGTCACACAAATTTTGAAAAAGCATCAGCAAACGTGAAAATGTGATTGTAGTTTCTATTCGTAGAAGGAAACGGACCAATAAAATCAATATGAAAGTACTCAAATTGGTATTTTCCTTTGGTATTCAAGATCCTTTCGCTTTTCCTTACTTTTTGTTCACCTAGTATGCACTCAACACAGTTGAATACAACTTTTCTACACACTTCCTAATGTCAGGGAAATAAAAATCTTGTTTCACAATATTTTCAGTCTTTTCAACTGCAAAATGACCTCGAAGATGCGCTTCTCTACCTCGGTTTGTATTGAATGTGCCTTTGACGAGTGAATTGAGAAGTGCATCCTTGTCATTAACAATTTTGTACAAAACGCCGTTTTTCAAGATAAACTCACTTTCTTTACCGTCTTCTAACAGTTTTTTGATTGCGGAAGCGTATTCATCTTACAATTGTAATGCGGCAATTTTTTGAGTTACCTCATCACGTACAACCAACATAATAGGATTCCTACTAAGTGCATCAACGTGTTTCATTTGTGCATCAGCGTGTTTCATTTGTGCATCAACGTGCATCATGTGTACTTTGGCAATGTTTTATCTCATAATCAAAATCCTGGAGGAAGAGGGCCCATCTAGCGATTTTGGGAGTCAAATTCCTTTTATCCATGGTTTTCTGAAACGCAGAACATTTGGTGTAGATTTGAAATCTAGATCCCCAATAAGTAGTTCCTAAACTTTTTAATGCCTCTATAATAGCTAATACTTCCAACTCGTTGCTAGAATATGTTTGTCTTGCTCCGTCGTTTTCTTACTAATGTAATGGATAGGATGAGTTTTACTTTCCTCATCATGTTGAAGTAAAATTGATCAGTAACCATGTTTGCTAGCGTCTGTGTGAAGTTCTAGCTAAGCACCCTGTTTAAAAATATGTAGAGCCGGATTAGTGGGCAGTGCATTTTTTATAGTTATCAAGACATTCCTGCGGGATTGGTTGATACTCTTTTAACACTAATGATTTAAGTTTCTCGTAATCACATACATCTTGTTCAGTTACGTAAATCAAAACATTGTTAGCTTTCTCCTCAAGAATGTCAAACAAAATTTCCGTTTTCAAAACATCTGGAACTTTTTTAACACTAAACGCCTTCTCCAAAGACTGAAAAAATAAGTCGGTAGGTTTTGGCTTAGATGACACAGGAATAGTTAAAATTTTGATACTCTTTTTGAAATTCTCTAGATTACGGTATGGCAACTCACTTTCCGAATGTTGGGAAATATTTTGCGGAGATTGTCCTCTTAAGGTTTCGATTTCGAACTCCTTTTCCACCTGTGCGAGTTTTATTTTTCTAGCTCAAGTTTCGTTTTTTCCAGTTCGAGTTTAGATTGTTCTGCACAATCTTTAGACTTTCTATCCTCAACGATAGTGTCTGTAAAAGAACGAACGAAATCGTGATCACTCTTGTAAATTTCACTACTTTCAATTAACACTTTTAAATCAATAAGTTAGCGCCTGAAGACACAGTTTCACCAATCTCTTCAGTGATGAGGATTAGGTCCTTTCTGCCCTTATTCTTTATGCTCATGTGATTGTAATTAAATACTACTACCTCCAATTTTCCAAATCTTTGCCCTGGTGAAGGTACAAATCCCTGCCGCAGCTCCCACTTGTAGTACGGTGTCTAGGATGTGATGAAGATGTGAAACTGAATGACACGAAGATGAGGACCAACACGACACTTAATTATTCTAAAAAGTATGTATGGAAGAAGTTACATGGATCATGGCACAGCTTACACGCTGGCATGCATATGTTGTATAGATGGCGCTTCGCTTGCACTTAGAAGCATACACAGTCACTGTCAGAACTGCAACTCTAACTGAGTTAGGAAAATAAAGTTACAGTTCTGCTCCGCGCGACCTCTGGTGGCGGTATTGGGGATGGATTCTATATCCATGATCCACAAACTACCACAACTTTTATTTGAAATGTTGGTCGCTATATTCTTTACTTTATGCTTTCCAACAATGCCCTTTATTCCTACACGTATATCCCTTTATAAAGACTTATTTTCGTTTAGACCCTACGTCGGGGTGTATTAAGAGAGGGTATGTTTTGAAACATTGTGGACATGTTTCAGTATGCCATCGAAAAGTATCAACGGCTATTTTGAGATGAAGCCCTTTTGTTTTTATGAATATCGATGGTGATCCATGTTGGAAAAATTGTATTATATAATCTTATTTTGGTTGAAGTCTGTTAAGTTGATAATTTTAGTACGTCAAAGAATTCTACATTTCAATAAAGTAAACACCTCAGTAAAGTTCAAATTACTATTTGAAATAAAAGTTATCTTTTGTGCCATACTTTGTATGCATTTTCATAGACAACTGAATATTTATTCATAGACGATTACTAATGGACACTTCAAATAAAAATTTACTAATATTTAAAAAACACGTTTCTAAATTTATACACTAATAAAGTACATATTTCAGTCTTTGGTCCAAAAATATCGATGAAATCATAAAACAGATTTTCATTACATATAGTAGTTATCAAACTTTCGATCATGAAGTTAAGAATCAGTGAGTGAAAAAAACCGAATTATATGATTATAATATATACGTATGTGCTTAGTTAAGCGTATATTTTCTAAAATCGAATTAATATATAATATGAATAGAATGTGATTCAAGTCTATTTTTTAGAAGGGGGTAAGATTTATATACGTTAATTGATTTGAGAGATATAAAATTAAATGAAAATATTTTACTCAAATACACACATAAGGTTTTAAGAAAAATTAATATCTTTGGTTATAGCGCTCGTCTAGTTTTACTATGCCGAATGGTAGTTTGAATTGTACTCGTAGCATAACAAATGAAATCTACTATTTCAAAATAGCAACTGAGTCCTATATACGAACTTTGGCCACACGCACAGTGCGTATCTTCATTCCAGCATTACTAACCGATCCTCAAGCATACATGTCACTGAGACTTGCTACTTGAAATGCAAGAGCGTTCAGATGTTCGCCTCAAACTCAAACCGATCTTTGCTGTCCGATTCTTAACCGCCGAAGTTTGGATGTTTAGAGTTAACTAATGACTAAAAGCTGTTTGTAGTTCTATCGAGGTGTTGATCGGTCTTGAGTACATCGTGTGATGTGTTTGACAGCCATGTGTTGTAGGGGTTGATGAATCAGTTGGAAATATACACAACTCCGAGTCTAATATATTTAACTCAGATATGACTTGTACTCTAGCATCGATACAATAAACAAAAGAATTCTCAAATATTCAGAAATCATCGGATTTTTGAGGGATTATTTATGTAGTATCATCACCTGTGAAATTTGGTCGAATAGTTTTCATTTTTTTTCGCGTAGTATTGAATAATGTATTGCTTGATAGTGAATGTCTGATGTAATGGATTGAATCTGTATGTCCAACAGCTCTAATAAAGAAATAGAAGAAACAGTTAACGAACTTGTTTCGTTTTAATCTACTCATCACAATGCATTATTCGCATAGCACTGAATAATATATTTGCTTGATAGTGAATGTATGACTAATAAATCCAATTTGTATACATCTATCAGTCTAACAGCTCTCATAAAGGAACAGAAGAAACAGTTTACAAACTTATCTCGTTTTAATCTACTATTATAATGGTATGTATTATCCTTTGGATAGATTATTATATAGTATTGCTGGCAAAATCGTTATCACGGTCGCTGTGTCAAAGTTAATAATAGACGTAAACGAACAGAATGTTCAACAATAGCACAAACTTCGTGCATTGTACAGATTGTTATAAATATATGTCAGTTTAACAAACGTGAAAATTTTAAGTAGTACAGTTCATAATGTGTGAATCTTCATTAGATTTTAACTTTCTTTCAATCCAAAAAAATAACAGTTTCAAAACAGACCTTGGTATCCCTTCAAAAGAAGATAATACGTACCTATGCTTTACATACAGAGAAATTGAAGAATTCCAGCCAAAGCTGCGAAAAAATGGGCTTTCCATCTCGAACTAGAGATTTGCCAGTGTCACATGGGAACGAAATAAGCCCATTGAAAACGAAGGAATTACAATCTTTGCAAGGGATTTCAACTTGACAGCTCCCATTTTCGAACATGCATAGTGGGTTTGCACGGACTGGAACATCTTTATTGAAACCGAACGTTATAGACCGTTAGAACGTTATTGAAACCGAACGGCTGATATGAGAACTATTTCTGTTAGTATTTACTTGATATAACCACACTTTGGTTACAAATGCTGGATAAAAAAATTTCATAGATTGTTGAATACTTTTACAGACTACTAATAATGAACATTTCAAATGAAAGCTTATCAATATTTAAATTGGATAAAAATACCAATTGAATAAAAAAAGTTTCATAAACTACTGAATATTTTATTTATAGTCACTACTATCAATGGACATTTCAACTGAAAGTTTACCAATATTTAAGAAACATGTTTCTAAATTTATATGCTAGTAAAGCACATATTTCAATCTTTGGTCCAAAAATATCAATGAAATAAATAGTGTATGCAAAAAAATTTCAACCCATATAGTATTTACCAAACTTTTGGTCATGAAGTTAAGAATCAATGAGTGAAAAGAAGCTAATTAATATGTGCTTAGTTAAAGTGTATCTGTTCAAAAATGAAATTAATGGTAATATGAAAAAGTCCATTTTTTTTAATTTAAGATTTGTATTCGTTAAAATCAAACAATTGTTTAATTGTATGATTGGACCATTTTAGATCCAGACACATGTTGAATTCAAAAACATTAAACATAATAAACATTTGCAAATTTTATTGATCAACGAAATCAACGGAGTGTAAGAGCAAAAATCTGTAAAGAAACATTTTTTGAACTGAGCACAAAAACATTTATTCAACTGGTAAGTAGAAGTAGTTAGCTAAGTGGCTTTTGTGCACGTGTTATGCATTTATATATTATCAGTATAATTCCTACAATTAAGGTAAGCGCACGTAATATGGAACACCACGTGATATGGATCAGCACGTAACGTGGACACCCGATATCTCAATTAGTAATTATTAAAATCTATCGCAATTTGTATAAAATGCTTTTGTGTTGGAATAAAGCATCCCCACTCTGTTCTGAGCCGTTTCTCGAGAATATGTTTTTAAAATAGAAGCTCTTTTTATTTTGAGATGCAGAAAGCATTTTGGAGGCTTATTTAAGTAGCTAATTATTTAATAGAAAATAAGTTGAAAAATATTTTTATTGATTCATCATGAAATTTTTGTGTATATTTCAAAATCGTTAGAAGTACTGTTTTAGATATCGCTTTTACAAATTGACAATTATGACTATTTTTTACTCTTTTAGTATAAGAAAAGCTTTTCATGCTTGACATATTATCGATTCATGCATGAATCTTAGTTAATTTTGCTGTAATTTGGCATTCGATGCATCCAAAAAAATCATGAAAAGCTTTTAAAAATTAAGGTATTTTATATTATCTACTGATATATATTTGATATAGTATGTAGAACAAATATAGTCCCCTATATAGTCAAAAATCAGAGACGAAAAGTTTAAGTTGAATAATTTTTTTAAAAGGGACGTCCAATTTGTAATTCATAAATATTAATTTAAAAACAAAAATTTGTAATTTAATTAGTACATACACAGTTAATTTAACGTATATTTTGTTAAAATAACATTACATAATTACTCGCACTGCAACAGAATTTGGATTCCCTGAAAATTCGATATAATTAAATAACAACCAATGCGCTATTAAAATATATCAGATTGTATGATTTTAAAATTTATTTATTAGTATTTATAAAGTAATAAAATAATGCAGTTTAAAATATTAAGTGAAAAAATCAACAAAATGCGAAGCCAATGTTAAAATGTATTAAATGTAAAGATTGTGCAGTTTTACTTAAAAAAAATTTCAAAATTTATTTTGAAGACACAACGGTCTTAAAAAAATTAAAAATTATATTCCTCAATTAGACACAGTAAATATCGTTATTAATTTTCTTCTTTTTATTTTAATTCTCAGTATGTGTATTTCGAACATCTTTTTTCAAATATTTCTATTTTCCTTTCTTATTCTTAAAAAATTCTTACAGCACATGAACATGAAATTGAATACAGGGATTTATTAAAGCGAATAAAATAAAAAATTTTGCCTTTTTATAAAAGGCAAAACTGAAAGTTGAAACTTAAAACAAATTACTTGAAAAGTAAAAAATAATTTTACCATTTCACTAGACTTAGGACAATTGTTTTAAAAATTGTACACTTGTTAAACATGGGAAGTTCGAAATATTTCCGTGTCGTTTTCAGTTATTGTGATATTTTAAACAGAAAACTTATAAGATTTTTAATCTGAAGTACATTTCTACATTTTGAAATAACGAGTACTAAATATTGTCTTTTAAGTACTAAAATATTGAGAGGTTCGTAGAAGGATTTTATGTAGAGTACTATGAGTGCAAATGAAAAAAGAACAGATGGAGTTTCAATTATCTAAGGACCTTAACAATTAAGTTTCATCGTGAAATACTCGCTTCAAATAGTAGATTCAGTAATGCTATTGTTTCCTATAAATGAGTATGTTCATGATTGTAGTTACTTCGTAATGGAAAGAACTACCTCAGAAAACCCTATATGAAATGAAATAAGCCTATTGAGTAGAATAAAACTTTGAGTTACAGAATCTTTCCAAATATTTCTATTCTAATGAAGCTACCAATAGAATCTTTCCAGAGGACTCTATTCTAAGGAAAGGATCAATAAAATACTTCCGAAGGATTATAGTCTAAATTAAGGGGCAATATGATCTTTCCAATTTATTTTATTCTAAAGAAATGATTGTCAGAATCTTTCCAAGGGATTCTACTCCAAAGAATGGCCCAATAGAATCTTTCCAATTCCAAGGAAAGTCCCATAGAATCGTTTCAAAGAAATATTGTATTTTACGGTGGGTTAGATTTGGGGTTTTATTGTCCATGCTGCCAAATATGGCAGACACAAGACAGACAATATCAAGTAATGGATACACACAATGAAAGTTTTACTGGCATAGAAGAAAGAAATGCACTCAGGGAGGAATGGAACCTGCGCCGCCTACAACTCGCAGGTTGCTAGCGAATGGGCATACCCACATAGCCATGACGATCCCTCTAAACCAATACAAACTTTCTAAAGGTTGAAAGAGGCAAATGATTTGCGTAAGTGGTGGAAAGTGACAACTCTATAATCGGGTTGTGCCCAGAAAATGTGGTATGTATCTGAGGTGAACCTACCCCATGGTATACCAGGGTAAAGCTAAACTATTCAGAAATCCGCCCTTGAAATGCCACAAAGAATAATGTTCAATTAGCCGGGTATTAGAAAAAGTCTTCTAACAACTTATAAAGAATCATTTGAATGAATTTTGGCTAGCATACATTGCTTACAAATGAGGCTCGATGGTCTTTTGAGTCCAAACACAAAAGAATTCCCACCAAATATCTTTTTAGGTAGGTATTTAATTAACGTCGTAATGGATAAAAGACGGGCTATTGGCAACGGTCAGATCCCGAAGGGATAGATCCAAGTATAACACCGCGTAATTTTGAACCACGGTCAGATGACGAGGTAACACCTGAACTGGCACCCGCTCTCCAAACTTCTACATCACGCCAACGTGAGGACGTTTAGGGCCACGACAGATTTAACATGCACCAGCCTCCGTGCACACGACGGTCTTTGGATTCAAACTCGCAGCCCTCCGATTGCTAATCCGCTACTTTTCCAACAGGTCTACCCCGGCCCCAGAAGTTCTTGGAAAACTCGTTTGGCTTAAATTGATGAAACCTTTAACACCAATTCGAAAAAATTTCAACTGAAGTAGTGGAAACTTTAGAGCCACATACCCCCAAAACTTCCGTTTGACACTAAAAGTAGCACCTCGGGTCCATGTTAAAAATAAATCGAGGAATGAATGTCCCGAAATGGGTTAGAATTTGAGAAGTGAAAAGAAAGGTGTAGAGTTCTAAAGATTTCTACTCCGTGCCACTGGTATCGAATACTACGGTTCGTTGGTCGTCTCAGATTTCCTCCAAGCTGCATATTCGATCGAGACGCAAATAACACTTCTGGCATCAAAATTCTTCCTCTTAAACTTGGAGGTTTTCTATATAATTTCGTTTATTCCAAAATTGGTCTTCAACACGACATAACTCAAAAGTTTGAAGAAATGAATTTTGTTTAATGTAAAAGGCATTTTTAAGCTCAAACTGTTGTTGCTGAAGTCAATTTTTTAACGAATGTAAATTAAAATGTATCATTATAATTAGCTATACTAATTATACAATTATATTAAACCATTTAAAATTTGTAAAAGTCAATTGTAATGGTACATATAATGGTGACT
Organism: Meta bourneti; assembly: GCA_933210815.1. Classification (NCBI taxonomy): domain Eukaryota; kingdom Metazoa; phylum Arthropoda; class Arachnida; order Araneae; family Tetragnathidae; genus Meta; species Meta bourneti. The sequence continues at coordinate 37,528,198 of OW119927.1, read as the reverse complement.
ACATGAGAGAATTAAAGTAAAGAAAAATAAAGGTACCACTTTTTAAAATTCGCTATAATGGAAATATTTATAATCAGTTAAAAAGATGCTGTTTGATGTTCTAAAATAAATAAAGGCAATTTTTTAACGAAGTTGGAATTTTTTTTTCATATAACTTCTCAATATTCCTTTAGCTTGCCCAAACTGATCGATTGCTGAGCTGCGGAATAATCTAGCTTTAATAAATCTATGTGGCTCTGGAGGCCATACATCCTTATGTGAATACGGTTTAATTTTTTGCTCCTTACCTCCCCTTAAAGGTTGTGCAGGTAGTTTTTAATCGCAGTGTATAACAACCTATTGTGATATTAAAATATAGTACAGCAGAATTTAGGCATAGTAAAATTATTTGAAATTGCTAAGACTATTTCTGTACCTTGGTAGAAAAAGTGCCTATGTCCATTTTGCAAGATTTTGGTAACAACTTATTTAGTAAGATTTGTTGTTTTCATTTTTAACACAGCATACAGAAAATACTTTACAATATTTAGATACTTTCATAATGTACCGAAAGGAAGACATTGGCACATTTTAATGTTATTACTTCCATTACCTTGAAGAGATTTGTAGACAACTCACAAACAGAGATTTTGGACATGGCCCTTTTTTTCATCAAGGTACAAATTTGTTACCGTGATTCAAATCTCATTGAAACGCAGAAGTGAACAATAACGGTAAATAGCTCGTAAAAAATTTGAGTCAGACAAATTTAATAATGTTTTCATTGTAGCATAGGCTGGTTAGCTGAGTTTCAGTGAGCAAAGGCCTTGTTTGGCAATATAAGCTTTCAGGAGCTTATATTGCCAAATTGTGTCAAGTGTAAGACTAACAACATCAAGTAATGGACATAAGCACACAATGAAAGCTTTACTGCACAGAAAAGAGAAATACATCTAGCGAGTGTAACGTCCTAGCGCCCGAGTATCTAGGATAACGGGCTAGTGTCTTGGTTGGTTGGTTGATTTGGGTTTTATGGCGCAAGGTCCAGTATTAGACATTTTAGTGTCTCGGAAGCTTCCTGTCTCCCAAGTGTCCTTGATGCTCCACCTGCAAATGGAACTGAAAACAGTTAGCTTTCGGACTCCGTCTGGTTGAGACGTCTCTGTGGCAATTCGATTAATATGAAATTTAGCATTGTTAGATATTTCTATTTGAATCTATTGGATCTCACACCTTTCTAAGATTGCACTTGTATTTAAAGTATTACGACGTCAGTCTTTGCAATCGAAATACTCCAGTTTTCAACTACGTCTTTTGAAAGTGTTGTTTTTATGCATACTTAAATGTTAAGTTAACATACATCCTATTGGATATTGTTATTTTGTTTAGGGATCTGGCAATTCACAAATCCCTGTAATATGCAAATAACTAGCACGATATATAAGAGATCGATGATTATTATTTGTAGTTCTAATTCTCGCTAATATTTTGCACTAGCTAGATGTTGCTTCTTTATTTAATAAACAGTCACTATTATTTTAAAACCCTGTGTGCATTTTATTTTGTGTACTCTGCCAACGACTTCGTCTCTCATTTATAGAGTTGGAGTCTATTAAGCATTTTGTTTTGCATTTCGCGCGTCCATTGTTAACCCATGCATATAAATTGTGAAAAAAAATAAATATAATTTTAATTTCTAAAATGAGTTTGGAATTCTTCACAGGAGGAATCTAATTTGTTCCGCCTACAACTCCCAGATTGCTCATAGACGTGAAACAAGTAAACTGCTAGTGAGGGGAGCTTCGAAAGGCATGACCAACATCTCTTCTAGTAGTCGTGACTGCTCAGTGAAAGGTTACCTTGGTTGGCCTATTTGGCATCTTATCGCCTCGTTTGTTGATATAACATTTTATGATAGGGTAGTTGTGGGAATGGGAATTTCTATAGACTGGCTAAGAAAATGGTGAAATCACCAAATTACTTCTTCGACGCGCGGACCAATGAGATGATGAATTAATGGATGGGCGTCTTCTAACGTTCCGTGGGCTAATCAAATGAGGAATGTTCATTTACAATTTTCACCCGACATAAGAAATCAGTCTAAGGATCACGTTACTACTTGTTTTGGTCACATGATCCTGGGCACATTAAAATGTTACCATACCTCACTCTACTTTAATGTTTCCTCTATAAGCTTGATAGAGCAGTGGACAAACCCACTTAGCCAATGTGGCCCCATTGTAGTCAAGGAATCTAGACAGAACAAGTGAAAACACAACATACATTCTTTGGTCTCATCGGGGATAAATAAAGCGTATGAAGCAGTTTGAAAGTGCTGCGCGAAATTCAGAAAATAGGTTTTCAGTTACCTAAGTCCCTTTCTTTGCTTCTTCAGAAAGATTAAAAGTAGAGATAGGAAATTCCCTGACAATTCCAGGCAGAAGTAAAATACCAACTTCCATTTCCCGAATCTGTAGAATATATACTATATATATATATCGACTGCCATATTTTCTTTTCTTATTTTAATCTGTCAATCTCTTCGTGATTTCTATTTCATGGGAAAATGCGAAGCGATTGGTTGTCAAAGTATGCTACTGACAGTTTACCGTGTTAGGCTGAAATTCAGAAATATTTTATCTGAACACAGCTTTGTGTAAACATATCTACTCAGGAAGTTTGAGCTCGCATCATTTTATGAACACGAATTATTGTAAGTGCAAGAGAATAAATTCTTGGATAAAGTTCACCATAAGGAACCACCACCTCAAAAGTTTGAGATTTTAATCTTTTGTTAAGGATTTATAACGCATTGAAATATATCGGGCAAACTTCTACGTAAGGAGTTTATTAAAAAGTAGGATGTATTGAAAAATAATCTTTTATTTACGTTCATTCAATAAATAAATCTCCCTTATCGTAAAATGTTTGTTGGGTTATTACACTTTTATAAACCTTTACGAAATGTTTAAATCAAGCGTATTTCCTAAAATTTACATAAGAGCAGAATTGCAATCCCTAGGGATCTTGGAATATTAATATTTTTTAAAGATGAACACAAACCGAAATATTTCTGGCAATTTGCTGTTTAAAGAGTTTATTAAAAAGTAGGATGTGTGTGTTGGAAAAAATAAATTTTTTATTTAGGTTTAATCAATCAATGATTCTAACTTATCGTAAAATGTTTGTTGGGATGTTATGTTTTTATATAACTTTATACAGAACGTTTGAATCAATCATATTTTCGAAATGTTTTACATAAAGAACAGAATTCCAATAGCTTGGGATCTTGGGATATTCATATTTTTTTAAAGATTTAACACGAATCAAAATATTTCTGTCAATTTGCTATTAAAGGTGTTTATTAAAAAGTAGGATGTGTTGGAGGAAAGGTATATTTTATTTGCATTTATTCAATCAATGATTCTAACTCATCGCAAAATGTTTGTTGGGATGTTACTTTTTTAACTCTTTTAAATCTTTGAATTAAGCATATTTTTCCAAAATTCATATTTCCCTAGACTTTTCTTGAAATATAACAAACAGTTTATTCAACAAAATTATTTTCGAACGAGTTTTATTATAAACCATAAATTCGTATAGGGATATTTAGTATCTTAACCTGGGACTTTACCTCACAAATGCTGTAAAAAGTAACACTCAAACACAAATACTAGCATAAATTAACGGTATACACATCTTCTTGTATTCTGTATTGTATACATTGTATTGTCTCGTGCTTTGAATTTTGCGCTTTTTCACGGTCATGTAAATGAGTTTATCTGTACGACATTGCGAATAAATAAATGAATTTGGATTGATGAACTTAGGAAAATTATGAATTTGATTAAATAGTAAACCAAAAGTATTACATCTTTAAATCTTTCAATATCATGTTTTGAAAATACCGAAAATCAATCTTGTATTTAATTGGACCCATTCATTATATGCCGGTTTAAATCATCTTTGAGTGCCTCTCAGAGGATCAGTAAATGTGATAACACTGTTAAAAATAGTTGTAATATAAGATAAACCCTCCAAGTGGTTTTGACCAGTTATCGTCTATTAAAATCTGCTATTGACGAATACTGCTACTGACTAGATATATTTTCTTCAACATATTGACGATTTTTTTATGATGACGAGATCAAGTACTGTCAATTTTGTTAATGTCGAGATACCTCGTCGAGACAACCACCAGAAGGATTAAATGATTTCTGTTTAATAGAGAAATTTAACCAATTTTGCCTCTTCAATATTTTTAATACTTAAGAGAAAATGAATGAGTACTTAAGATCTAAAGCACGTGCTTTGAAAGATAAAAACTACTCTTAAACCGTTTGGTATACGGTATGTATCAGATACCGCCAGTGTTTAAACTAGGATTGTTATATAACTAATGCCTATATATAGTTGAAACTCCTTGTTTTTAACTTCAGAAGCTGTTTGTTCAATAAAAAAATAGTTATTAGTACGGCACGTTTTAATTTATCCTTATCTGACCGATCCACCGCAACGTGAGTATTTAAATTTTAACCTAAAGTCATATACGTTTTTTGAATAGCCTTTTGGGATTTGACACAATGATTTTTAAATCGTTTTGAATTTAGATCATTTCTTTCCGTTTTCCATTTCCATTGCCCAGAATTACCATCTCTTCTCGCGAAAGTTTCACAATATTGATGTCTAACGACCGTTTTCACAATTCTCGAGTTAGTCTGTGGATCAGCAAATACGCGAGTCAGGGTTAGACCAGACTATCCAAGAACCGTATTCACAAATCACGTATTAAGTGATACAGATTAAAGCGATAGGCTTGCTGTGATTGGCTACTAGTTTCCTCTCTCAATCATGGGATATTGTTTACATTTCTTATGTCGTTCGAATCTTAAACATTTCATGCTGGTCAAATACTTCGCCGGCAGAATTGTTTCCAAATTTTGATTTCAATAAAATGCATGCAGGACAGCTTTAATAACACATTTTAATTCGGATTTGGAAATAGAAAATTGTGTCGTGTAAAAGTATTTGATTTCAGATTCGATTTTCATGGAAATGTAAGTTAAGTCAGAAAGAAATATACTCAATCAATTCCTAAACAAATCATTGCAATTCGAAAATCTTTCGGCTTGTCAATATTGGTGTGTTGGAGTAAAGTCAAGCAACTCACATTGCTATTTTTATTTTATTCATTATAAATCAACACAAACTACTAAAAAGCCTTTATTATACGAAGAATTTGCTCTTGCCGGTGGTCAACGCAGTTGCATGTTTACGAATCAACTATATTTCAAAATATTCCTAACGATTCCCGAAAGCTGATAACATCAGCACAGATTCATCACACGAATAAACTTTATAAATTCGGTACCAATCTCAGATACCATACGAATGAAGTGTGTCGTTCATTTTGTTTTGTTGACTACCTGCCTCGCTTCCATTCGCAAAATGTTAGTAAAGAGCATGCGTTAACCCTCAACCGAATGTTGAACCGCTGATATCGGAGCATCAAAATTTAGCTACGAAACGGAGTTTTAAACCTTGGATCAAGCATTTCGACTACGGTTTTTTCAATAATCGGGGAATTATTGTTGAACTGTGGTTTAATTCGGACTTGTGAATACGGCCGTAGAAGTTTATCCCTTAAGTTTATCCCTATGATATATCATTCAACACGATCTAGCTAATTTTGTTAAACCCGAGATATCTGTTCCAATAAGATCTGGCTAATATTCCTTACAAAGAGATATTCCGTCCAATAAGACCTAGCTAATTTTGCTTACTACCCCAATATATTTCTTCCAACAATATCTGATTAATTTTGCTTACATATAGATAACTCTTTTTTATATAACTATTTTACTAAGGATGAGCACACGGAGCATCAACGTGAAGGTTTTGCACCAAGCGGGCGTTCACAAAGGTCATCTAACAAGGTGAAAACTAAATAAAGTATCTCAACAAAGAAAAAATACAACTACCTTCGAAGAGGTTTTTGAATTGTATGGTTGAATAGTTAATGAGCATAGGCTATTTGCTTACCAAAATATAAGAATATTAGAAGCGTCAATAAAACGCCCTGCAGAAAAATAAAATAATTTTTTTCTTTGTGTTAAGAATAATATTATTTATAACCTACACTCAACAAAATCAACACAAGAAATTAAAGGTAGCGAATACTTTATACCAGTAGTTTTCAAATAATATGCCACGGTAATTAGTTTGCGACATATTATATCAGCCACTGGTGTGGCTGATATAATATATGGCTACGGATAGTGAAACTGTTTAAATTGTGTAAGATTCCTATCATTTCAACGATTATGTTTTAAATTATTAATAAGTGTGTTCACAAATAATTTCAAGAAATACCCGTAATTTTATACCGTAAAAATAATTTTATTACAAAATATATAAATTAATCGTTTCAAATCATTTTGGTGCAAAAAGGGTAGGTAACTATTGTTTATTTTTTCATAAATCACTCAAAATTATGCTTATTTTTTTATCAGATCCGCGAAAAATATAATACCTATTTTGGTGGGTCGCAGAATTTTAGTAATTAGTTTGTGTGCAATGAGATGAAAAAAGGTTGAAAGTTGCTCCTTTTTACTAAGTTTGCGAGTTTAAAACTCGTTTCAGCCAGACCATCGTGTATGCAGCGGCTGGTGCGCGTTAAATCTGTCATGACCTCAAATTTCCTCATATTGGCGTTGTGTGGAAGTTTGGAGAGTGGGAGTACCAACTCATGTGTTGATCTCGTCATCTGACCGTGGTTCAAATTATAAGTTGTTGTCCTTTGGTTATTCCTTGGGGTTTGATCCCGACCCGAAACCAATAGTCCGTTGTGTTGATCCAGTACAATGAAAATTTACTACTTACCTTATATTAATATGATCTTTAAAATATTTCATTGTTTTCTTAGCCATTTGCAATAACCCGCTGTGTTGCTCCAGTGTGACGCTAATCAACTAGCTACCTATCTGCCCCCTTAGCCATTTGAACCGTATTCTTACCAAACCAAGAATATTTTCCACCTATATTAACATGATACCCCAGCATCTTCACTGTTCGAAACAATAACTGTGCCCCAACCGAATCCTTCTGATCTGTGGTCGAAACCATCCATCCTCTGGTAAATCCAAACCGTCCCCCCGTCATGGTCAACCACAACCTGAAGCAAAGCCATAATTAGGCTTAAGAAACGACAGCCCGTTGGAGGAAGCAAGCCCTGCTCCGAAATTAAGGACAATAAATTATTCATGTTCCCGTCTGCAAACTGTCAGTAAGGTTTCCATTACAAGGGTATCATGATGGAATATGTGACGCTGCTCAATGGCTGCGTAATTATTATGCTTATCGGAAGCTTATGTCCTGCATAGTTTGGCTTAGCTGACGTATTGACCACGTATCTCATCCAACTTGCATGAATAAGTCGCGGGCGATACGAAGCTGCTCACGGGTATCGGGGCTTCTACTACAGGGAATGAGTGTTTATCTAGGACAGGTCCTCTCGCGCGAGAAACCCGATTTTGAAAGCTTTTATTGGGATGGGAACTGGAGACTATTGAAAGATACAGTTTGACTGTATGCGTGCTCATTTTCTCGAAATTCTCGAAAAGTTTATCACATGGATAGAGTAGAGTTGAAGACACTTGATTTGGTGATTGTTTTCAATATGGGAATTTCTATTAACATTTAAATCCACAAGTTACTTTTATTCATATATCGTCGGTGTTCTGTAGAAAGGGCGAATCCAACAATTTGAAAATTTTCAAACTTTACTTTTCCATAAAAATTAGGAATAATGTAAAACAAATTCATTTTATCTCTTAAACTTGCTTACTACATATGTATTATAAATGAATTTGTTTTACATTATTCCTAATTTTTATGGAAAAGCGAAGTTTGAAAATGTTCTGAAAAATTTCAAATTGTTGGAATCGCCCTTTTTACAAAACACCGACGATATGCTTTTAGCTAGTTGCTTTTATACAGTGAATGAGTTACCGTTTAAAATAGTTCTATTTTTGTATATGAACTATTTTATTCATTAGTTCATATTAATAATATAGTTTATATGTCTATATTTATTGATTTTGTTTAAACTCTAATTACATTCTAATTTCTCTATTTATCTTTTAATCGTATTTTATAGTTAACTACTTTAAGTGTCTCCAAGACAGGTTGATTGAGTTTTTAGGCGCAAGGGTCAATATTTGGCCAGGCAAACACAATACAGACAGCGTCAAGTGATGGACACACAGGAAATCTTTTCCCTCTGTGACACAGGAGGCAAATATACTCAGGATAAATTTTAGGGATCGAACCTGCATCTACTACAACTAGCATGTTGCTCGCGCATTGTGCAGAGTATCCTGTACCACAGCGCTATTATAAGAGTAATATGCTGTGTATTATTATTGTGTCATTAATGAAACTGACCAGATCTTGATGAACGAGATACCTCGTCATTAGAAAAAACTGACCAGATCTTATTCTCGTCATCATAACAAAATTAGTAACACCTTGCTGACGAAATATCTCTTCATTAGCAAAATTGGGCAGATCTTGATGGACGAGATATCTCGTCGAAACCAATTGGAGGGTTAAACGATTGTTTGGGATGGTTGTGGAGAAAGGGCAATCATGTGTATTTCGTGATGGAAAAAAGAATATGCCGTGTACTTGTATTTCATTGGTAGTGTGTTGGGGAATAGTATTAACCCTCTTGGTGGTTATCCCTACATGGTATCTTGTCATTAGCAAAACTGACGAGATCTTGATTGACGAGATATATCGTCATTAGAAGAAAACTCACCGGATATTGATCTCGTCATCATAAAAAATTAATAGTATTTGATGACGAGATATATCGTTATTAACAAAATAGGTTATATCTTGATGGAAGAGATATCTCGTTGAAACCACTTGTAGGGTTAAAGAACTGATGGATAGTTTTTGAATATGGATCGGTATAGGGTCAGTATTTAAGTCACGATGAACTACTGTACTTAAAAAGTAGCATGGGACGTCGGTTATAACTCGAAGAATTTTATTTCGGAAGACGAGTGGAGATCGGTCAAGTAATCAAGTCACGTCCACCAATAATCTGTAACTTACCACAAGACGTAGTTCCACGTCAAAACTCGCGATATACTCAAACTCATACACCCACGGTTATAAAACTCGTTTGTTTTTAAAATGCAACGGCGAGAAAAACAAATCACGATTTACGAGGCCATCCACTTCAGTTTAGCTATTCCCTCAACGTAGAAATTATATCAGCGCATATTTTGCATTAAGGCTCTGGGAGATAAAGCCTATCCGAGCCATTTTCCAACGGTTATTGTGTTTGCACATGCATTGACGGAAGCGAAGAAGAGCAACAAAAATTAATCGGAAATGAGGAAATGCCCCGGTGGAAATGAAAAACAGTACAATTCCGTTGAGTGTCCTCGTCGTCTCCGATAATGATAAATAGAGGTTTTCTTCTTGGGATTCTCTGTAATTCTTTCAAAGGAGGGCGGAAATTTCAACGGTTCTGGAAGGCGTTTGTATTTTTCAAGCTGGGTTTTTCGTTCTGACAAATTTTACGATTTCTGAGTTTCCCCGTGATGATGATGAAACTATGATTAAAATGGCATAATGATGCGATTTATTTGTGTCATGGTAAAGTCACTTTTATCGGCAGCATAGTTTGTTTTAGAACAATATAAATAATATTTCTGTATTACTCTGATACTATTGTGCTTGATGCAATTTTTTATTATTTTCTTATTGTATAATAAATACAACTAAGTTTCAATAAATTATTAGTTAAAGTTACAAATATTTATTTTTAATAAATATGTTTTGTTTATAAACATAAATTGACGTCCAAGACTTTGTGTGGTGATCCAAGTGTAATTTACCTTGTAGATGAAAACTCACTCTATTCACTTTTGGGATGACCAGAATATAAGTTCGATTGCATTAAATTATTGTAAAGATTTTTGGTTGAATACATGGAGACGAACTCTTATTTAAAAAATTAATCAAGGAAACTGAATACGATACAAAACTATAAAGAAGAACCATCAACTCTATTTCACACTACGTCTCCAATTCTAAATTCCAGATGAATTTTTTATCACATTCCATATCATGGTTACAGTATAATTAAAAATATATTCACAACATCATAGTTTGCGCATGTATAATAAAAAATATATTTGCTAATATTACAGTTCGCACGTGATTAATAAACATAATAACGTTTACAAATACGAAATTATGTTTACGAATGCGTTTACAACACGCGCGCAATAAGAATTAAATTCTCGGATCGCTTCACGCTTTCGAAATATCTATCAATGTCTTATACTTCTATTGCAATGCACTATAAGTTATATTATTGTGCAACTCTGACAATATATGCAAAATATTACACATGTATTGAACTATGTGCAAAGCCTTCACAAATTTTCTATGCTGATAATGCTATAAAGCGTGGAAGTAAACAATACGAATTGAACTTTTACAATATTTTTCACAAAAGAAATACAAAAGATAATGTATATGTATTGGGTCATCCCAAAAGTAATGCTTTTTTAGAGTTTCTTAAAAAATATTCAACTTTGATCTAACAAATATTTACCAATATTATTTACAACTTATTCCTATCTTAATTTTAAGGGCTGCGGTGCTGTTGGAAGAGTAAAGGATTAGCAACCGAAGGGTTGCGAGTTCGAATCCAGTCAAACACCGTCGTGTACAAAGGGGCTGGTACACGTTAAATCTATCTTGGCCTCAAATGTCCTCACGTTGGCGTGGTGTGGAAGTTTGGAGAGTGGGGTTCCAGCTCAGGTGTTGCTTCGTCATCTGACCGTGGTTCAAAATTACATGGTGTTGTCCTCGGATCTTTCACTTGGGATTCACTTTGGGATTGATCCCGGACCGTCACCAATAGCCCGTTGTGTTGCTTCAGTGTGACGTTAATTAAAATACCTATCTATCTTAATTTTAAACTTTCAATACCCTACTGAAGTGGTTCTGAAGGCTTCGAAAACGATGGTAATCTGACGGTGCCAGATCGGGAGAATATGGTGGGTAAGTGATAATTTTCCATTCAAGTTGTCTTAAGTTTTGCAAAGTTTCTCGTTGATGTGAAGTTGTGTGTTGTCATGGTGAAATGTACACTCTTTCTGTTGGCTAGTGCAGGTTGCTTTCCGTCGATAGCTTGTTTTAATCATAGCAGTTGGTGCATCAGTTGTTCGCGAACAGCTCTTTAGTGATGGTTTGATTTTCAGCTCATAATACAGATAGCGTTTAATAACCATGATAATGTATATTTACCACTCTTAAATTTATGTGTGAAAAATTAAACCGATACAATTACTTAAAACAGTTTGCAAATCGTAATAAAACGTATTTTCTAATTACATTAAGGCAGTGCATCATTCATTTTGAACAATAAGACATAAAAACCTATTTTCATTGGATGATCCAAAATAACAATCAGATCAACAATTGGTACTTTATATAATTTTTAGAGCCTCACTTTTAAAGAACAATTTTAAAGCACAAATTTTGCTATATGAACAAAGAAAATGCAAGTTTTGTAAAATTTGCTTTATGCTATATTGTGCTATTGTAATAAAATAATACTTTAACTTCACACACACACCACACACATGCATGAAAAGCAATAATACTTTAACCTCATAATTAAATATATATGATTAATATATTTTGCCAGTTTCCAAATGTAAGTGTTCTTGCAATCATACACCAGAAATCAAAAATATCGACCATAATACCGATTTGTTTATTGCATCAAAATATTTTCCAACTCCTTAGCTTTCAAACTATATCACGATCTTGTGAATATTCGAAATACTTTTTTAGTTACAAGGGTGTTTTGTTTTTGGGGGAAACATGTACAAACACGTTTCCAAAACTTTAAACTCAATTTCTGAAGAACTGCTTTTGTAATATGATGCTTTGTTCAAACGGTGATAACTCAACAATGAATTGATTTATTAGAATTATTTTGGTATTATTATAATCTATATAGTAATAGTGGACGTTTTGACCTGTAATCACACTTATTAGTTAAGAAATGAATTTTTAGTTGATTTTTTATATGTTAAAATTCCTGAAAAAAACTTGATTTTTTTTATACTACCTTGGTGAAAAAATTATAAAAAACTATTATTTCTAGCAACTTGATTGAAAATCAAAACATGAAGAATAATATTGTAGGTGTGATATCCAACAGGAATTGTCTTTCTGAACTAATTATAGTTTCAGGTACTGTTCAAAACACATACTAATTAGCTAATTATATCTAAAATACATAATTAATAATTAGCTTAATCTGATTTTTTCACATTGAAATTATTTTAAGCATAAACCAATGACCTTTTGTAAAAAACTGTATTTTTAAAGTCAAAATTTAAAAAATGAATCCGTTGGTGTATATCTACACCTTATGAACACTGCGTCCAATATAAACAAACAATTTCATTCCTGTCTTAATAGAAAATGTATGATTCAAAAATTAATTAAGAACCTTTTTAAAATAATGCCTACTGAAATGCTGTTGTGAAAAACAAAGGCACATGCTAACAAAAAAGCAAAATTTTACAGAATGGAGCATCTCTTTTATTAAGGGAGTAAAGAAAGTATGTTACACATATTTCTGTTCTAATCGGTTTATGGAATAACTTGCTTCCGGTTAAGTGAAGCACATTTTTATAAGCTCACTTTCTGTCGTGAAGAATAAAATTTTTAGTTTGGTATAAGCATTATTTTTGTAACGACGAAAGTTATTTTCTGAAACATGCCGTAACTGTAACTTTCCCTGTACCCTTAAGACGCGCTTGTAAACGTCCAGGAAATAAAAAATGCTGCCAACGCAACTTTGATTTATGACTTGGAAAACGTTTTTTATGTATAAACATGAGCGAGTGGAACTGAAGAGGAGGTAATTAGCTAAAACTTTAAAATTAGAGATATTCCCTTCACGTGTTGATTTAAACCACTTTACACGTGAGGAATTTAAGCTCATGGCTAAAATATGTTTTATGAAAATACGTTTTTCTTTAAATTTAATCATCAAAACACAAAGAAGTTATATGTATTATATTTGGTAATTCCATTTGACAAGTTTAAAAGTGTCTAAATTTAATTATCGTGGAAGTAAATTTTTTGTTACAAAAAATTATTTCTTCAAATAAAAGATTAAAAATTTCTAGTCATCACATTATTTTACCTTAAATAACTATTGTACCTAAATTTCATAAAAATCCTATGAAATTCCGATTTATTACCTGTGGTACAAATTCTTATATGATTAAACCCGGTATTTTACTTTGTAAATATCTAAAAATTATCTCTAATACCATTATTGAAGAAGGTTTCACTTGGATTACTAGTGATAATAATAACATTTTAAATTATATAAATAAAAATATTATTAATAATATACTAACCTACGACTTGAAAGACCTATTTACTAGCATACCACTGGGCAAACTTAAAGATGTACTTAACTACTATTATCATGACTTTAAAAATCTGATTACTATTGATTTTGAGGATTGGGAATTTTTGATAAACTTCTGTATCTATAATAATTTTATTTTTAATGGTGAGCATTTATTTATTCAAGTTAAGGGTATACCCCGGGTTCCAATTTTTCATCCATTCTTGCTAATTTATTTCTTCATTATTATGAAAAAGATTTTTGCCTACAAATTAATTCTACCTTTAGATATATTGATGATTTAATTGTTTTCAATGATACTAATTTTGCTAACCTTTGGAAATTGATTTACCCAGATGAATTATATTTATTAAAAACCAATTCCGATAATAATAAAGCCGTCTTTCTGGACTTCAATATATACACTTTAAATAATAAAACTGATATTAATATTTATGATAAGAGAGATGATTTTGAATTTCCGGTTTTTAAATTAATGTACTGGGATTCTAATATTTCTAAAAAAAAATTATTGTAATACAATTGCTGGTCAACTGATGCATTTCAAAAAAATTTGCAACTCTAAATCTAACTTTCTTTTGCAATGTAATAATATCATTAACAAACTTCTTAATAATAAATACCCTCACTCTTTTTATAAGATTATTTTTGAAAGATTCAAGATTACTAATATTATTTAATAGCTTATTTTGGAGACTTTCCTGCTGACTATCAATTTTATTAATTTATTAAAAAACTGGATTTGAACATTATCTTTTCGATTTCCGATTCCGATGTTCCTGGTCAGGATTCCGAATCGGAATTCCGAGTCGGGGTTCCGTGTCGGAATTGCGGTTCCAATTTCTCATCTGTTGATTTTTCGGCGTTGTGAAAGGCATTTGTTGGCGGTCCTCATGTAATTTGCGGCGGGTTGTTGTCGAGCTTAGGTTAATCTATGTGGTTAAGTTTGTTTTCTACTTTTTAATTTTGTATTATACTTATCTTTGGTATGTGTCCTTGGTTGTCCCTGGTTTTGTTTTTCTAATTTATATTTTTTATTTTTGCCTTTCTTCTTATGATGTTTGGAGGGGTGTGTGGACTACTTTTGGTGTACTGCCGCTCACACGCAGAAAACACCATATTGTGTTGACTGGGTGAGGCTCCACCCTGATGACGCCGTGATCCACCAACACTTCATAATTTTTTTCGAAATTTTCTTAAATTTCTTAATTTAAAAATTTTTGGATTTCTCTTTGTTTTAGTTTGTAATTTTGAATTATATATATATATATATATATATATATATATACGTGTATGTATATATAAAGCATGATCACTTTCAAGTCCCTGAAGTTGAATACAACTACATTGTAAATACTCGTTTACAAACCATTTGAACTCCAGATGTAAAAATCAGATAGTATATATTTTGTCAAGTGTTCATGATAAGGACATTAAAGAACGAAAAACTGTTTATTCTGCCACTGTTTATTTATCCAATCTATATAAAAGCTAACATTCTGGGATCAAACATTTATGAAAGATGGTTGCTGAATAAATTTAGTATCTCAACCTTGTTAGGATACCCAGCTGTATCAATTGAAAATTCGGAATTTTTTCAATTATAAAAGTTTTCAAAATGTTTTTAACTGAATCCAAAGCCTCATATCACAATCAAATGTCGTAGACCAAGGCCCGTCGTCTAATGTCTATAAATTATTTTAAACAATAAGAAAAATATTTCTAATTCTCAAAATTTATACAAATATGACAAGGAATAAATGTTAAAGAAAGTAGTGCATTTAAGAATGGAGAATAAGAGAAATATAACTTTATTTTAATATAAATGTATCTCTAGTTTGTTAAGAAACTAGAGTATTACTATTTACATAGTTTGTTAACTTTTTCTTGAAACACAAAGTCAATAAAGTTTCGTTTTCACAATAGATCCCATTGCTAATGAAGTCTTAGTAAAAATTTTTTCTCAAACAAAATTTCGCAACTTTAAGAGCCCGTACCTTTCCACAGGTAAAGCCAAATAAACTTTGGAGTAATAAAACTCAACCTACGCCAGAGGATAAACACACTCCATTATTCAAAACTCCTTTATTTTTTTACAAACGTCCAAGAAAAATGCATACGAATAGGTTAATTAACAAACTACCAAAGAATGGAATGCATTTAAACTGAGAATAAAAAAATATATAACTATATTTTAAATATAAATGCATCTTAAGTTTATTTAGAAACTAGAGTATTACTATTTACAGTTTTTTTAAAACAATTTCTCAAAATGCAAAGTCAATAAAGGTTAGTTTTCGCCCCAGATGCATATTGCTAAAGAAGTGCGATATAGAGAAATTTATGGAAACTAAACTTCTGAACTTTGAAAGCCGCTACCTTTCCTTGGTTTACGCAAGTAAGTTTGCAGAAGAAAAACCACGCCAGAGGCTAAATACATTCCATTATTCAAAACTCTGTTCATTATTTTCATTCAAAAGTCAACTTTGTTATATTAACCAAATGTATCCATTGGAAATTTGGAATTTCTTAATTTGTTTTATTTCTAAATATTTTTCCATACGAATCTAAGGTCTTATGATATAACCAAATGTCGCGCGCGTTGAACAAGACACCTCAAAATTTATATAAATTTGTTCAAAATAAGACAAAAATATTTCTTATTCCCAAATACGTAAACAAATAAGCTAATTAATAAATTGTTAAACAATGGAATGCATTTAAACATAGAGAATACAAATATATAATTTTATTTTTAAGAGAAAGGCATTTAGAGAGTTTAATAAAAAGCTAGAGTATTATTGTTTGCAGTTTTGTTTACTTTTTTCGTAAAACACAAAGTAAATAAAGTTTAGATTTCGCTCTAGATACCCATCAAAAATGAAGTGTGTCCTAGAAATTTCCTTAAACAAAACTTCTCAATTATAAACACCACTACCTTTCCACGGGTAACGCAAGAAAGTTTGCAAAAGAAAAACGCGCCTGAGGCTAAACACATCGCATTATTCAAAACTCCGCTCTTTATTTTTTCACAACAGTCCCAGAAAAATGTACACAAATAGGCTAATTAACAAACTGTAAGAAATGGAATGCATTTAAACATACAAAATAAAAATATAAATTTGTTAAAAATATAAATGCACCCAAGTTTATTAAAAACTAGAGTATTACTATTTACAGAGAGTTTTGTTAAATTTTTCTTGAAACACAAAGTCAATAAAGTTTAGTTTTCACCCCAGATGCACATTGCTAATGAAGTGCCATAAACAAATTTTCTCAAACAAAACTTCTAAACTTTAAACGCCGCTACCTTTCCTCGGGTAACGCAAATAAGGTTGCAAGAAAAAACCACGCCAGAGGCTAAACACATTCCATTATTCAAAACTCCGTTCATTATTTTTTCACAAACTTCCCACGAGAAAAAAAACCTATCTTAACCAAGTACATAAAACTAGCGCACGGGTTAAATGAAGTCAGAATATCCCCCACCCCCTCTTAGCAAACTGCGATTTTCGATATTCCTCTTTGGAACTCAACTAATGACGATCCAGGAACTTTTACCCTCCGTCGAAGAATAGGGAGAATTATAACACGAGGAAAAAAAGTATCCGCTAAGGTTGAGCCAGAGTACTTCCTCCTGATAGTATATATTCCCTTGGTAATCATTAAGCCAAGGCTCTTTTCCTCAGGACTGGCTAAAGAAAAGGAACCCCAACCTCAAAGAATCCTTCCACTATTCAGCAATGCATTTTACGCTGGGCACACATTGACAAGCGTTTCAGCGCGCTGAAAGGATTGTAAATTGTGGCACTGTAAATCGTATTTTGTTCGACTTGGAGTCGTTAACTAATATATGTGGTGTCTAACTTTTTGTGTCTTGTTATTTATGCCTTTTATCCGCCGCGGAAAACTTTCCGGTTCTGGCTGTTACGGGATTTTAATAGGTGTGCTGTTCTCGTTGGGGTGGGGGATTCTTTGAATGAGAAATTGGAGTGGGACTGGTTAATGTTTTTCGAATGAAAGCTGTTTCTTTGAGTTGTGCTTTCTGCCCAATTAGGAATGTCTTTTCTTTGGCAGTTTCAGCCTTTCAGCTTTAGTATGTGTATTCTGTGTTTCGTGACTTGGTGAAGAAATGTGTATGATTGCAATCTGTGTAGGTCTCAAATATATGTAATTTTTTAGAACGCCTCGGGTTTAATAATTTGCACTCCGTGACTAGGTGAAGAAATGTGTTTAACTGCAATGCATGCATAGGACTAAAATAGTTTTAATCTTTAAAATATGTATCAATTATAGCATGCTTAACATAAAAATATTAAATTTTAATTATTATAGAATTATTTGCATAACTTATTATTATTTATGAAGTTGTTATGTTTGTAAAATAATGAGTAACAGATTACTCGGATTAATATGTGTTTGTAACAGGAGATTTTAAATGCGTACATCTAAAATAAAATGAAATTTGTGTTCAATGAAATGAGAAACTAGTTTTTCGATATGACCAGTTCATACAAATGTCCTACTCATTGACATTACTAATAGTCTAAATAAACTATGTGCTAAAGTAACTGTGTGAATGAGTTTACGAATGAGATTCAAACAGTGTTATTCTGAAATTGTCTTAATCTGATATTTCTTATGTACATTAATGTATGAGATAAATCTATACAATCCAAGCTCTTTTAAACAATGACAATAGAAAAGAGTGAAAGAAAGTGTCACTGGATGAAAACCTGAAAGCAATTAAAGAAAATTAAAATCATCGCACTCTTAAAGCACATGTGGCATAAAATTTATGCCGTATGTGCTTAAGATCAAAACCACATTTATTTGCCCCAATGAGAATAATCTAAATTAAAACTATTCTTGAAAATATGTTTGGTAATACTGGGAATTATGGTAATATTTAAAGTTTTGTTGCATTAACGATTATTGCTAAAATTCTCAAAAACAACTTAAGGGAGAATTTCCTTTTTTTAGACAAAAAAAAATCGATTTCTTTATGTATTTCACGTAATTTTATTTTCTAAGGTCGTAAGAACGAGTGACCAAATTTCAAGTAGAAAGTTGCAAAATCGCCATTATAAGTTTTAAGCCATATCGCGACTTATAAGCCATTAAATGAAGCGAAGAGATGTAGAATTTAAACGGGTTTTTCTCGTAACAGCTTTTTCGACAATGGTTTGGCATGATATCTATAAAACAATTAGATCGATCGAATTGAAATTTTTGCAGAATGTCGGGAAAACATCCTTTTATCGTTTGATAAACCAGGAAACGTTACGTTTTAGTGTTTTTATAACAAAAATGTTGTCACGTTTTTAGCTAACTCGATGATTTTAGATTTGACAAGTCATCATTTCATAAAATATTTTATAGAAGGTTTTTAAGACCCTGGTGTGGATTATCCTATTGATAAAATTTTTTTGGTTCATCAAACGATAGGTACATGTACCAAAGTAAAACACATCTCAATGGTTTTTAAAGATCACTTGGAGATGATAAATCATACTAACTAGCGACCAAAGAATTCCTGCGTCATCACTGTCAAGGAGGGTTAGCAGGCGTGATTATTCAAGAAAATGAATACAAAATTATTTTAAATACCTGAAATGATAATAAACAGATGTATAAAGCTTGGAATTATTTAATCGCATGGTTTCCTCGATAAGAAAGTGGTTATTTTAGAGAAAAAGCGAAAATCCCCGTTATTCTTAACCCTCCTGGTGGTTGTTTCGAAAAGGTGTCACGTCATTAGCAAAACTGATCAGATCTTCATGGAAGCGATATCTCGTAATTACAAGGAAGCTTGCCAGATCTTTATGTCGTCATCGTCAAAAAATCGTTAATATGTTGATGACGAGTTAACTCGTCTTTATAAAAATTGGTCAGATCTTAATGGACAAGATATCTCGTCAAATCCACTGGGAGGGTGAAGTTCTCTAGATTTTATTTGACAGTTTATACTACCACTCAAAAAATTTTTTACGCGTTTTGGATTTTGATAATGAAATCTTGATTAACTATGGGAAACAAAGATTATTATTTCAAGCTCTCACTAAATGTAGTGGAAGAGCACGGTTATATTCAGCCCCCTCTATAAAAATTGAATATAAGCATACATTTCAAATTCAATCCTTTCTCAAAATAAAAACATAAACGGTTCATAACGATATATATATTAGAAAAATATCGTTATGTTCAGAAAGATAGAAAAATCAAATAATATACGAAGGCTAGAAGTTAAACTATATTAGAGCACGTGCGAGCTAAGATTTTGATATATTTTGAATAGAAACACAGTTTTTAATAAGGGTATATGAAGACTATTTAGACTAAAAACAGGTCGATTGAAACATGCGCGTGGTTGGAGATATATAAAGAATAAGCGTCTTTTATTAAAACATAAACATTAATAAAAATTTATAAAATAAACAAATCATTCCTTTAATAATAGGAAACATAAATTTATATACACAAACATTAAAGAGACAATAACACCATACCAGTTGGTTTAAAATAACTCGAATGAGAAAGGAGACATGAAAGTTCTACTTTAAACACCTCTTTTCAAACGTCAGCGTTAGCAAAATTTGCATACAGTCATGACCTTTCCCAAGGCAAAAACTGCTCACGTGCAAACCTTATGAAGTTGCCTCTCTTTTGAAAAACATTTGATTTTTAAAAGGACACCCTTTATCAAGCACGTATTCAAAAATTAATTTCATGACGAGCATTGCGTTAAACGACGTTTATAGTTATTTTAAGACTATTGATGAATTCAGAAATATATTATGCCCTTATATGTGCAAAACTTCGATTTTCTCTGATGTACCTAGTTTCAGCCATGAGTGTTTAAAAGTCTTGCCCTAGATTAGCGCTTTTTGAATATGTAATACTAATGTAAATTAGGAACAAAATATGAAGATTAAAAAGAAAATGTATATAATTTATAACCGGAAAATTTATTGCTGGCCATGTTTATTTAAAGTTGAAACATAAAGAACCTGCTTTTCGGCCACCGTTATAGTTCTATAGTTCTTGACTACTTGTAGTGGACTCAGTACTTCACCTTAGGGTTTGATACCGGACCGTCGCCAATAGTCCGTTGTGTTACTTCAGTGCGACGTTAATTGAAATACCTACCCAATACACCACTTGGGAAAGCCGTTAGGTCTTATCCATTACTTTACTTTAAGTTTTTGCAACATATTCATTCCACTATCTTATGTTTTCATACTCCTCTATTAATACACCTAAGACCCAAAGCATTATAGCTGTAAGAAAACGAAGCAGAAAAACACAAAAATATTTAACGGACAAAAGGTATCATTCCAGCTGGTTTTAAAACGTTTGACTAGAGCATAGAGTAAAAAATCGAAAGTCTTACTTTGAAAACATTCCTTTTTAAAAAGTTGACGTTGAGGGTAGATAGGCATCTGAATTAACGTTGCACTGGAGCAACACAACGGGCTATTGGTGATGGTCCGGGATCAATCCCAAAGGAAAGGCCCGAGGACAACACCTCGTGATTGTTTTTATTTTGTTAAGTCTTTGTGGCCTCTATTAATACATTTAAGACCCAAAGTATTACCTCACTGCGAGGACAAATCCGAAACACATAAAAATATTTTAACTGAGAAAAGAATGATACCAGGTTATTTAAGGAACCGCTACATATTCTTTCACCATCTTTTCTTGAATCATTCCAGCTGGCTTACCAGCACTCAACTCGAATAATGGGTGCAAAAGTAGAAGCTCTAGTTCAGAAACATTTATTTATGAAACATTTAACGTTTACGAAATTTCGATATAGGGCGTCTTCGTTGACTTTTTGGTAGGTCGGTAGGTATTTTAATTAAAGTCGCTTTGGAGCAACTCAACGGGCTATTGGCGACTGTCCCGGATCGAACCCGAAGGGAGGGATCCCAGGACAACGACAACACCACACAATTTTGAAACACGGTCAGATGACGAGGTAACGCCCGAACTGGCACCCCACTCTCCAAACTTCCACACCACGCCAACGTGAGGACATTTGAGGTCACGACAGATTTAACGTGCACCAGCTCCCTTGGTACACGACGATCTTTGGTTGGATTCGAACTCACAACCCTCCGGTTGATAATCCGTTACTCTTCCAACCGGGCTACCGCGGCCCCTCGTTGATGTTTTGAGTATCCGCTACATATTCATTCCTGTCTAGTACTTGAATCATACCAGCTAGTTTGCAAAGCACTTGACTAGAGCAAAAGGGGGGAAAGCGAAAGTTCTACATTAAAACACCTACTTTTGACCCTCCAAGTGGTTTGGACGAGATATCTCGTTCATCAAGATCTTATCAGTTTTGCTAATGATGGGATAACTCGTCATCAATAACGCCAATTGAATTCCGAACGGTAAAGAAATTGCCATTTTTTTGATGATGAAGAGATCAAGATCAGTTCAATTTTTCTAATGACGAGATATCTCGTCCATCAAGATCTAGCCAGTTTTGCTAATGACGAGATACCGTGTCGAGACAACCACAAGGAGAGTTAAACGAAGCAGAAACACACAAAAATAATTATAAAAGAAGAAATATTCGTACCAGTAGGTTTACAAGCGCTTGAAAAGTGTGACAATGTGAAAGTTCTTTAAAAACGTTTCTTTTAAAACAGTTAACGCTAAGAAAATTTGCATATAGTGTTTTCTCTTCGTTACCTCTTTAATGAGGTTCCGTTACATATTCATTCCTCACCTTATGCTCCTTATACCCTCTACAGCTACACCTGAGACCCAAAGCAATGCGAGTACGAAGCTGAGCAAGCACGTATTATGTGTGTTACACGGGGAGTGTGCACGTGTGCATAGGAAGGAAGTGGACAATGTTAATGGTGTACACTCATAATTCCCCGTCTGTGGGTTAGACAGGGGAGTGAAATTTCCATTACAAACTAACCTTCGTTGTCGCAGAATCCCCAAAGGTGATCTGAATGCATTCCATTAGCATTCAGCGTGAGGCCCGAATTAAGGCCGCGTTAGCATTTCTACTCGCACAAATACCGACACGACAATCGTCGAGGTGGCGGCTTTGCTTTATCGATCAATTGACGCTCTTCGATACTGTGCTACTAACTCGCATCTCTTCACAGTGGCACATCTTCATATGTGGTAGAATGGAGTTACACGGGGAATGAGTATTGAGATCTTAAGGTTGGGTATTGCTCGAGGCAGGAAAATATATTAGTAACAGTGTTATATAATTGCTTTAATCGAAACTACCATTGTTATTTTATATTTAATTTATGTAACAGTAAAATGCTGACGCAGTTACGAAACATTTTAAAGGGAGTTTAACCTTCCGTGTGTTTTCAATGAGATATCTCTTCCATCAAGATCCGATCAATTTTGCTAATGACGAAGCATCTCCTCATCAAGATAATATCGTTGTTTTTTATGATTACGAGATCAAGATCTGGTCGGTATTTTCCTAATTACGAGATATTTCGTCCATCAAGATCTGGTTGGTCAGTTTTGTTAATGACGAGATACCTCGCAGAGACAACCACCAGGAGGGTTAAAAATATAATACTGATGTGATCATTTACATAATTTCTGTGTGCCGTTTCGTAGAATGTACTAAAGGTTCAGGTCCAAAATGTTTGAATACTCGATACTCGTTTACATACATACTGAAGTGAAGGTTTAGTACTATATGGGATGCCATTTTGTGAAAGGATTTATTACTGGAATATCGTCCATTCCTTATGTTCTTAAAAAAAGTAAAAAATACTTACTCTGCATATCATAAAAGGGTGTAATCCATAGTGCTTGTGGGACAACTTTGCAAGTTGTGAAAGCCTTACTTACCATGTTATGGTAGTTTCTTGGAAAAGATAACTCGATGCTGAAATATATGTTTTGTATGAATAGAGGACAATACGTGATAATAGTATCGTTTTGTGATAATTGTTTTCATTAAAACTATTAAAATTATTATTCCACATTGAATTTATTTAATCGTAAAGTCTTTACCCAGTTAATTTCCTTTACATAATTTCCATGTACCGTTACTTAGAAAGTATTGAAGATTCACGTCTGAAATGTTTCGGACACTCGATAAACATTTGCTTACATACTGAAGTGGGAATTTAATATTACACTGATAACATTTTGTCAAAATAATTTTAACTAGAAATTCACACAATTCTTCCGTTTTTTGTTCTTAAAAATCGTTTCTTGACCTAGTAATTGGATAATTCACTTTTTTCAACACATGGACTGCATAGGCATATATACGAATTTACATTGAAGTATTAGATGTTAGAAATTAAAATAATGAACGTTTCAACGTTACTAATAATTATACTTTGGAAAAAATAACTGAGGTCTTTGGCATTTGGTCTGGAATGGCGTTGGCATCCCATAGTCACTTATTGTGGTTGTTTAACCCTTCCAATTTCCTATACACACATTGATGAAAGTCATTCTATTTTGTATTGAATCCCGTTACGTCACGACGTAAGTCATTCTATTTTCTATTAGATCCCGAAACGTCATGGTGACAATGGCGCTGACCATCTAGTGAAATAGACGGAGCATGTTGGTGGAGTCGTTGTCGTTAAGATATCAGAAGGTGAGATTGCGAATTGATTTGGGTTTTTAGCTATCAAATCGCAAACAACACCACGTGACAGATCTTCAAACCAAGCGATCGGGAGAAATAACATAAATCTGATCACACATGTTCTGCCTATTCTATTAGAAAGGTGATGGATAATGGTCCCTAAAGCAAATCCTAAGAATAAAAATTCATTTTCCTATGCATATTTCGTGTGTTACTTTTAGAAAACACAAATCTCACCCTTTTAAAATATTGAATAACACAAAATTCATTCAAATGTTATAAATATAAGTAAAATCTATTAGTGATAAATTAAAAACTGCTTTCAGTCTAATTAGACCTCATGTGTCAAACAATGACCGCAGATCGACAAACCAAATAGATCAAGACTGCCTTAAGCACTTTAACCACTCCCCAACCAAAGCTCAATCTGCATTTATTCCATAGCTGCAATCTATTTTCCTTTCTGCATATTACCTGCGCTAGTGACACATTTATTCTAAAGCTATTTTTGAAATGGGGTTGATTTATGACTAGATTCAGAAACCAAAACTCGAATGGAACGAAAAACATTCCAAAACGGGCAACTTTCAAAATCATTACCTTCTCGTGTTGAGTTTCGTAATAAAAACAAATCGCATCTTTTAGGTTATAAGATCTTAAAACAATTTTTCTGTCTTTTTTTTAACTGATGCGGCTTCTCCGGAGAACGCTGGGAATTTTAAAAAATCAGTTAACATTTTCGAGGCGAAACAAAATGGCGGAGAAAAACCGCTAGAAAAGGCAAATTAATCATACCCCCTGACAGCTAAATGAATATTTATTTACTCCGCATTTACATTTCTAGCAGCACTTCTGCGTTTCATCAACGCTTCGCTGGTATGCAATATACGTTGGAATATTTTACTCGACTCACATTTCGGTTCTTTCATTTCCTGCAATTTCTCGTTTGGAATTAGTGTTTTGTCATCAGATGCCACTGTATGTTTTCGCAATCGCTCAAAATCGACCACGAGATATACTTGCAACGATCGTTTGATGCAAATTATTTTAAAACTATTTCGTCCTCTAATGTATTGCTTACAGTCGATGACAGAATGCAGTCGATTATAGATCTAAATGTGTCCTAATTATTCATGGAAATATGCAAACGTATAACGTATTAGTTAATTTAACCCTTCAGGCGCTTGTCTTGACAAGATATCTCGTCATTAACAAATCTTGATGAACGAGATTCCTCGCCATTAGAAGAAAATTGACAAGATCTTGATCTCGTTATAGTAAAAAATCTGCAATATCTTGATGAGTATATAGCTTGTCATTTGTTAAATTGTGAATGATATTGATGGACGAGATATCTCGTTAAAACCACTTCGAGGGTTAAAAACAGATACAGTCGATTATCTAACCCGATGTGATCTAAATGTTCATAAAAATAAGTAATCGTAAAACGTCGAAGCTCATTTAAAAATATAAGTATATTTAACAGTATAATACATTGAATAGAACAGTAAAGTAAATTAAAATAATTTTATGGTTAGCATGAGTGGCAGGAAGGTAGTTAAATTAACGTTGTGTGGAGCAACAAAACGGGATATTGGATCAATCCAAAAGGGAAATATCCGAGGACACCTCGTAATTTTGAAATCCGGTCAGATGATGAGATCAACACCTCAACTGTCACCCCACTCTCCAAACTTCCAAAACCAAGCCAACGCTAGGACACTTGAAGCCACGATAGATTTAACGGCACCTGTCAAAATGGCAATAAACTAAATTTAAGGTAACCCCGATGTTTATGATGCGGAGGCATTTCGATAGAAGTAAAATCTTCACACGCCATGAAGTTTGTTTACCACTGAAAATCCTTCTCATACAAATATGATTTGAATTCATTTCGATGTTTGATTATATTGTAGTTTACAAGTGGAACTCACTATGTCAAAAAATACAATTCTGAAAGAACGGAGGGGGAAATTTTAATTTTCAAGCTATGCAAAATTTGTAATTTCATCACTTTAACAATTCTTTATTACATTTTGTATTTACGCAATTTACCACTTATTCAGAGTGCTTTCATTGTGATTGCATATCTGTATAGCAATTATTAATAAATTTATAATATACATTTATTCATTTGGTTATGTTCCTTACGAAGAAATATAATCTATGTACAAAAAAATTGACTCAATGGACTTCACAGCCTATATATCACTCATTCCAGTGTAGAAAACTAAAACACATATTTGAAAATTTTGTTTGTGTCACTCGTATTATAAAAGCACACAATATATTCCACTTGGTTATAGAACATGACTACTAATTTGGCATTGGGCATTGGGATCAGGGTGCTGACTTAGATAGAAAGGTTCATGTTTCGAATCGGGGTAATCCATGTTTGTTCGTCCGTCTGGTGGGAATGCATGGCTTCTGTAAAACGGAATGTACCTTGAATGTATGGTATGTATGTAATGTGAAATGTGAACCCCCATGATGCACAGGGTAACTCCAAATGGGGTTCTCGATTCCACCCATGTACCATGATGACTAAAGCACTTTTCCTAACAAGTTCAAATTGGCAGGGCATTTTCAAAAAAGTCATAGGGCAGTAATAGCATTTCACATTTTTATTTCGAACAAATCTGGTACTATATTTATAGAACATAGATAATTTATTAAAATTTTAGTCTTAAAAATGAATGTTTCTAAGTTACGGCTTTAAGACATTTCTAGAGTTAAAGCATTATTTCCTGCTACTCAAATAATATGTAAATACCTTATTTTAAGTAATACAAAATATTGTTTTAAAAATTATTAATTGATTAGAAATATTTTAATGATTTGTAAATATCTCGTTACAAAAATTAAAAAAAAACACCTCTGAAAAACATAAATTTAATTTCATTAGCACAAATAGCATAATGGATATAAAACATATGAATCTTAAATATATAACTTATAATAATAGTACATATATTTTATTTATGTTTATATTTATAATATTCATTATAGTTAGGCATCAAAAGCCCTTCTTTGGAAACATTTGAAACAAATGTGTTTTCATATTTTTATGATATGTATCGGGAAAAGACTAAATAGCTATTCCCTTTACGACAAGTAAACCTGTCAAAAAAGACGCCTAAAGTTCCCAAAAAAATTAGAATACTATTCCAATAAAAAAGAAATAGATCAGGAAAAGTGCAGTGTTTCAAATAATGCTGTTTATTTTCAAACAGAAGAATTTGATTCATTTATCAGTGTTTTTTTATTTCACGTTGCGTATTCTTTTAGCAATTCTCTCAGTTATCACACCAATTAAAATTCTGTAGTCTAATGTATAAAAGTTTATTTTTCCTTTATATATATAAAAACAGTTTATATTATGTTCATGAATTTATTAGTACTGAATACATGAATTATTTAGAGTATAAGCTTTTATAAATATAACTTTTTGTTAGTTGGAAAGTGTTGTTAAAAAGTTAGATAATTCAATTAAACAATTAAAATAATGTCCGAAAATGTTAAAACGTAAAATTTAAGTAATTTATAAGATCTCTATAAAAAGACTAACAATAAATTATCTCACGGGTATCATAAGATTATCCAAATATAATACAAATATTTAATAAAATTTTCGCTGAAATTAATAAAATTATACGTTACAATGTTATACAAGATTTCAAATGTGAGTATTTCCTTTGCAAAAGTAGCTCTGCGTCAGCATAAGAACATTATCTAATAACGTATTTGTCGATATAAATAAAATTTAATAATCCTGTTTTCATTGCTTTGGCATTATACGCCATCCAGAGTCCAAAAGTAAACATAAGTTGAAAACTCGGGGTTACTAAACTCAGGTCTATTATACAAATAAATAAATAAAATATGCACTTGTAAAATCGTGTTAGCAAATAATAAATGAAAAATTATTTTCATCCAAAACACTATGGAGGGCATATCTTAACCAAAATTGAAACAACCAATTTTGAGACTAATTATTTACTTAGAAAAGTAAAAAGTATTTATAGTCTGAGTTAAACATTGAATAATGGGCTTCCGCATTATGATTTTCATTATTTTGCATGGATAATTCAAATGCACAATATTCTTTTAAAACCCGAACGCTGACCTCTTCGACTTTCGGCACTACAAGGGGTTAACTGGTTGCTATTCTTTCGGAAGTAACCTCTGGTAAGCGGCTGTAACTCCTAAAAATAACAACCAACATTCATGCGCTTAGAAACCAGTATTTAATTCTCCTGATAGTGGTCTCTACGAGGTATCTCGTCATTAGCAAAACTGTCCAGATCTTGATGGACGAGAGATTAGATTAAACTCGTCGTTAGAAGAAAACTGATTATATCTTGATATCGTTATCGTAAAAAGTCGGCTATATGATGTCAAGATATCTCGTCATCATCAAAATTAATCAGATCTTGATAGATGATATATCTCGTCTAAACCACTTGGATGGTTAACTGGTTAATCCTGTTCTCTTCAACTCCTTTATTTCACATGTACGTGTTTATGTGAAGTCCAAAAAACCCCAATAAGCAAATAGCTAATAAAATTTTATACGCGTCTTATTTTCACATATGATTTGATTCAGAATATATTACCATACTGCATGACCTGCATTTAAAAAGCATTCTATAAAATAAACACGCATGGTTACTAGACCGAGCGTTGCATCACTTTTGACCCAACATCTTCCAGTACATGAATTTTTACCCAATACGGCGTATCAAATATCCGAAGCTTTGGAAACAAATATTTTGACGAGTGTTCTCTCTCCAAAGAATCGGTTTTAAAAGCATACTCCAAGCAAGAAAACAAAAGGGCAAATAAAATTGGGCATGCATGTAAGATCCCAAAACTGAGCTTTTTTGTCTACATTGATTTCCCTCCTACTTCGCGATTGTTTGAAGTCATAGCTCGCTTCTCGCTTTGACAACCAAAATGCTCTTAGATGTTTATGAATAAATACAAGCAGAATAAATGTTCTGCCGACATTATTATAGTCGACTTTATGCCGCTCACTAAATCGTGTGACGGGAATATCAAACGGGGATTTCGAATTTGAATTCACATCTTCTCTTTTAGGTTTCAAGATATGAAAGTGAATATTTTTTTAAATGACGCGAGTCAACTAAAGTGTCGTGTGAATAGTTGGAATGGGTGGTATCTGGGTAAGAAGATACCGTTCATGTCTTACGAATAAGCATTGGCTTTGATCCACTCTTTTTTATCTGTTAAAATAATACTTTGTTTAAAAATTCCCCTTTTATTTACAATGTTGGTTTATGTACTTTACATTTTGCATATTATTTACACTATTAATATATAAGAATGAAGTGTTATTTACATTGTTCGCGTTGATAAGTTATGTGACCGGAACATCAAACTGGGATTTCGAATTTTAATTCGATCTTCCCTTTTAAACTTCAAAATTTGAAGTGAATATTTTTCTAAATGACGCGAATCAACCAAAGTGTCGTGTGATTAGTTGGAATGAGTGGTATCTGGGTAAGATGATACCGTTCATGTCTTTCGAATAAACACTGAAATTGATCCACCCTGTTGTATCTTCAATATAGTGCTTAATATAGTTAATATAGTGCAAAAAGTGAAATTCACTTTTAACTCAAAATATTTATCTACTTACATGTTTTATGTAATTAATGTATGAATATTGAGTTATTTATATTATTGAATGTAGGCTTTAACAATTTGCTTTATGCTGAAAACTTTGAGAAGGGTATGTGTTAAAGTTTTTAAAAATGCTATGTAGAAAATGAATCAATTTAGGAAACGTAGTAACGAAAATAATTGTTTTTAGTCTTACCTTACATTGTGTTGGTAATGATGTATTGTGGGTGACTATTTGACACCAATTTAATTTTGTTAACCCACCTCAGGGGCTGACTAAGGATATCAATCTTGTGAGGGCTATATTGCTATGGATTTATATTCCAGTGTGTACTGACAATATTTTTCGTAGGGGGTGTTATGTTGAATGAACTCGAATCAAACAAACCTGAAATGTAGAAGGCCATGATTGTTAAATGTATTTCTTTAAAATGTAGAACATTTAGAGCCTGCGCTAGGGGGATTTAATGGTTTTTTTGCAAGACAAATAGGTTATTTGGTTTGGTTTTAAGGCGCAAGGTCCATATTTGTCCAAGCGGCGTCAAACACAAGACAGACAGCGTCAAGTAATGAACATACACACGAGGAAAGTTGTACTGGTATAGAAGAGAGAAATATACTAAAGTTATATGAATCGAACCTGCGCCTTCTACAACTCGCAGCAAGATATATAGAAGCTGTATAGAAGGCAAAAGAGGATCCAACTATCATAATTAAAATATATGAAATATTTTCCACAAAACCCTCCTGGTAGTTTGACGAGGTGTCTCGTCATTAGCAAAACTGACCACATCTGGATAAACTAGATAGAGTCATTAAAAGAAAACTGACCAGTCGTGATCATAGAAATATCGGCAATATCAAGATGAGATATCTCGTTATTAGCAAAATTGATCAGATCTTGTTGGAGTCGATATCTCGTCGGAACCACTTGGAGGGTTACGACGTAATGGGGCACTTTTGTAATATAAAAATATTTATTGATGGAAGCATTAATTATTGAAAGTATGAAGTGTCTTAAAAAAGCACCATTTTTCAAGGGAGAAATTCATTAACTAAATAAGGATATTTATATATTTTTTTCTGGGAGGGCTGAAACCCTCATACTCCCTCACGTTATTGCTCCCACAGCACAATTTATTTCTCTTTTTTTGCAGCATTTGGTATGATAATCCTTTGAGAATTTGCAATAAAATTTAAACTGGCCACGAAATGTCTCATATAATGCATCTTTGTTTTATAAGCCCTAACAAAATAAATAGCAAAAAGTTATTTTAATTTAATTATACAGATGTAAGCAGTCAACGTAATTAGCTTGATAAAAACTTCGAATTACTTTAATATTTTGCACTCTAAAAACATTTAATGTTTCAAAGTAAAATCTAAAATCAAATTTAAAAGTAAATTTTAAATTTGATATTAAATTAATCTAAAAATTTTAACATCAATTCTGTGTAGTAATTTAATTTTTGATGTTGAACTTCTCAGTTATGTCAACAACTATCAAATTGTTTTCTTGAAAAGAATTGTAGCATTGACTTTTTTGCTGTATTTTAAATGTATTACTTTTTTACAATTATAGTACCTAATGGAGATTTTGCATTTACTGTTTAATTGAGTTAGACTTTTGTTTCTCAGAAATATTCTGCATTTTGTTTTTAAAATTATGAATTAATTATCCTTTTTGTTTTCGGAAGAAAAATTAAATAATCTCTATGAGAGTTGTGCAAACAGAAATCTAATTATCTTTCACAAATTAACTAATGCTTTTGAGGACCTAAATTTGAATTTCAACAAGCCATGTTTCCAAACGTAAATATATTTCGAAATTACCTTTCCCAAAATCATAAAGCGTGATTGTGTTATTCCATTTGCATAACTCTCTTTCACGATCTCAAATAATGTATGCGCATTTGTTTCATAATTCCCCTTATTCTTGCTTTGATGTGATCATGTTATCTGTTTGTCTTTTCATTGGTTGAATTCCTCCCAGATGTATATCAAAATTAAGAATTATTTTGCATTTCATTTCGACTATCTTTTTGCGCTTGGTTTACTAGCTCTATACAAACCTCAAGCTGTTTGCGTTTCAGCTTGCGAGTAATTTTTAACTCACATACACGTAATCCAAAGAATAATTGAATAAAATAGAACAAATTATGCATTGGGGTATCTTACCAGGTGAATTTCAACGGCCACTGAATCAATAATTATTTTCCACGCTGCAATGAAGTTATGATTCAAGCTTTTCGTTCTCGCACACAAATATTAGTAAGGAATTTGCATAAAGTACTCAGGAGGTTTTAACCTTCTTTGTGCCATCGTTCCATTTCATTGAAATAATATATGACACGCTATTTCATACAATGAAAATTAATCGAAGATAAACACTGGTGAAGCAGAAGTAAATTCTTTAATGCCCCATGCGCTGTAGTAGATTCCAGTAAGTGGTATATACAATTAAAACGTATTTATTTACAAAATTCTATGTATATTAACAGAGGCTGTACAAAATTTGAGTAAGGCATAAAGAAAGACGCACAACTAGTCGAAGAATTCTTAACATGAGAAGTTCTAACGATAACAAGCAGAAATTCTAAAGATATCTTTTGAAATGTTGCCACAACTGACGTCTAAAGAATGTAAACAAAAATAAATAAACTGCAGATGATTTTTAATTCTTCCCGAGCCAAGATATAAACGTGCGTGCAAACGATAATCATTTGGCACACGCACACAAACAAATACATTTACTAAAGCCTATAGCAGTTATCAAGCCCCTAGTTATAAGTATATAAAATAAAATCTTGACGAAATACAATATTTCATCGGCTTACAAGTCAAACGCTATTGTCGGAAAGTAGCGTGATGGTTCGAGTTTAATTTATTTTCGAGATGAAGACTCGCTCTTTACACTTTTTGGATGATCAGAATGTCCACTCGATTAAATTAAATAGTTTCAGATAAGATTTTTCGTTGCATATATGGAGAAGAACACTTGTTAAAAAATAAATATTTATTAAGAAAATAAGGACGATATACAACATTACAAAGAACAGTGA
This sequence comes from Meta bourneti, assembly GCA_933210815.1. NCBI lineage: Eukaryota > Metazoa > Arthropoda > Arachnida > Araneae > Tetragnathidae > Meta > Meta bourneti. The sequence continues at coordinate 37,495,407 of OW119927.1, read as the reverse complement.
TGAACTCTCTTTGTCACTATCGAATTCTTCTAAATTCGAAATTAATTTTTCATCATATTCCACATCATGGTTAAAGCTTACACGTGCAAAAGCAAAAATAAAAACATTCTCAAACATTATCGTTTGCACGTGCATAATAAAAAAAATATATTTACTAATATTATCGTTTGCACGGCTTAACAAATGTAATAATAACGTTTGCAAATGCGAACAAAGCAATTGCTGAATAAAATTAAATTCTCAGATCGCTTGCATCGCGCTCGCAACTATCAAAAACAGTTCTGAGAAAAAACGAAGGGGGGAAATTCTACCTCCTATGCTTTACTCATTTAGAATGTTTCTCAAGAATAAATTGAACCTTCAGGCGAAGAAAATATAATTTAGCGGATTTTAGTCTTTAGACCGCCACATTCTCTTATAGAAAAGCGAATAAACTCATAACTTGAAACTTCAATGTTGTTTCACTGTAAGCCGACGATTTTTTCGACGGCGATGTTTGATCGAAAACAAAACAGTTACACGTATGAAGCGATAAACGGAACAACTGCTCTCTTACTTTTTCTTAACATCAAACTAAATATGGCACATGCGCAGATGAGAGAGCGCCCATGGGTGTATGAAAAACAACTGATAACAATCTCTTGCATCCTAGAAGGGGACTTCTCAGCTACACGCCTCATAAAAAATAAAAAAGGTCACTGCTTTTTTTAATTTTTCAACACGGGTATAAAAAATTGACTGAAATATGCTGACTCTTTACACCAATAAAGATATTGGTTGGTTGTTTTGGTGTTTTATGGAGCAAGCACTATGTTTGGTCAAGCTGCGCCGAACACAAGTCAACTTGAGGTAAAAAATATCGTGAAAGGGGAAAAAGATGGATTGGGAAACAGAGGAGTGAGATGAAGCAGAAAAAGATCGCTTAGGTTTCTTGGGAGAGCGACCCCCTTGTTTATTAAAGACAGTAAGCCCCATGGGAAAAGAAAAGATCACTAGAGTACTTCGGGTCCGTGAAGTCCATATACATCTGGAGGAGATATGCACCTGAGGATATACACTTAAAAACCAATACAGATATTGGTTTTGAAGTGTTCCATTATTCTTGCACATGTTTTATATTTTGTAAGGTATTTTAATTGTTGTATATTTCATAACAAAATTTTAGATTTTCACTGACTAGTGTATTTTGGTGAAGATGTATGAGAAATTTTATTTTTACTACAATAAAAATTGCCACACATAAGTGGGAGACATTAAAATCTCATTTTCAGTACGTGGTAGCTTAACTTTATTCTAAACAGGTAAATGAAGTTTATCCCTCTGAATTGTAAACATGCAAGTGTGTAATGTTGTGTAATGAGTGTAATAAGTTTAATGCGTGTAATAAGTTTAATGCGTGTAATAAGTTTAATGTGTGTAATGAGTTATATATGCAACAATGGACGAAACTTTTAATAGCATTTTCTTGTCTCTAAATTAAAAGGTTAAACTGTTAAATTGAGACCGGTGCACAACGCTTGTACAGCCTTATGACAATATGTACAGTACGTGTCACTGGGTCTGAGACAAAATGGACGACTGGTCTAGAAATTTGAAGTATCATACAATTCATGCAAGCTACTTTTATATGAATAGGTGAATAATTGAATCTCAAACTGTAAACTTGGTTATACAACGTGATATAAAGTTTTCATGCGTTGCATATTGAAATTATATTTAGGAGTTTATTAAATCCATTATGGTGTTAGTAGGAACTCGTGATCTTTTCTTTAACAAGAATATCGAAAACTTTTCGCATATGGATAAAACATGTATGAAGTCTCTAGAGTAAACAACTTTTCTCCTCTAAACGTGATTACAAAAGTTTGGCAACATGCTTTTGGGAAATTTAAGTCTAGAAACCAAGTCCTTTAATTGACTTTGAATAAAAACTTTTCGTTTTGTGTTTGTATTAGAACTGCAATTAGTCACCACCGCTAATTGTTTCACTGAACTCAGAATCGAAACCACAGAGCTGTTTTCGTCGATTATGCCCTGGGATTTCTCTGCCATTAGGCACGTCTTAAAGCAGACTCTCCGCTAAGATAAACGGTAGTTGTTTTCGTATTGTTTGTGCTGGAACTGCTTGAAATCGAACAATGGAAACTAAGTGAATTTAAATTCATAGTAACAGCTGAATCGAAGTAGTGTTATGTAAAGACATCTATTTTGTGTGTGATTAACTGTATTTATTATTTCAAGAATTATAGTATCTTAACGAAGTGGTTTCGACGAGATATCTTGTTCATCAAGATCTAACTAATTTTATTGATGACGAGATATCTCGTCTTTAAGATATTACCGATTTTTTTATGATGGCTATATCAAGAACTGGTCAGTTTTTTAAATGACGAGATATCTCGTTCATCAAAATATCTGGTTAGTTTTTCTAATGACGAGATACCTCGTTGAGACAACGACCAAGAGGTTTAAACGGTTACAGGTTCAAATTTATTTTATTTGTGAAATTTTCAAATGTAGCTTTTATAAATTTGATTAGAAAAATTTCAGAAGCGAAGTTTCTAAATTATTTTTCTGAGAAACTTTTGAGCTTGTAAACTCGTATTAAAGCCTGAAAATTATAATCTTGATGAAACTTCGCTGTTTCTAACCACCAGTTCGGTCAGACCAAACAATAATGCCCACTTCCTTGCATGGACTATTGGACTTTATATGACTCTTATAGTATAATTTTGAACCTTACGTGGCTCATACAGAACTTTGAACCTTACGTGGCTCATACAGAACTTTGATCCTTATATGAGCCTTTAGAGAGTTTAAATGAACTATATCAGCCTCGCCTTCCTTCGAAATGCGTTGCCATGGTGTGGATGTTTGGAGAGTAGGGTGCTAAGTTTTATCTCGTCATCTGACCGTGGTTCAAAATTACGTGGTGTTGTCCTCGTATCTTTCCCTTGGGATTGATCCTGGACGGTCGCCAATAGCCCGTTGTGTTGCTCCAGTGTGATGTTAATGATAGGAGCATTTTTGCAAGTCCACCCTCTGTATGTTGTGGTTCCACGAAAGTTGCAACACGACAAACAGAGGGTGGTATTATACTCCGACTGTCCTGGTTGGGTGGAAAAGAAGGTCAAAGCCTATTCTATCCTCCGATCTAAATAAGACGTAAGACGCAATATTACTCTTCAGCCCATATTGGTGAGTGCCGACGAATGTCTTTAAGACCTCTTGACATGCGAGTTTCGTCCTTGCTCCGACGCAACCTACTGTAACTTTCTGGGATCTCTCCAGTTACTCCTTAATGGCAATAGTCGGTGCGGACGGAACTGCGTCCCCAACTAAGAAGAAGAAATGTGACGTTAATTAAAATATCTACCTACCCTCCTTCGAAAAGGCTCTAAACCACGTGGTGAATCGGGTGGCTTGAGCACGAAGAAACGAAACCAACTTGTTTATTTCGTTCTTATAAAATAGCTGATATTTGGTGTCATAGAGACCATCCCGGAGCCTCGCTCAAATATACCGGTGGCAGAAAATATCACAATGCCTTTTCTAGACATGTGAGCGGGCACATCGTATTCTTTCCGAGATACAAGGTTTTTCCAACTTGCCTAGAATGTAACACTGAACAAGTCTCCCAAAATCACCTTTTGTCCTATTTTGGTCAGACAAAAGAGGATGTCTATGGTAGTCTAAGTCTGTCTCGATCTAGAGTTGTACTTTTAAGAGTGTTCGGACGCATGGACTTGGTCTAGCTGCTTAGGTATACCTAAATCCTCCTGATGGTTGTCTCTACCAAGCATCTCGTTATTAGAAAAACTGACCACATCTTGATGGACGATATATCTCGTCCTTAGAGAAAAGGGACCAGATCTTGATCTCGTGATCATCAAAACATTGCCAATATCCTGGTGACGAAATATTTTGTCCTAAACAAAATTGACCAGCTTTATTGACGTGATATCTCGTCGAAACCACTTGGAGCGTTAAGAAATACGTAACTACAAGAAAAACAAAATAGCTCTGCCTATGGAATGAATAAAACATATTACATATGCAGCAATCATTATCTTCAAGGTAAGAACGAAAAGATCAATTTCCACTAAACTAGTATAAAATTGTTTTGTTTGCGAGGTTAAAGTATTGAGATAATTTAAATTAGAAATTCATCCCTTAAACATTGGGAAACAAAACTTACCAGGAGTTTTCGTCACGCTTTTGTCTTCTGCATTATATATGTTCTCTAACTTCTACATATAAACCTCTCATATCCGAATCAAACATATATCCATACACACGAACACATATACAGCTATTTTCGTTGTGTATTTTTCTTTACCACTTCCCCATACTTTCTTTTCTCCCCATACGAATGTCTTAAGAGAAAGTTTCCCATCAGAGCTTCATCCATCTTCATCAGGAGTTTTTGAAGAAGAAAAAGTTGCGCACACGATTTCTGTGTTCGATTTTTCCAAATGTCCTTCCGGACCACCCTCACCTCGTTCCCCCAGGGGGATACAGATATGTTTTCTGGAAAACTTAGTGAAATTTTCGATGCCTCTGAGCCGCCGTCCTCTTACCCCAAGATACCCTGTATTTATAGCGATAGGGAACACTAGGGGGTGGTTCGGGGGTCGTCTTAAGAAAGCGAAGCACTCGTCTGATGAATGGGGTCGCTCGGATTGAGATGATTGACGATGACTTCGGTGGTTTTAAAATGCAAAGTTTGTTGGGTTGAGTTGAAGGGATGGATGAAGATTAAAGTGTCAAGGAATTTCACGGCTGGTTTCCGACAGAAGGTATAAATCTACTTGCTGAAGTTCTAATGATGATGTTATTATTTCTTAAATGCTTATTCGTAGCGCTGGAGATGGTTTTGGAATGAATAGGGATTGAAATTCTGAGATAAAATTCAGTTTTGCTCAGTTTATAGTTATTGCAACGGGGAATAATGCCAGTTACTTCTTCAATCTGCCACTTGTCAATAAAGTGGAATTATCTGAGCAATATTTTATAGGAAATGAAAACATGTACATAGAGTACGTGAAGAAAATAATTACCATTCCTATGTGTATTTTCCTAACCATTAGCATAACTATGTGATAATTCTATTCATATCATGCTTTGCCCTTACAGATTTCAGATGAATTTGTATAACTTAACTTTTGGGTACCTTATCTTGCTTTTTTGTAACATTTTTTTAACCCTCCAGTTGGTTGTCTTGAAACGACTGAAGAAACACTGAGAAGAAAACTGACCAGATCTTGACCTCTTCATAAAAAATCAGCAATATCTTAATGACGAGGTATAGCGTCATTATCAAAATTTGTTAGGAGGAATAAGATGCCTAAAAAGGAAGCAAATATAACAATAAATGACTTGATGTCTGAGTCATACTTTATAATTACTGTCTGTCATTTCAATTACATTTCGCTTTTGTTCCAGACAATGCATACAGGGAACCAATTTGTAGCAGATCGTGGAGTTCAGCACAATTTCATTCCACCAAGAAGTACTTAGTGATTGAGATCCGCTGAAACTGCTTTATATATGTTACCGGCAAAGTTTGAAATCCGGCATTCTATAGAATACCTAGGCATTTTATAGAATGCCGAAAACTGGCCGGCAATGTTATGAAACGATTAATATTTCACACATTTCCTAGTCATTCTATAGAATGCCAAATGACAAACCGGCAATGTATGAAATACATCTCCGATTCGTTTCGAATATCACGTGGCAAGACATGTGACTTTTAATCCTACGCTCAGGCTCATAATTTGCCATTTGCATTTTGCGCTTTGTTCGGGAGTGTCGAAATACGCGATTTTACTTAAATTTTTTCAACAAAAAATTAGTCTTATACTGTGCTGTATGAAAATGGAAGAGCAAGATAGTGTTGGAGAAGGAGTCACAGTCAATAGAAATAAAATTAAGTGCAATTCAAAATAAAATTATTTCCTTTCTTGGTGCAACAAGTAGGTTCATATTTTATTTTGTTTTCTTTAATAAGAAGGGCACAAATTTTGTTTTGTACAACTTTAATTTTTTTTATGTATTTTGAATAAAAGTTTTTTAATGGCACTCTCATTATTTTTTCATATTTTTTAAATAACATTTGTATTTTTGAGGAATGACTGGTTTTTAAATAATAGCCTTATCATGACCTTTTCTTCATACTTTGCCTAAATAGCATTTGTCATTTTATAGAATGCCTAGGTATTATATACAATGCCTAGGGAAAGTATACAATAATTATCATATTTCATACTTTGCCTAAAAACGCCGGGCATTCTATAAAATGCCTAGGTATTCTATACAATGCCGGCGTTTCAAACTTTGCTGGTAACTTATATACTGCTTTATTGTAAGTAAATTTTTGTAGTAGAGTCGGCAGATCAAAGTTTGTATATTCAATTCACATCCGGGTTACTGATATAGCACAGCATAGAAGTACGATGTAACTTCTGTCTCTGAAGGAATTTTATGGCTGGCTTCAGACAAAGGGCATAAATCCAATTGCTTGAAGTACTGATGACGTTCTTATTTCTTAAAGGCTTACTCGCAGCGCTGGATATGGTTTTGAGTGAATCGGGATTGAAATTCTGCAGAGATAAAATTAATTTTAGCTCTTCATTTCATAAGTATTGCAACGGAGAATAATGTCAATCACTTCTGCAATGTGCTTCTTGTCAGCAGAGTTGAACTTATATGACCAATGCGATGTTTCAGATGTACGTAAAATATGTCCGTAAAATTTAAAAGCTTGTTCAAAAAGAATTCGAAGGAGCTTATTCTATTATGGCGCTTATATTTTTAGCAATCCGCACAAATGTGTGATAATTTTATTGATGACTTAATGTGTACGTAGAGGTTTCAGATAACAGTATAGAAAAATTTAGCAGCATATCATACGCACAATTAATTATTACAACAACGAGTTTTATTACTTCACAATTCTGCTAAAATATTTTTAAATCTACTGTATAAGTTTGGAAGAAATATTTGAAAAGGAAGTAAATAAACTTTTTGCACAACTTTAGTTTTAAATAAGTATTTAAAAAAATTCTTTATAGAATTAAAGTCAAATGTAACTTGATTAAATAAAAATTATTAATAAAGTATTCAAGAAGATAGCACCTTTCTTGCTTCTGTGTACACTCCATTATCACATTTTTGTCAAATCAATTTTGATAATCCCATGTTTTAAAACCTTTGCTTGTTCATGCAAGTAGTTCAGCTCAAGTTGCTTCACTAAATTTTAATCAATAAAGTGCTCAGCGAATAGATGCTTGAATGCATTGCAAATATAATGCCGCTTAATTTAATTTATCACACAACGCTTCACGTAACTCGCGAAACATAAATTGATTTGATTTCCATCCTGGTTCACGGAATACTACCCCTGTCTTGGAGGAAATGAATAATCTCGATATGGACCGAACTGTAAGCACTCCTAGGATTTAAATCAGCGGAGACGAATAAATCTCAAATGTAAGATTTGTGGTGATGTAGCGTTAGCCGGGATAATGTACCAATACAAATAGGAGACATTTTTGAATGCTCATATTCTGAATTACTTATATTATAATGGGGTGGTGGACGTTTGTGACACCTTTTTTGAAACAAACATGCGAGAAAACATATAAATACTACCCCTGTCATAGGAGTAAATAACCTCGATACGGACCGAACTGTACGTACTCCAACGACGACTTGAATAAACCTCAAGTGTAAGACTTGTGGCGATATAGCATTAGCGGGAGTAATGTTTTAATGAATTTACGAGGCAATTTTGAATACTCATATTCAGCAGTACTTATATTATAAGAGGAATGTAGACGTTGGAATAACAGTTGGACGTATCTCTTATAATAGGTGCCTGATTATTGTGGTGTGTCAGGAAATGAAAAAGTGAACTTTTGGACCAAAAGAGATATTAGGTTGGCGCAAAAATTTTCGAAGCCTACGACTTTTCATTCGTTAAAACTACATATCAAACTGACGCATGGGAAATAATTTGAAGCAGAGTCTCTCGATATCTCTATGAGAAAGCCACGGAGAATCCTCTGCAATTGTATTTCAATTTTCTCAGACCCTTCTCGAAGGGAAGCAGTCGCAAAATTCTGACCCTTTACTGGGTACGACTATCCCTGGGTCCATCTCCACCTAATAAGACTTTATTCCCTAAACTGTAATTTGTTCATTGTCTATGCCTGCTGAACATTTGGACGAGTACCCTGCTCTAGTGGTTTTTAATTGTCCTATAGAAAAATATTGGAAAGCACGAGGTCGAATGCGGTCAAGCTATCGGAATTTGTCAACATGATGATCCACTAGCTGTATGAAGTTTGGTACCGTAGAACAGAATTGTATTGTTACTGATTACCAGGATCTGTCTTACGAAGTGCAGGAGACAGTTCAATCAATCTCCGAGAGGCACCCACATAACATAAAAATCTTTTTTTTTTAATTGACTAACGCTTTCTAAAACGAATGAATTGAATAGTTGACAGAACAAAACATTTTTAAAGTACAAGTAATTGTTTAACTACATCGCTTAATTAGTTTTGGGATAGAATCATCTAGTAATAAATGCTTTTTTTTCCCAATTCCAGTCGAAAGACTTGTAGGGATTATTCATGTAGGGACGAAACCACACGTAGGGGCCACCTTGTAGGGGTTTATATCTCTTCGAAACCATGAGTCAAAACACGCTTAAAAGGCCCAACACTAAATCAGGACTTCTATAGAGGTCCTCCTTTGACAAGCAAATATAGGCCAGAAAATGACTAGAGGTGACTTGCTCAGTGTAACATTTTATGTAAGTTGGAAATTCCTTTTTGCCCTATGGAAGAAAAGAGATCGGGCCGATAAAATATTAAATTGTAGAAAATTTTATCGAGTGGTTTGAAAGATAGTAATTTTTTACATTTGATTTTTTAATATTATTTTGTAGTGAAATTTCTTGATAAAATTTAGAATAATCCATGCAGTATTAATTTAAAAATACAATTATATTTAAATATTTATTGTTCTTATTTTTCTCTAATAAGCTTAGTATATCAATATAAACAGGTACTACTTTTCAATGGATCATTGTAATTAATGAAATAAAATCTCAAAACCTTGAAATTTCCAGAACATTTGACTCATGAGAAATTTTGCGTTAAGATAAGGAGTCGGGAAACAAAATGCACACTGGAGTGAAACTGAGAATGGGAATGTGAACAAACCAGACTGCATGACTCCTGATTATGCATTGGCATACCGGTTCGTTTTACTTAGCGTTTTGGTATGAAAAACCATGGGATTCTACTCCCATGGTCACCTAATACATATTGAAGGACACTTAATAGCCACCGTTACATGCATAAAGTTTTTGAGCCTGTTTACCTCCCTTATCTTTGGGATTTGCCAGTGGCCGGTTTTCAACAAGGCAATGCGCGACCACAAGCAAGTGAAATGCAATGTACAATTCCTCAATGTCCACCAGGTTTCACTTCTTCCATGGTTCCCGTACCAGACCTGTCGCCCATCGAGCATGTCTGGTCGATGATCGCCCAACGACTGTCACACCAGTCTACCCTTGGTTACGCCATACGACGTTTGACAACGTGTGGAAGAATCTCGGACTGATATACCTCGAACAATATGCCATCCAAAGCCTCTTTCTTTCAAAGCCGAAACATGTGTCAGCATCGGTTACATAAAAAACTGCTTTCATTGTTTTCAGAAGTCGAAACTAGCTGTAATTTCAATCATTTCGCCCCCGCTAGTGTTATTTGTACAATAAGTATGGCTTTCATACATTTTGTCTTCATGGTGTTGCATTTTCGATGGCCTGCATTGTAATTTTTTTAGTTAAAAACCGGTTTTTCATCGTTTTAAACTGCATAATCTTTTAAGCGGTAATGAGTAAATTTCAATAAAAGTGTGTGCATAACTTTCTAGAATATGGTTATGCCTAGAAAATAAAAAAAAACTTGTATTATGATCAAGTGCAACAACAATCGCTTCAGATTTTACCTTCATTTTTACAAAATATATTGTTCAAAATTATTTCCTTTTTACATAAATATATATTTTCTATTCAATTTCGAATTTAATAATACAGTTCATTTTAAAGTAGTAACGTTTCTATTGTTGCAAGAAATATTTTACTTGATTTCTATTTTAATTAAAAAGATTTTTAATTTTATTTAAATTTTGATGAGTATAAAAATTTCTATTCAAAATGTATTGCATTTTACAACTGCAAAATATATTTGTAACATTTTATTTTGTTCATTGACGTCAAAAGAATAAATATCTAATTTTTATATTTAAATCGAGTGGGTCCAAATAGTCCCATTGTGTGCGTGTGTTTATACAAATAGCTTTTTATGGAAAATATTGATTTTTAATATTTTTAATAATTCTTAATTTTATTACACGCTTTTATACTCCAAAAATGACCCATCTTAAAAATATAGTTCCCTAAATACTACAAATTTATCTCAGAATAAATGAATGCTGAATAAAATTATGCAAATTTGAAACCATATAACATTAATTTTTAAATTAAATGATTTACGTTTTGATTTTATTTCAATATTTTATTTTACTGATTGCGAGTCATAATTATTTGAACGAATAAATTGCCCAGAGAGTAGGCGCTCCCATGAGAGAAGTTCGTTTACTTTATATCATACAACCCAAAAGAGGAAACTGAAAGAAAGAAGAAGCCGTGGCACACAATTTTCCCGATATTTTTATAGTTGTTTTTTATTTCAGCTGGACGAATAGTTTAGAGTGCAGCTGGTTCTAGACTGATAGAGCGGGGCGATTTCACTTGTTGCTTTCACGATGATATAAAAGCCGTGGGAGATTTTCATTGTAAGCACACACACAAGCATACAAGCGGAAAGTGCATATTTTACTTCTGGCCATCCAATAAGAATAAGCAGAGAAAGAACGTACAATTACGAAATCACAAGTGCTATTTACATTTAGCTCTACTGGAAAATTCTCTCATAGAATATACGAGCATCAAAACTATCAATAATGAAATTAAACGTACCGAATTCAGCATTTATTCGATAATTACCTCAAATATAGACGCCTCAATAACCAAGCTCTTTCTCTTGCATGGACTTCCAAATGAAAAAGACAGAGTTGTGGGCGGAATCGCTGTCATAAGATCTCAGAAGGGTAAGTCACATGGACATGCGAATTGGCATAACCCGATTGGCAATCGAAATGTGTTGACTGGTGTTTTCAATCACGCTGGATAATCAGTTTAGCTTATCAATTATTTTTCCAACATTAGGATTTATGCTTTTTGCCACAACCACGTAAAAAATCTCCAAACCCAGCGACCGGCAGAAATAGCATGAAGCTGCGGGTACATGCTCCGTCTATTTCATTAGAAGGTCGATGTTCTCTTTGACGTACTTAGTGAGCAGCAAATCAGATCAGCCCATTTATGCTCGTGAGACTTTTTATCTTCCTATAGAGTATCCTTCTGGGGGAGGGGTATAATCAAGTTGACTTCAAGTATATTCGTACCAGTAACTGCATATTAATAAATAATTAACCTTATCTATTTTATCATTCAAGGAGATTAATTTTTAAACATGTCTGGTTAAGGACTGCTAAGTTGTCGCTTAGAATGAACATCATTGAAAATCCTTCTTAAATTGTTATCCTTTTAAGCAAGTGAATGTCAAAAGAACGATATGTATAGATAAAAGAAAACTGAGACACAAGAAAAAAATCTCTCCCAGTAAAAACTAATGCAGCCAATTTTATGAGAATCTTCCCCTGGTTTAAAAGTATCGAAACAACTACACATAGTTTTTATTTTTCCACCATACTGAACATTGTATATGTGAGTTCACCGTAAAAAAAGGTTGCAAGCACAGCTCGTAAAAATATACTCTAGTGTCAAGGTTATTTTTGTTTGATTCTTATAACCCACCAGAAACACAAGATCAGCGAAATATTTGACGAAAGGGTATAGCAATAAGGGGTTTAAGTAAGGATTGATAAAAAAACAAGTGGTGGTTGAAAAAGTGCAAAGTATTGGATGTGCGTGGAAAGCTTTCAATTTTTAGGAGATTACTTAAGTATCCTTCCTCCTTAACGTCATTTAAAGAGTATCCGCTACGACAAGAGCTAACGCTTATATATATATATATATATATATATATATATATATATATATATATATATATATATATATATATATATATATATATATATATATAATTGATACCTTAAAAAATAATTCCAAGAATTTTAAAGGCTAAAAGTGACATCGAATTTGATCAATTTAATTAATGGTTCGACGGAAACAATTTTCCTGGAGTTTTTGCTTCTAGGCATTTCTTTTTAATCTCTTTAAATAAAAATTATTGCTGTCGGAAAATATTTTTTCTCATATGCAACCTGACCTTTTGAACTCGGTGCGGTCTTCGCTTTTTTGTGAAATAAATTAACAAAAGAGGTTTTATCAAAATTATTTATGCATTTTGCTTCCGCGATCAGTGTTATTTACTAATGTAGTAGGACATAAATATTCATTTTGTAATAGATTTTTTCAAACGGTTACTGACACGTGTGATATTAATTAGCATCAGGGATGGGGATCTAATGTTGACACATGAGAATTTAATTATCTTACCTCGTCTTAATCCTTCAAGTACGCTTAATGACACTGATTAATTTGATATTTTTTAGTCATTAATTAATGTAAATGGGACGCAGCTTGTATGTCCTTTTCTTTTATTGTTTTGTTACTCTAATTTCAAACATGATGTAAGAAGGAAGAAAAAATTAGCTGATCTACGGATACATTGCTGAAGATGAGGAGTTAAGTCATTAATTGATTTTTTTTTACAAAACTACTTGCCCGTGAAATGTGAAACAATGTTCAAGGATTTTTCGCAATTAAACAAAACAAAAGCTAACAATCTTTTTAAATGAGAAAACTTGTATAAAAAATGACGAGTTTTTTATAAAATATTCTTACACTGCAGATTGAGACAATGTAAACATGTCTTAGCAGGTATATAGCTTTCACCCTCCTAGTTGTTTCAACGAGAAATCGCCCCTCAAGATCTACCTATTAAAATATCGTTTAATCAATTTAACCATCCAAGTGGTTTCGATGAGATATCTCTGCCATTATGATTTGACCAATTTTGTTAATGACGATATATCTCGTCATCACGACATCGCTTATTTTTTTTAATGGTTACGAAATCAAGATCTGGTCAGTTTTTCTATTGGTGAGATATCTTGTCCATCAAGATCTGGTCAGTTTTTCAAATGACGAGATGCCTCGTCGAGACAATTATCAGGAAGGCTAAACATTTTCTGTATAAGCATACCTTTTTATATTTCTGGAAAAAATAACTTTTAAGATAACCATTCCAAAATTAAAAATAAGTTGTAGCATTTGGATGCAATAAGAATAAAAATTTAGATAATACATGTGTGTGTATAGAATAAAATTTTCATCAGTAGTTAAAAATCTCAGAGTACTGGAATGTATATATTTAAACTGATTTCGTAAGAACGTTTTTATTTTCAATTGATGGCTCTATAATTGGTTTCGTAAATGGTGAAATTATATCACCTGTCCTTTTAAAACGAGCTAAGGTTTTAATGCAAATGTATACTGCATAGCATTCTCCCGTAATTGTACTTAAATTATACTGATTAATTAAATCAAACTAATCAAAATAGAATTGTAATATAGTAATTGCAGATCGTGTTGAAGACTGAAATAGATTTCTGTGTTTTTTGTGTTATGGAAACTAATTTCTGACACTTTTTGGGTTTCTTCTCACCATCTATTCAGAAATATTCACACAAGATGGTTTACTTCTTAAAACGTAAATTTATTCGAACGTTAAGACAGAGACTTAAAAAATTGAATATTATGGGAAGCTTTTCCTGTCGATCAATTGGTAGGTGCCGGTAGGAATTTTGCGTCTGAACATGTTTCCTGCGCGTTTTCCGGACATGATGTCACTTGGCTTGTTTTACGAATACGATTTCAACATTTCTTCTACAAAAATTCCAAAGAAGGAATTCCGAATTGATATATGATAGTTGATTGGTCAATGCTAACTAGTTTAAACGCCAAAGTTCGCCAAAGCTGAAATACACTAAATTTTAAGGTAAACTCTGATATAGTGTCATGTGAGGGCATTTGGTAGGTAGTTAACAAGCTTCGGAATGGAGTAACACAACGGGCTATTTTCGACGGTCCGGAATCAATCCTGGAGAGAAAGATCTGAGGTCAGCACCTCATAATTTTGAGCTACGGTCAGATGACGAGGTCAACATCTGAGGTAACAACCCGCTCCCCAAATTTCCACTTCACCGAGGTGAAGGCATTTGGGTAACAGGAAGTAAAACCTCCGTTTTTCGTCTGATTTGTTTACACTCAACATGCCTTTCATATGCAGCACGTAACAATAAATTTTAACTAAAATACAAAGGACGTTTATTCCTATAAATATAATAGGGCCGCAGTAGGCCCAGATCAGCGGGTTAGCAACTGGAGAGTTTCAAGTAAGAAACTTTGTCGAACCAAAGACCTTCGGGTACACAGGCGTTGGTGCACGTTAAATCGGTCATGGCCTCAAATGTCCTCACTTTGGTGGGGTGTGGAAGCTGTAGCGAGAGGTGCCAGATCAGGAATTGACCTCGTCATCTGACCATGTTTCAAAATTACGAGGTGCTGTCCTCCCTTTCCCTTCGAGGTTGATCCCGGACCTTCGCCAATAGCGCATTGTGTTTCTCCAGTGTGACGTTAATTCAACAACTCCCCAAAGAACAAACGCATATATCTATGAATGAAAAAGCAAAGTACCCAATTAGTTGAAAATAGTTATACTGAAAAGCCTGTGTTTTGTTGTAAATGTTTCAGAACTTCATGTAACTATTTCAAGTTATATTTTTAACTCTAACTCAGTATTCCCTTCGAAAGATTACGATATGCTACAAGGAGCTTGGCATTTAAATTCTGATTTGAATGAACTTCCATCTTGGTCAAAACTGTCGAAGAACGCTAACTATAAATTATGCTGTCTGGAAGTAAAGTCATTCTTCAAGAAGTCTGACAAAAGTTTCGTTCAAGAATCTGGAGGAAGGAATAACAATGACTGTGGTTATGAAATTCTATACACAATGAAACAATGTTTGAAAGTTGCCATTCCATTGTGTTTATTTTACATCTAGAGATGAAGGAGTAAATGGAATATTTGTGTAAATGTAATACTTTTGTTAGACTTCTCACGCAGAAAAAATGTTATGAATCACTTAGGTCATATATCTTTTTAACACTCATTTCATTTGAAAACTAGTGTGGGGAAACATTTTACACTTTTTTGGGAGAGGTTTGTAAAAATTGATCCCCTACGGCCTTTAAAGACGAAATAAATTTTGCGAGACCATACCAGTATGGGCTGCAAAGTATAATGTTTACATCCAGACAGAAAAAGACGTAAAAAACGTATTTTTGTAACATTCAGCATCCATTTTTATTGTCAAGAAAATTATTTGTATCCATACAAAACTGAGAGAAATATTGAAACATATATATTTACTTTTACGCCCCAAAACAGATATGTCATTATATTTCTGATAAAAAGTTTAATTTTTGACATGAATACGTCTTTAAAATCAGAACAAAACTGTGGGGTATACATGAAAAGTCGAGTGTAACAAAAAGTGTTGCAACTGTTTTGTCTTATGGTTTCTGAACTAGAAGAAACATTCAGAAGATAAATATAGCGTCGTGTATACAAAAGATATCCGTGCCTGATATGACTTTTGGACCGATTGAGATCACACAGCGCGGGGAGGCAGTATGTCTAAATTCTCCGGTGCTGGGCAAGATTTGGGCCAGTGTAACATTGGATTGCGTAGAGGGAGGACTGTATAAGTGGTGTCACTAGCAAGCTACTAAACTACGTTACAATTAATATTGAACAACCTCAATTTAACAACAATTAATATCAAAATGCATTATAATTGTTCAAACTGTAAATTAATTGTTGAATGTTCACACGATAAACAATCGTTCAAACTTTCTATATCTGCTTCATTAATTCCACAATCCTTCATGCCAGAGTATTCACTTCTCAGCTGTGGTTTGTGTCTTCTATGCAGCCTATAAATTTTCCCCCGAAAAACAATACAAGACCCTTTTATTTTTACAAAAACGTATTGAGACTTAACTGTATGATATTTTATCGGCAAATCTCCGCCAGAGGCTTTTTCTGTCAATCTAAATGTTAGTGTTTTTTTGCGGCGGAGAGTGTTTCCTGTGCTTATTTAGGGCTGGACATAAATTGGCTTATTTTTCAAGTACGGTTTCATCAGTAGCCAATAGAAACTCAAAATAATGAATTCCGAAGAGATGTATGATAGTTTATTGGTCAACGTTATCGCCAATTAGATTAAATACCAAATGTGGTTAAAAAGGCGATAAACTACATTTTATGGTAACCCCATTATGTACCACGTGAGAGTATTTGGATGGAGGATGCAAAATTTTCTCATTCCGTCTTCTTTGTACTGAAAATATCTTTCACATAAAGAGTAAGAGAGGCTTTATCTGACAAGTTAAATGGGTACGTGCCAGTAGTGCTTTTGTGACGAAACGTGATTACTGTGTACGTATTTAGAACGTGACGCCACGGCTTATTTTTCAAATACGATTTCAGCACGACGCCAAAGAAAATTCCAAAGAATGAATTTTGGATTGGTATATGATAGTTGATTGGTCAACGCCAATCAGTTTAACCCCTTAGGCACAGATTTATTTGAAAAAATTCTTGCGTTTGGAAAGGATTTAATTTGCTGATGCGCGGAACACTATATAATGGCAGTAGTATATCCTAGTTCTAACTAGACGAATTAGACTCGTCATCCGTAACTTAGGCAAACAAGTGCATGACGAGTCTCAGCCGTCAAATGTACCCAAGGGATTAAACGCCAAACTTCGCTGAAATACTGGTAAACTACGTTTTAAGCTAGGCCGGATTTGTATCATGGAGGGGCAGTTGGCTAGTGTAAAGTAAAATATATGTCTTCCATCTGGTTTGTTTGCGCTGAAAACCTCTCTCATATATGTTTACGAATATTAAAAATGTAATATAGTTGATATTTGAGGAAAGCTCTTTGAAGAGTCCTATTATGTGGATATCCTTACATTGATGAATTTTGCATGCAAAAAAAAAATTTGTTTTTAATCTTTTTTTTTTTTTTTGAGGAATAGTAAGTCTTTTAAGGTTTCGCCACTCATCGTGAGCATTAGACATCATATTATCAAATCAGAATATTTATGTACTTTCGCTGTCTTAACCTTTACGATACGGCGTCCAAATTTCGTTTCCAGCAAATTATGTTTTCTGCATTCCGCATAGGTTGTTTTGTGCTATTACATCCGTTTCTTCCGAGTTTCTGGTTATCTGAGGTGGCGTCAGTTCACATTACCTCGAATTATCAAGGCTCCACTGTATTATTATTTTTAGTTATAAGAGCCTAGCTATCATTACATACATAATTTCTTCGTAAGCTGGTAGGTATTTCAATTAACGTCGCACTGGAACAACACAACGGACTATTGGCGACGGTCCGGGATCAATCCCGAAAAGAAAGATCCGAGGACAACATCGCGTATTTTTGAATCACGGTCAGATGACGAGAAAACACCTGAGCTAGCACCACACTCTCCAAACTTACACACCACGCCATCGTGAGGGCGATTGAGGCGCCACGACAGATTTAACGTGCATCAGCCTCCTGTACACGACGGTCTGGTTGGATTCGAACTCGCAACCCTACGGTTGCTAATCCGTTACTCTCCCAACCAGGCTACCGCGTCCCACTTTTTTCGTAAACATCGACCTTCTAATGAAATAGACCTACCATGTGGGCGGAGTCATTGTCATAAGATCTCTGAAGTGTAAATCACATGGACTTACGAATCGCCTTCTTCGATTGGCAATCGAATCGGAGACTGGTGTTTTTGATCATTATTGTGATGTTCTTTTTAAAATCTTTTGGTTGATAGTATTTCCCTTGACTACTTATTTAAACACTGCAAGGTGAGCAATAACGCCAAAATAGATTCCTACTGACAGTGTGACAGTGTTGTGCTTAAACTAGTGAACAACAGGCAAGGAAACGACATGACAAATGAAATCAAACGCATTTATTTTTAAACATATTTAAATTGCATGTCCAAAAAAAATAAAAGATATCGCAATCACGTAAAAAGGACAAATTCTGGGTTCACAATACCAAAGAAAAAACATCATCTAGACTAAAAATTTGAAGGATCAAGCATAATACCACATATCAGAAATATAGTTACACTTCCACATTTCAGTGTATCAGATGGACTTCCCGTCCTAGACGATTATTGTGTCAAGACTAAAGAGGGGAGCATGACCTAACCAATATGTAAGAAAGAAATATACAAAAGGAATTAGCTTATATGTTTCAGCCCGATGGATGGAATTGGATTTTGAGTTCAGGGGTGAGGTGTTGCTCTGAGCCAACAAGCAGTCAGTCACTGGGTGTTTCCTCATCAGCTTTGGATCTGGAGAGGGGTTGTATTCATTTCAGTCAGATATTTCGGTATATCTGATCCGAACTAACTCAATGGTCGGCAGGCCAGGTGAGGTGAAGCGTTATTCTCAATCGGCTGTAGTCGGTCTTTGGTTGTTTCATCATCAACGTTAGATCAAGAGAGGAGCTGTCTTCATCTCAGCCGAGTATAGTCGATTTTCCGGATCCGAATTCTAAATCAATGGTCGGCAGGCAGAGCGTGCCCTCATTCCAAACATCCCAAGCTCCAAGTCAACTAGCAGTCTCCTCTAAGATTCTATCGGCGAACGGGGTTGAAGACAAGCACCCAGAGAGGGCGGAGAAGAGAAGACCGAGTCAGGCCTTCACCAGCTATTTATAACCACTGAGTTCAAAGGTTGAATTGCCCCTGTCCTTCCTTCTCCATGGGCATAAAAAAAATACAAACTGACCAAGCAAATTTCCACAAAGGTCCCTCTCGCACTGGGCGAGCCACCTCGAAATCGCCGCGTCATGCCGCTGCGAGCCGTGATTGTTCGGAAACCTATTGGATGCTTCCAGGTGATATGTCACAGGTGACGCTTGGGTTCGCTAGGTTCCAGCGGGTCTTAGGGGATCGCGCACCAATTGCTGGAAATAAAAACAAGATGAGATTTCACATGAATCGTCTCGGAGGAAAAATCCGTCAAGGATTTACACATGTTGGACGGACAGCCTTCAATTACCTGTTACATAAAATGAGCTCAGAACTTAATTCCCTTGATCACATTTCTTTTAATCACAACATCATGGTGGATAATCACTTTAACCAATGAATTATTTAGGATTATTGCTTTTTCCCACAACCACGTGACAGATCTGCAAACCGAGCAACTGGAAGAAATGACACGAAGCTGCGGGCACATGCTCCGTATATTTCATTTTAAGGTCGATGTTCGTAAGATTATGTCGTGCAAGCAAATATTGCATTTTTCTGATTTACATTAACATAGTCATGATACTAGATAACGGTAGCATTAAGGAAAATGCATGATAATATTTTGAATTTAGCTGTATTTGCAAAAATCATCCTTCACCTTTTAATGTAATCTCCACACAAAAAGCATAAAGAGATGAAATTTAAAAGTCCTTAAACCTTGATCTTTAATTAAAAAGGAGTATGGATCTTGAAAAACAGCATTACTGATTTTACAAGACTAATGTTTACTATTTCATTAACTGTAACTTTTATTCTACAAACTACATTATACAAGTGTGTTTTTCGTTTTTACTAATTATAAGAAAACCTGTTTTCAAAAAACTCATTTGCTCCGAAATTGCTTCGGTTAAATAGAAGTGAGCTTGCTTTTACTTGCGCTCGTTTTAAATTTTTAATTAAACTATCGACAGTTAAATAGAACCAGAGTTTATTTTTAAATTAAACTGAATATGCAGAAATGCAATAACATAAATTATAATATATTCTCCCTCCAGAAAGAACACAGGCCGTTGGGCTCAGTGGGTATGCCGACTGCGCAAGAAACCTTCGAGTTTTAGGCGGTGCAGGTTCAATTCCTGTCAGGTGCACTCCTCGCCATGTGTATTTTTCTCTTCTGTGTCAGTACAACTTTCATTGTGTGTATGTCTATTACTTGATACTGTAAGTCTTGTGTCTTACTCGCCATGGCCAAACATGGTATTTGAGTTACAAAACCAACCAAACAACTCAAAAAACATCTGCAACGAAAAATCTAAAATTCTTATCGTCTTGTTAATTGTTTGTTTAAGTTTGTTGTTGTTTAATTAAGACGTTAAGAAAACCACCTTAAAGCTACTATAAAATCAATCGGCATTTGATAACATAGGATACAGCATACCTCAGCTCTCCCTCAAACTACAATGAAAGTTGGCACCAAAAAAGGATGGTTATCTCAGATTTTTACTTCAAACACACAATGAGGTATTAAGAATTAGCAAACATTCCAATAATATTCTTAGAACATATCACTATCTATACCACTTTCACTATCACAATGATTTATTTATATGATATATTATGGATTTATATAGTATTTACATATGACTTATTTAATATGGTATTTCCGATTCCGAGCAAATTTGAAACAGCAATGGACAACGCAGCTGCACGTTGACGAATCAAATATTTCCTAGATTCCGAAAGCTGATAACATCAGTAACCTCATCATACGAAGGAATTGTATAAATTCGGCACATATCTCAGCTACTGTACACAATATTTGAGAATTCATATTTAGACTACTGGAGCTTAGCATAGAATGAAGTGTGTCGTCCACTTTTTTAACGACCTGATTCACTTCTTCGCAGAAAGCTAGTACTGCGCATGCGTTAACATTCAACCGAGCGTTAAACCGTGGAATTCGGATAATCAAAATTTAGCACCGAAACAACCGTTTAAACCTCGGAACAGGAATTCTGAATACGGCTTCTTCGATCAACGGGGAGATTATCGTTGACCCGTAGTTAGACCCTCTTGAAGATGTGTCTCGTCATTGCCAAAACTGACCAGATCGTGATGGACGAGATATCTCGTCGAAAGTAGAAAACTAACCAAATCTTGATCTCGTTATAAGAAAAATATTCGGCAATATCTTGATGACAAGGTATCTCGACATTAGCAAAATTTGTCAGATCTTGATGCACGAGGTATCTCATCGTTACAACTAGGAGGGTTAACTAGAACTTGTGAATATGGCCGTCAGTGCTTCACTTGTACGCCTAAAGATTCACAGAAACAAAATTCCGCGCCAATTTAACCCTGCTATTAGTTTCGACGGGATATCTCGTCATCAATATATTGCCGATTTTTTTATGATGATAAGATCAAGATCTCGTCCGTTTTTCTTATGACGAGATATCTCGTCCATCAAGATCTAATCAGTTTTCCTAATGGCGAGATGCCTCTTCGTGACAACCCCCATGAGGGTTAAATTGCATTCCTTCTGTGATCCTCTTGCGCGTACATCTTGTGGGAGAAATCTAAGCAGAGCGAAGCCACCGATCCTAATCGAAGAATGAAATCAAATGCGTTCGCCTCCCGAAGAGCAGGACGGGATCACACTGCCTCTAATTAGCTTTGAGCCACTTGACACTCGTCGTGCCTTACGAGATTAAAAGGTCGCCACCGGATACACAGACATTCATCTTTCAGGGAATTCCACCGCCGTTGGAACGAATGAATCGGGCTCCCGTTGGAGGTTCCGACTTTTGAAATCTCGTTGGTGCTCCTAGGGAAATTCGATTACGCTGTTCATGATAATGCGGGTAGGTAGCGCGCGTTCTCTTTAGACTGGGTGGAGATTGCTTTTTGGCTTGGAAGGCGGTTGTTTTTCGAGTGCTGAAGTCAAATTGGTAGTGGCTTGATTGAATAAAAAACAATGTGAATTAAAAAATGCCACATTAAAATGAGCTGCGTTATTTTAAGCCGAGCTTCTTATACTATTTCAACAGAATTATCCGATCTTACTCGAGTTGAATTGGCTAATTGTAGTGAACAGAATAATCATTTTTCTCTTTCGTAGCAAAATGTCGACATCTTTTAAGTGTCAGGAAAATATTTTTTAATACCTCTTTGACAATTTTATAATTTTTACTTCTTATTTTGGATTCAAATTGTATACATAATCGTGAGATAAATTATGTATCCTTTTGGAGGAATACTAAACATCTTTCTAAAGTTTGGAATTTGTACAAATTAGCACGAAAAGATTATAAACCTGTAAAACAAATAGTTTTGGAATACAATTTGCTCACATTAAGCTAATCAATCCGTCATTACAAAGTTTACAGTTTTTATCGCTTGGTTATAAGAGTAGGTTAATGTTAAGTAACAATATAGTTTAAAAAACCTAAATTGGGCAACATGAATTTTGGTAGTCTTAGTAAACTTGACACTTCAAAATTTTCAAACTGTAATGGAATTAAAAATATGTGACTCAAGTTGACAATTATCTAGATCTTCGATATTCAACCGGTGTCCACAAGAATGGCATTGATGTGCCTAACTGATGGGAGGAGACTTAAATTGTGTAAGATTTATTTCATTTCGACAGTTCAATTTTAAGCTTTTCAGAAGTGTGTTCACATATAGTTTCAAGTAATAAATAATTTGGAGTATTTTTCCCTATACAAAGTATCATAAATGTGTTGTTTCAATAAGATCCTTTAAAAGTCCCTTTGGAGTCCAAAAGGGATAGGTAATTACTAACAGCCTTTTGGTAAATCAATGAAAATTATCCCAATCATTTTGTAATATCAGCAAAAAATATAAAAAAAATACTTTTAATGTGCCCCAGAATTTTAAAGATTAGGTTATGTGTGTGTGGAATGAAAAAGGTTAGAAATAGCTGATACAGATAAATGAGAGTGCATTGTAGTTTAAATTCAAATTTAAATACCCAACATTATTTTTATAATATAAATGAAAACACAAGACACTTCAATGAGAAAGAGTCTATCCCCGATATATACGAGACATAACCTACAAATTTACAAAATTCTGAGCAAATGCTCTTTCCTGAAACCTATTCGAGAAACAGGAAAGAGGTATTACAACTTTGAACGAAGAAATAAAATCGTGAAAGGGAAATGGCGCACATGATTCCTGTTTCAAATGGTGTGACCAGCCCAACTGCAACTCTTTCTAGGAGGCTAAGAAGTGAAGGATATATATATCAATAAAAACATATTACTAGCACTTGGGTATCAATGAAATATGAACATGACTATGATGAAGTATATCTCCTTCTCTAGTCAAAATGCAATGCTAGAATCCTTTTAACTCATATAAGGGATGTTAAAATGTTTATTTTTGTAAATAAATCATTTTTAGCCACTTTGTATTGAAGTATGAAGTTTCTAGAGAACATATATAACACAGCTTCATGACAAGTTTATAATAAATTGAATGCGATTGACAGAGACGGACTGTTATTCCAATATCAGTTTAAGAAACAGTGTTATAACAGTTAGCAACATTTATAAAATATATTAAAAATACATGATATACACATATGAAAAATGTATAATCTTTTTACAAAAATTAATAAATTAAATTGAAAAATTAAATACAAATTTAAAACTTTGATAAATTTTTTAAACAATTAAAAGTTTTAAAATCACTTATCCAACAATTACGATATTTTAAAAATGAAAGTGATTCAACGGAAAAGTTTAACAGTTCCTAGCAGTGGAAATTGTTAATTCAAAAGGTAAGAGTTTATATCAACTTGAATTCATTTTTATACTATTTAATCGTATTATTTATTAACTGTTAACAAAACTGTTAATATTAACAGTTAAAAATAACTGCTATGGAATGACAGTTAATCTTATTATTGCGAAATAACAGTTTTGCCTATCTCTTGTATCTGAATTAAAATGCAGGTTTGGAATCAGAACAGGAAATAATAAGAAAATGACTGCTATCGAATGACAGTTAATACCGTTATTGTGAAATAATAGTTTTGCCTACCTCTTGTAATTAAATGAAAATAAAGGTCCGGAATCTGAACAGGAAATAATAAGAAAATAACTTATCGAACGACAGTTAATACTGTTATTCTGGAATAATAGTTTTACTGATATTCCGATGTCTACATGCTTATTCGCTAAGAGAGAGGTAGGTATTTTAATTAACGTCACACTGGAGCAACACAACGGGCTATTGGTGACGGTCCGGGATCAATCCCAAAGGGAAAGATCGAGAACAACAAAACGTAATTTTGAACCACTGTCAGATGACGAGGCAACACCTGGCACCCCACTCTCCAAATTTCCACACCAACGTGAGGATATTTGAGGCCACGACAGATTTAACGTGCACCAGCACTTTGTACACGACAGTCTTGGGTGGATTCGAACTCGCAACCCTCCGGTTGCTAATCCGTTACTCTTCCAACCGGGCCACTGCCTCCCTCGCTGAGAGAGAGAAAAAAGTAAGTGAAAAACAATTTCTTTATATCTTGGCAATAGAACCGTTAGAAACTTTCTCTCTACCCACGACAATCACGCCTATTGTTTCATCACAACCTAAATAAATGTGTTCTATCCTTTCCAAGTTTCATTTACAAGTTTAACCCTTCCACCCGCGACAAAAGGTATTTACAGTGAATGGGGGGGTATTTCAATTAACGTCACACTGGAGCAACACAATGGGCTATTGGTGACGGTCCGGGATCAATCCCAAAGGGAAAGATCCGAGGACAACACCACGTAATTTTGAACCATGGTCAGATGACGAGGCAACACCTGAGCTGGCACCCCACTCTCCAAATTACAGTGAATGAAAGAAATAAGTAATAAAAGTGTATATAGTGCAGCTCCAACGAGAAGGCAGTCGACCGTGGGTTAATCGAATTGTGAATAGGAGTGAAAGATCTTTAGGAGAGGGCTGTCATACCAAAAGCATGAAATGACGATCGCCGTGGTTGGTTTTCTCAGTTCCAACTCGTTATCACTGCTATCGTTCTCCTCTCTGAACGATAAACTTAAAACTAGAATCAGCGTTACAGGTGGCATTAATGGAAGTGCTTTGTTTATTCTAACATATTACCTATTTTAAATAACAGATTCGTACAAAACCATGTGACTCGACTGCATTCTCGCGCGCCGGACTATATCATTTCAATGAATCTAGCCAACGAAAAAATTAGTAGCATTCACATGACAGTTAAATAATTCTATATTTTCTTCATCGCTTTCTTTATTTATTGGTTGCTTTATCTGTTTATCGAGCCTTACAGTTATCGAGATTTTAGTTATGTTAGGTAGTTAATTATAATCGTACTGAGCAACACAACGGGCTGTTGGCGATAGTCCGGGATCAATCCCGATAGAAAAGATCCAAGGACAGCGCCTCGTAATTTTGAACCACGGTCTGATGACGAGAACAACACCTGAACTAGCGCCCCACTCTCCAAACTTCCCTACCAAGCCAACGTGAGGACATTTGAGGACTGGACAGATTTAACGTGCACCAGTCCCATTGTACACGACGGTCATTGGCTTCACCAAGTTTCGAACTCGCAACCCTTCGGTTGCTAATCCGTTGCTTTTCCAGCTGGGCTATCGTGATCCTTCGAGTTTTTGAATTCACCAGTCTTATTCTATTTAAATAGCAGTGAATTATCTTAATATTTCAAAGCACTCACAAGAGGCAATCGACTTTCTCATGTAGTCTGATTAATGGGTTAATTTGAAGGTTTATGCAGGATGTAGATCTTCACAGCATAGATCTTCAAAGTAATGGTACTAAAAATCAGCACTCTTCAAAGTAAAAACCTTTATTAGAAGGTCGATGTTTCACAGACGACTTTTAGAGGAAGTTGGTTTACATTTGTGTGTGTGATTAAGTTGTGATGAATCCCATTTTTCCAGGTTTAATGTAGTTTATATCCAAGAAACAATGTTTTACATGTCTCTCTTGTTCATTCAGGTGCTGTCTCACTGAGACATCAGTGCAATCGAAAATTTGGGTCTGAGCATGAACAAGGTGGAAACTTATGTACATAAATAAACTGAGAAAACTTATAAAATATATATATACTTATCCTGCCACACTAAAACGTGGAACGATTTCACCATAGCTCTCACTAGATAGTGTAGTGAATTTAACTAGAACGATTACATCGGACCAATTCTAGTTACCCGAGAAGTCATGACCAAAAATGGACTCCAAATTCGACTACAAGCCTATCATATGTTAAGCACGTTTCACAGATGGGTAAGAAGGAATGAGTGGAACTCGAAGTAATATTCAAATCTTCGTAGTGCGTCTTGGATTGTTTGTAATAGTACAGTAACTAGTCTGAATTGCATACTGCCTTTTAAATAGTATATATCTTTAGATAAACCAGATAGAAACTTTTATAGAAGCCTATTAGTCCTGTCAGGTCGTCCTCTGGCAAACCTAGGATATGTGGCCATTTCTATAGAAAATGGTCCCAAATTTGATTTTAATGTTCGTGTTCGAGAGCACGATTTCTTGTGGTTGTTTCAATATATTTTTATTTTAGTATTTATTGCGCATGAAACTTTTCCGCGCAGTTTTGATTTTTATCTTTAACCGGAATTGGAATTCTGATCTGGAAGAACGATAAATTTTTCAGAACAGAGTTCATCTGTTTCAGGTCAGTCGGTGTCATGCTAATAAGCATTTTTAATAAATGTCTTATTTGATTTTGTAGTTTTGAATTCCGGTGAAGCTTCTACATGCCATCTACCTTAAAATGAAATAGACGGAACATGTGCCTTCAACTTATACTGCTGTTACGGTAAGAGCAATAATCCTAAATTATTGATTGCTTAAAGTGATTATCCACCGTGAGAAAAAAACTAGTCTGCGCTTCCATAGCCAATCGGCTGTCCATTTGTGATTTACCCTTCAGAGATCTTACGGCCCACATGATCCGTCTATTTCATTATAAGGTCAATGCTACATGCCCTATTTCGCAATAAGGTAAGTGCACACTATTCGGCATCTCACGGATCAGATTGATTTAGTCTACTGCGTACACAGCATTCGGAGCATTGGCATTTCTGAAAGCTGGCCAGCTCCAGAAGACATCTTAGTTCGTTTGTGTAACTTTCTCATATGAACATCGGTTTTGATATACAAAACTTTATTGGGCTCAAACGCTGTTATGGACAGTGAGAAAGTAATAGGTATTCATTACGAACACATCTGCTAGCTTCTTGAGTCCCAAAAAATTAATGATCACTTCTTGACACAAAACAAATCCTGCTTACTAGTTTTATTGGTGGGTGAACTATCGACACTGGAAGGAGTGAAGGGTGTAGGGGTTTTTACTCTAGTCTTGACAGTAAAACACGAAATATCACATTATACTTTGGAATTTTTCAGTTGTTAATCAAAACATTTAATGCCACAATTTGAACATAAAGTACTGTTTCTCAGTGGCAGTGGTTTCTCAGACCGTCTTATACCGGTTATGAGGACCAAAATAATTCCGTCTTTCGAGAAATTTTGAAAAACGTACTAAAATATCTCGTGCAAAACTTTGCAACCGAGGTTGATGACAGAGGTATTTCACCAGACTTCAACGTTTACAATTTTCTAAGAAAGATTTACCTTTCTAGATTGTCATCTGGTCAATAATCCCATTATATTGAATACACTTATGTATAAAGATGTAAGTTCATAAACGCACTTTATTCACATGTAATTAGAGAACGGATGTTTTGAAAATCGAAGAATATCAATCCAATTTTTACGGCATTTCTAATAATTTTTAGATCATTTTAGGCAATTTATTGGTCAGTTTTACACTTTATAAAAGTTAACAAAATCATGACCCTATGAACACAGAAAAATCGAATTTAGGTTGGGAAAGAAAGATTTTAATCCAATTTTTAATTAAAACAGTCGATTAGGGGCAACAAAATATCTTATTAAATTGACATTCCCATTAAAATGGAGGCAATACGTCCGTTTTTGTTTAGTATAAAAGGAATATCGATAAAAAGATTAGTTACGACTATTAAAAAAATAATTTTTTTAAAGCAAATCATGTCTGGTATAGAGCTGAAGCAAAATTTTACGCAGATTTGAAATCCATTGAAATTTTCACTTTATCTTTAACCATCAAAAAGATAGAAACTTAGATTAGGGGAATAGAAAACACAATCTAATGAATAACGTCAACATCCGGTGCCCACACTACTTTGAAATTTCGGATGAGTCATCCGCATTTTACGGACGGGACAGATTTTCTCTCTTCGGAATTACATTCGGGATTTCCTACGTCTGAGACGGATAGCTGAGCTCAGTTTCATTTAAAACAGTGGAAATAATTCTAAAATCCGATCCATGCGATGCCTGCCGTCTGTGTGACGCAGACTAGTGTGTGCTTACCTATACAGTCCAGTTTAGTTACGTAAAATTAACGGCGGGCCTTTTTGAATCCCAGCGTATCTTCTACATGCACTATTTCGTAATACTGTCCATTTTAGAAATTCGTAGGACACTTGGGTCTTTACGTAGAATCAACGGCGGGCAGTAAGACTTCTTAATAAACTTCTTAAAATGCTTTACGCGTTTTTACAATTGAACAGCATTGTTTTAGGTCACTTTAGTGAAAAGGTCCATGTGAAAAACGCACTGACTGGAGTTGTTCCCGACGCTGTCTTGCAGGACTGCCAGAATTCAAAACCTCCAACCGGTGGTATCTTTACTAAGATATTTTTAAATTCCGAAAAACAAATTAACAGATTTCTTCATCTGAGATGGACTAACAAAAATTTTTACTGCTACAATTTGTTACGTCGAAATTCAATTTTTTCGGTCAACCCTAGCCTACAACTCGCAGGTTGCCAGAGCAGAGGGCTAATCCATTGAGAGGCGTCGGCCTTGAAAAACTTGAAATTCGAGGTTAAAATTTGATATATATTCGGAAATTTGGTGTCGAAATTGGATTTTTCAATCGAAACATGTTTGTGAGCAATTAGATATAAAAAACGGACCCTCATATAACTTTGTTGCATATGCATTTGAACCGTTTGTTTCAGAAACCAATCAATAGACATTTTTGAAACAGTACATTTAGCGGGTTTCTGAAATAAACGATTCATTTGTGAAATGCGCTACTACCTATTAAGCGGTACCTTTATTTTTGCTCTATTATGCACAGTGCGCGAATACAAAGGTCTGGTTCGATTTTCTTCCGGCAGCTTTGCAAAATACTTAACTGAATATTTCAAAACTCAATACATTATCAGGGCGGTTAAATCTCAGTAATTTGATGACAAGCAAGTTGCCTTACTTATAAGCAGAAAAAGAATCCATCTCTATTTTGTTCATCCCAAGCAGCAAGGCAATTACTATTTATCATTTTTTCACATTCGTTTGCATTTAATAGAATTTTTATCCCTTTAAATTATTCCTCGCGAATACAATTTTGACCCGTAAAAACTGTTTTTCTAATTAACCCTCGTTTCCCTTTCCGCTGTTGTCTCTTTTTTCCGTTTTGTGTGCATTTTCTTTTACGTCCATAAAAAACCTGAAAAATCAGCGAACCAATTAGAAAGAGAAGGGAGCAATCGTGGTATCCTCTACACACATCAGGAACAAAACAAAAATACAGCTTGTCAAGGAAAGAATCAAAGGAGGAACCTACCGAAAGGAAAAATAAGATAAAAGGGATAAAAAAATTCTGCCATTTACTGTCTTCCCTGAAAACACTTGAGGACAGGAAAATTTGACAGAAAACAGAAAATAGGGTATTTTTTACTATGCAAAAAATATGTCAGTGTTAATTTTTTCAGAAAATGTTTGCTTGATGAACCATGACATGTTTATAAAGACTTGCAATGCAGTGTCGTGTCTTGTAAAAGGATCCTACAAAAAATTACATTTTGTGTTCCAAAAGTTATATAATTAGAACATGGACATTTATTTTAGAGAAAATTTTAACAAAATAAGTAATAGATTTGTTTCAAAACTGATATCCAGCGTTGTTCACATATTCTAAGTGATGTATCTCTATCGAGGAAATCACACAATTCAAAATGTAAATTTTACGTGAGAGGAATACAACTTTTACCTTTAAAAGGATTGAAATTCTTAAAAGCATTTTACTTCTCACCTTGAAATTTCGGGAACATTATTTATTCTTCTAGTTTTTCGTATGTTTCACAATTTGACCAGAGTTTGTTCGAATTCAGTAGAATAATTTTCTAAATGCAAAAATAAAATATTCATTCGTGGATGTCAGTTTTCTCGAAAAGATATATTTTAGGAACAAGAAAAACTTTCTAATATGAAAACCAAGTAAAATATTTTATTTTTCTCTCTACAGGTTTTAAATTTTGTTCAACCAAATTATTTTGAATACTGAAGGGAATGGCATATTTTCTGCTTAGAAAATAGTTCTATTGGTTTCAAATTTTACTCAACTAAATTATTTTAAGTATTGAAGTGCATATCGTATTTGTGCTTAAAAATTAGTTACTGGTTTATACAATATGGGAAAACCTGAAATAAGTGCTCAACATGCATGCAGAAATTGTGGTTTTTAGAATTATTGATTAAATTAGATGTTCGAAAACTTACTGAAGGCGATTGTCGCTTGATGACGTAGTTAACAAGAGATTTTGAATACCGAACACAATATTTTCTAACCACCTTGCGGAAATTAAAATATACTTTAATAATTACAATGCTACTATTAATACTATAACACTTAATGCTGAGCTTGGTTGCAATAATTAGCAAAATGCTATGAAATTGTTTCTGATTACAACTTACAAACACATGAATTTCGGCTGTTGTGAAACCCAATTTACAGCATCTAAATTGGAAAACTGAGAGCAATTCTTAAGTAGAGATTTGAAATTTTCAATCACGATAGTACATAAATGATTGTTCCCAAATAGACAAATGAAATAATTATATTAATTATTCTGATTACGACTTATAAATACCAAAGAATTTAGCATATAATGAAATACCAATTTACAGTATCTAAATTGGAAAAGAGAAAGATTCTCAAGAAGAAATTTTTAATTTTCAATTACTATAACACATAAATAGTTGGCCCCAAGCAGACAGAGAAAATAATTACGTTAATTATTCTGATTACGACGTATAAATAAAAAAATTGCATGTAATGAAACTCAATTTACAGCATCTAATTGGGAAACCGAAAACGATTCTCAATAGAGATTTGGAATTGTTAATCATCATAATACATAAATAATTGGGCCAAGTTGTCAAAGAAAATAATTAAGTTAATTATTATGATTACGATCTACAAATACCAATGAATTTCGCATATAATGAAGCCTAATTCACTGCACCTAAATAAGAAAATTGAGACGGATTCTCAAATTAGAGATTTAGAATTTTCAGACACGATAATACATAAATAATTGGCCCCGACAAAGAAACCCCTCACTTATGAAATATTTCAAGCACATGAAAATTTTATGCCAATACAATGTTTTTATCCAAAGATTCATAAGATTAATGATTAATGTAATAGCCAAATAAGAGTAGTTGCGATTTATCATTATATTAAGAGCGCAATTTATCACTGGCCACATCTCGCTGCTGTAGATGGAATTGGAGCTGAAAATCATTAATCATGCATTCCACGTTGGTGACGCCATGTCCGCATTCAATGAAACATTTTTACGTACTGAGAAAAAATACAACGATGGAAAAGAATGCCCCCACACGATCGAATTTTACTTTCACCAAAACTCATTAAATATTTAGTTTTTTAGAGTGCTTTGGAAAATTTAAAATCCTTATTACCAAGAAAAGGGATGGTGTCAAAACTGAGCTGAGTTTACGGATGCAAGAGGTTCGATATATAGGATGATGGTGTTGTTGGTTATTCTATAAGGCTCAGTAAACCACTGGACCAAGTATATCGAACACACTCAAAACTTTCCACACTAGGATCAGGACTTCCACAGAGATACTCCCTTGCTGGAAAATGTCTTGGGGAGGCTTGTTCAGTGTTACATTTTAGGTAAGTTGGAAATAGCTTATAGCCCTGCATGAAGAATAGAGATTGGGTGTACCAACTCACAAGTCTAGAAAGGACAGTGTGACATTTTAGATCTGAGATTGGCTCCCGAATGGTCTTTATTTTACCAGATATGGGTTGTCGAGCTCTCCAAATTTCATTATTTGAGCTCTTTTCATGACGAGAAACTCTTAAAAGGTTAGTGAGCAGGGTATGTGAAAAGGTTTGGCCGTGGTCTCCTTGTCAAATCTATTCGCAATTTTATTACATTTGAGGTCTACATGAATCCATTGAATATGAATATCTCTGTGATTAGAGCACGTTTTAATTTATGGTAATTTGTGTCATTAAGGATGGTAATTTATGTCATCAACGTTGGTCACACTCAGAATGCGTTATAGAAGTTATTGGAACATTTTAGGGGATTGTTGGAGATTGGAGATCGGCTTGTACTTTCTGACAGGTCATGATGTGCTTACTCGTCAGCGCTACAGTTGGTGTCATCCAACTCTCCCTAATGCAGTCTGCCTGTTATAATCACATTCTTGTTTTGATCAGGTTCTTTTCCCTTCGACTGAAAAATCAAATGTAAAAATTAAAAATCAATGGATCAAAGTAATACGTTTATCTGTATACATCATTCAACTGTATATATCAATGTACGATAATCATGTATATAGGCTTCTTCTAGTGGCCGAGGGGCTAGAGGCGTCTGTTTTAAGAAACTGGTTGACTGAAACCCTTGGTTACAAGTTCAAATCTCGTATCGTGGTTGTGTTTGATGCTTCCTGGTTTCTTTAACACGGTTCCTAACTGCAGGCTAGCTTCCCCAGTAATCCATAGTTCATGGTGGGTGCAATGAGGCAGTACATCTCATAGTGACAGGAAACCCAGAGACTGCCATGATCTCGCCAAATATTGTCTGAAATCCCTTCCAGTCGCCAAGTGTCCTTGGGCTACACTCTTAACCCTCCAAGTGGTTTCGACAAGTTTCCTCGTACACCAAGATTGGACCAATTTTGCTAATGACGAAATAGTTCGTCAACAAGATATTGCTGATTTTTTTTAATGATTACGAGATCAAGATCTGGTCAGTTTTCTTCTAATGACGAGATATCTCGTCCATCAAGATCTGATCAATTTTCTAATGACGAGGTACCTCGTCCGGACAATCACAGAGAGTATTAAGAAACTCATAGACTGAAGCGCTTAATGGTTACCAGTTCAAATTCCGTGTGTGCTGAAAGTCTGATTGGCTGCTATAAGTTATCTGATTTCTTGAAGACGCGTAAATGCGGGTCAGCTTCACCCAAGTCCTGAGGAAAGCATTTCCCTTCATAGTTCACGGTGGGTGAGATGTGGTAGTACTTCCCATGGTGCCTCGAGGTAATGTAGAGAATGCCACGTTCGCGCCAATTAGTGCTTGAAGGATCATACGATCCATAAGATAGCATTGGAAAATATATATCTTGTAAATGGTTTTAACATCAATTATATACCGATGTTATTATCTCTATCTCTGAATGCTTCTACATCTCTATCTCTGAATGCTTTGCGTTTCCTTGCTTCGATATTATTTGGATTTACCATTTGTATGATTTGGATTATCACCATACTGATGTTCTACAGATAATTCCACTTCAAGAATTCAATATTTTTAGTAATATCTTTGTAATTAAAAAGAGCAGAGCTCTATTGTGATGATATATTTTGGAAAGAGAACGCAAAAGTGTTATAGTTAGCATAAAATTTAACAGCAAGTATCTGAATTTGACTGCGTTCAATCTACTATGAAATACAATTTTTAAAAGGTTATATTTTTTATTAAATCAAGTTCTATGTTTATTGCATTTGAACAAAACATTAGCGTCATATTTATTCCATTTTAATTACAACGATTTTAAGCTGGAACATAAAATTATTTATTTTATTCAAATTTATTCAATTTTCGAAAACTTAAGATGTTTTAAGTGGGCGCAGTACCTTTAAGCATTCAAATCAGAAAGGAAAATAATATAATTTCGATAAATGTGTCTCCTATTGTTTGCAGTTTGCTGTGTATCACAGTGAAACTTTAAAGAGGATTTATGTGCACTATGCATACACAATATAGAAAAATTATGTTACTATTTTAAAATTAAGAGATATTTTATTCGAATCAACATAAACACTCAATCTACAAGAAAAATATTTACAAGGAAAACTTGTTTATAATTTTTTTAGTCAACCCGGCATTTTCAAAGCAGTGACAAAAATGAGTAACAGATTACGTTTATTTTAAATTAAAACAAAAAATTATAACTCGAGTAATACAAAAATATGAGATAGTCAATTAATATTTCACTTAATCAATTTTTAGTAAAATTTCTTTCATATCATTCAAAATTTTGAATAAAGCTCTTACTTTTGTAAAAGTTTGGTTTTATTTTGAAGCTCCCTAATAATTATTTACCTTCATTACATATTTCATGTGTCTAGTTAATAGTTTAATAGTTAATACAGCTAAACGTTTATATTAAGCAAAGCAGGTAACATTGAACCAATTTAATATCTAAAAATAAGCATGGAAAATGATTTTACATATTGATCTTACAACATGCCTATGTCATACAAAAATGTATACTTTCGAGCATTTATATTGTTGTGATGAGAATTTTCTCAACTGTTAAGAATTTTAAATTCAAAGTGAATTAACTGGCCACTTCTTTAAATATTCTGACAATACTTTGATTAAATTTTTATCATTTTCCATCCTGTTACAACTCAAGATAGATATTTTCGTTCTGATTAATTGTGATAGAGAATTGAAAAAAAGTCTAGTAAAGCGAACATGACCTTTATCGTGCAAACCATAATAGGAAGTTCTAATATTTTGTTTTTTAGAATGTTAACTAAAAGCTATAAGGCATTCTTTCTTATAGTTTAACTCAATTCGTTTTGTTTTTGATGTTGTGTATTTAGTTGCGAATTACAGTTCACCAACCCAACGTGCCACATCCATTTAATTATTAATTAAATACTGCTTAAAATCTTTTCAGCAGGGTGTGGTGTATGCGCATTTATAACATTTATAAATTAGCTTCACATTTATTAGTAAATATTTTAATTCTATTTATATACAATTAATACTACTCACTTTCAATGTATTGACACACCATTTATCCCTGTAATTCATCCACGAAATGAGCGTAGAAAGACTGGCTGGAATAGTTGCGAAATAAAAAAAAATCGTTCTCTGATCCACCCATGAAAAACAGAAGCACAAAAAACAATTTCATCGGCCAAGTGAAAAAACGAACAAGATTACACTGTATTATTACAGTGACCACTAATTTGAAAGTTGTTCCCTAAGATGGGGAGGTCTAAGTATCAATTTGATGAAGTAATAAGCCGAGAAAGTGGCTTCATCTGTTTTATCGGTTTTGGCTTAAGAGAATGCTTTTCTTCAATTGTTTTTGAAGCTGGAGTTGTTGTGGTATAAAATATTATTGTCCATTATTAGTTTCATAGTTGATGCTATACGCATCCAGTCATGTGTGATGTTTGGTAATGTTTGGTAGTTGTGATTATTGATTTATTGTACATAGTAACATTTCCTCTCTGAAATTCGATAAATATATATCTTATTCTTAAAGAAGAAAATCCGTTTGTCTGAAGCCAAAATCTTCGAACGCTGAGCCCTGGCTTCACGTAATTTGCATGGCTTATTTTGCCTGGAATTTCTAGGTCAACGCAACTACATTCCCCTCTCTACGTTATTCCCTTAGCACCATGCAAGTGAAATTGAATGAAGAATATTACGCAATAAGAGACCAGTCAACATAAAACGTCAAAAGCTGTCACAAGCCGACCAAATTTAAGAGAAAAAACACAATCCAAAGTGAAGCGGACAAAATTTAAAAGGTTGTTCGCCAACTCATTGCATCTGCTGAGGAAACAGGACTTGGTTTGTCAGTAGCAAGGAATATTTTCGGGTAGTAAAGCTAGTAATTCAGATGTACAAAACATGAAATGAAACCAATGTTTGTGCTAAACTAAATGTGCGAATAAGCTGGAGAAAATGTATTTATTTTCTCATAATAAACCTGATTCAAAATTCATTGTGATGTATAAATTGTACTTTTTAATTTGATTGAGAGTACTTGGTTTCAAATGATTCCTCATTAATGTGTTAACCCTTTTCATGAATTGTCCATTATTCTAGATAAACATTTTCAACGCTTTAAAATTGAAACGAGAAAATAAAAAATAATACATATTGTTGGCCTAGAGCAGAACTCATTAACTGCAATTTTTAGGAAGTTCGTTTCTGACACTAAATGCTTGTTTTCATGATGATGATGCATTGAAACAGTAATCTGTTTGAACAAAAATGTAACACTACAAAATATTTGGAATTTTTATTTTGATCCTAAAAACTAATAGCTGGTCTTTAAATGCCTGAACTGTAAAATTTGGTTTATTTACAGTTAATGAGTTTCTGCTCTAAGCCGACGATATATGCTTATATATTATTATATGCTTATATATTATTAATTCAACTCTATTTCTATTATCTTAATAGACAAATAAAGATCATCATTCTTTAAAACTATAACATTTTGCAGTAGCTATCGTTTGAGTGTAAGAGACGAAAGTACTAACCCTAGTTTTTAAATCACCAGAGTTTATTTATTAAAACCTAACCAAAGTATTTTGTAGTTATTTTATATCGATTTTGTTTAAATAAAAATTATTGTCAATATATATTTAATATCAAAATATTTCAATATATATCAAAATATTTCACTTATATATATCACTAGAGGAATCACCCGGCGTTGCTCGGTTTCAATTGGTTAAATATTGATTGAAAAATTATCAGACTAATCACTTCTTTTTCATAGAACAATTCAAGCAGTATTTAAGTATACTGAAAATAATTTATTATCATTGTTTTAATTTTTCCATAGCTTCTACAATTTACTTCGGACTCAAATATGTATGCATGATCTATCCACCAATATAATCCATTTCATATTCATCGCACACCTGCTGTAAGACAATCTACAAAAGTTTTTTCTAAGGTAACTATTACAGAAGTCAATTTTGAGTTTTGGAGTGACTACGAATGCCCCGCCCCGTAAGTTCATTTTCAGTAAAAATGACGGACTTCCGGGGTATAGTCTTGTACTTAGTTTTCCTGTCAATGTTTTTTACTTGTGGCACTCTTGCACCAGGGATGCAATGTTTTCTAATTTCATAATCATTATGAGGATGACAAATTAAATTGTTACGGCAATTAAAATTTATTTTGAAGCAAATACATTTTTTCATGTCATCAGTGTAGAGAAAGCAAACTTAATATACGTAAGTCCCAATTCAGATACTTTCATACATTATTCCAAGATTACCAGTCTGATTTAAAACTCGCTTTACTCTAACAGAAACTTAGTTTTGAATCGAATCCTTATGACTGTGTGTGTACTGTTTTCAATTGAGTTTCGGTTTCTATATGAAAACCACGTAGCTATTTAGAAGGATAGACGTACTCACTTTACTATGAAGTACAACTTCCGATAATACCCATGAAACATGAAAAGCAAATGTAAATTTGATTTAAATCGTCATGTAATAAAAATCTGTCAAAATTTATAAATATATTTATATATTTAAACTGCAACATATGGCGTTTTAATTTACTGTAACCATTCTTATTTAAAAATTATTTCATTTTAAGTTTACCGGTCATTTTAAAATAAG
Source organism: Meta bourneti (assembly GCA_933210815.1). Lineage (NCBI taxonomy): Eukaryota > Metazoa > Arthropoda > Arachnida > Araneae > Tetragnathidae > Meta > Meta bourneti. Next base: position 37,457,557 of record OW119927.1, on the reverse strand, counting down.
AAGTTACACACCATACTTAAAGATATTTTTTATGTATTTCATTCATTTTATAAAACAGAATTCTACAAACCGTTACGTATTCAACCAAATACTTAAGGAAAGTTGATCGAAATATACATATACCACCAAGAAATTACCCCTGTCTGATATTTTGCAGGAAATAAATAAATCATTAAAATTTAACTCCTAAATATAGGTGTAATATGTAAAATACTGGAACACACAAATACAAACAGAAACGAAATTCCGGTCCTTGAAAAAAAAATGCAGAATTCTGAAAAAAGAAAGATATATGTAAACGTGTCGAATTTCGACTTCCTGAATGTATTCTGAAAAATAATTATTCGACAAAATACTTTTGAACAATTTCGATAAAGACAATAATGATTTATTTACAAAAAGAACACATATTTATGATACTTGGAAATGCTATATATATATATATATATATATATGTAAATTTCGGTCGTTGTTAAAAATGGAGAATCCTGAAATACGAAAGATATGAGAGCAAGCTTGTCGAATTTTGACTTTCTGAATATATTTTGGAAGAGAGCAATTCGAAAAGAGACATTTGAACAACATTGATAAAGATCATAATGATTTATTTACGAAGAATACATATTTATAATACTTAGAAATATGCTAAAATATAACCACAACATTTCGAATTCTTAACAAACGGAATTGCGTACCGCAATTGCTTGATACTCAATGTTATTCCTATGGATATTTCCAATTGTTTTTATCCCCCTCTGCATACCTAGGACAAATAGAAAGGGATAGCATACGTTACCCGCAGGGTTCTAAAGAATATGCCTACGAAATTTGGTGTGGATTGTTCAAATGGTGTAGATATGTATGGAGGACAGACTCCCACTCTGCTTTAAATATATAGATTTAAAATATTTCGATACATGGTATTGAAATCAGTTATTTATCGTAATCTAGCAGCATATGGTATTTAAATTAGATAAAAAGATATCTTAAACTGTCTTGAATTTTCATAAACTAGCTTAGTTCTTTACAGGAAAAGACAAAGATGCATTTATTAAAATATTACAAACATTAAAAAAATTAGCCTTGTGTGAATTTAGATGAAGGAAACGATTAAAATTTGATAATGCAACTAATTTTAAGGAAAAGTGAGATGAAAATAAAACATTTAAAAGGTTTCTTAATTTTATGCATAAAAGAAATTTTCATATATCAAAGATGTAGTTACTTTAGTCATAACATTTGTTTATAATTTCATGCGTACAGAAACTTTTAAAGTGTCTCTAAATTCAGTCCGTGAATTTAATTTTTGATGTAGGTTTTTTAAAAATGTTTCTGTACCTGACTTAGAAACTTTGCAAACAACGAGCAAAATCATCATTAAATCACCATAAATATTTTCAATTTGCTATTTTCTCTTCATGCATAATATTGAAACCAGTTCTTTATCGTAATTTAGCAGCATATGGTATGTATTAAGAGATTAAAAAATTTCAAAACAAACAAAAAAGTCCATTGTACTTTAGTCCCAGCAAATGAAAAATGTGTCTCTTGCGTCATAAAATTCAACCCAACCAACTTACCACATGAAAAACAAACTGTTTCTGCAAAATAATTATTACAAAGGTTAGCATTGAAAATCAGTCAGAGTAAATACATTAGTATTACATTAGCATTTACTCTATTATTAGTTTATCCATAAGGGAATGTTCCATATTTTAAATAGATAAGGTACTTAGGTCATAAGACATTTATTTATAATTTTATCCATACAGTAATTTTTTTAATTTAAAGACTCTAAATTCAATCACCTGAAAAAAAACGATATTCAAAATGATTCAATTGACGAAGACATTTTGCAAATTATGAGCGAAGCTATAACCAAACCAAAATAAATATTTTTCGTTTACTATTTTCTTTCGACATAATAAATGAAAAATGTATTCTCTTTTAGTCCCAGCAACTGAAAACCAAACTGTTTCTGCAAAATAATTATTACATTTAACATTGAAAATCAATCATACATTAGTAAGAATTATTCTTTGAATTTGCTCTTTTGAACATCCATTATTAAACTTTAAACACCAACACGGAATCGTTTCATATTTTCTTCTTCGAGCCCTAAGATCCCGTTCGTGTCCCACACCCCAATCAATCGTTCAATGATTACCAGTAATTGCTCTTGTACATGGAGGAATAGGACAGCTGAGGCGCTGCAATGTAGATATCATCATTCTTCGATAACACGAATCGGGTAGCAGGCGATACATTTCACCTCTTACAAATGCAAACAAGGATATTTAACCACAACCCATGCATTTTGATGAATGCTATTAGTCTTCAGAGATTTATCACTTTATAAGGGATGAGTTAAACCTCATTTTCAAGGAATTAAGCCTCAATTTTGTGGGCCGTTCAGCTGCAATCATTACGGATGATCTATGGAATGCAATTCGCGAACAAAAATAGAGTGGTCAAAGTGATGCATTTACTACTTTAAATCTAGTTAAATGAAACGGGCGCACTTTAACCCTTTCGAGTTTCGCGAGATTTCCGTGCAGTGTATTATTACTTACTTTCCTTCATAACACCATATAATGATAAAATAAATACATCTATTAGTTGAAAGAATCATAGGAGAGGTTCTATTTGAAACTGGTTAAAAAATCATGCAGAGAAGATTGCAGGATGCACAACGGATACATGCTTGTGAACCCCTCAGATTGCTCAAAATCTTTTTTAACAAGTTTTAAATGACATACTTTTAAATATTAAAAATTCAGAGGGCAGAATATTTCTCTTTCACAGAATTAGAGAATAGCATATAATTTTTTATTCTACTTACAGAAAATGCAGATGTTAATTTGTAGTGCATTTTGCCTCTCAAAACTGGAATTTGAATATTTCGTATAAAATATCATTTCTTGTTTTTAAATACATGTAATAATGATAGAAAATATATTATCTTAAGCATTGTAATTAAATATATTTTCTACAATTTTAACTCTCCGAACAGCAGTTAATATCCCGTTGTGTTGCTACAGTGCGACGTTAATTAAAATACCTACCATACAAACCTACCGAACAGCAGTTAATGTTTTACATTTATTATTATTTCTTTTGGTTTGAAACATCAATCTTAATATATGCCCTAACATACTAACTTTCAGATGAAATTATTTTATTTTAAATCTACTTATTAGAAAACAAATCTGGTTTCCTAATTAAATTTTATTTCAGATGAGCAAGACTCATTTGAACTAGTATTTTAAATTTGTTTGATACAAAAAGAGATGTCAATGGTTAAAATTCAAACCGATGGTAAATATGGTGACTAAATCTACATTAATGGGGTTTGAAATCACACAAATCAGCATATTCAACATTTTACTTCTCCAGATAACATCAACATCCTTCTACATAATCGGAAGCTCAAACTAGCCAATTCTAATAATAGTCTGCACCTATTGGACCTAATATCCCAAGTGAGCTCCTAATAGGTGCAGATTATTATTGAAAAATGGTGGAAACACAAAACCCAATGCTCCTGTCTGTCACTTGCATTACTTCTATCAGTCTGGATGGATTCTAACCAGGAACAGATCTTATACACTTGTCCACAGTCTTTCTACTCAGAATATTTCATTTCAGCATACTGCTTTACAAATCAATTCTAATGCTTTGGGTGATCAGGTACGCAATTTGCGGGAATCGGAATCAGTTATCATCAAATATACAAACGAAGAGTCCTAATACGCGAGATACGGAAATTTTGAAGGACGTTCAGAACTCCTATAAAACTGAGAAGGTCGCTGTATTGTAAAACTACCTTGGAAACTGGACATTCCACTTACTTCCACGAATGAAGTTACGGCGCAATAGTGTTTAGCCATCTTGGTGGGACACCATCGTCGCGTCGAAAACTGCTGCGTAGTGGTCAGACTATGGTGCATAAACGTTTTCCAAACTGTCACCAGTTCTTAGCAAGAGACAATTTGTTTTTCTACTAGGATCTTCACTCCCCATGCAGTAATAAGGTAGTTTTGTCTCTACAGGTATCTCGTCCTTAGCAAAATTGACCAGATCTTGGACAAGATATCTCGTCGAATCCCTTGGAGGGTTAGACACTTGAAAATGGATACCTACTTTGGAAACCAGTCCCTCCATTTACATCCACCAATGAAATTACAGTCAGTCAGCGATTAAATACTCAAAAACGATTTAAATCCAGTTCGAATATGAAGTCTGTTTTTCCTTCGGTAGCTTGGTGGGGAAAGGTGGAAAAAATATGCCCAAGGAGAACTAGAACAATCCAACCTTGTTTCATTTAACCCTCCTGGTGGTTGCTTCGATGAGGTCTCATCATCAGCAAAACCGACCAGATCTTGATGGGCTAGATATCTCGTCATTAGAAGAAAGAGCAGATCATGATCACATCACCATCAAAGAATCGACAATATCTTGATGACGAAGTATCTAGTCATCAGTGAAATTATCCAGATTTTCATGGATCTCATCGAAACCACTTGGAGGGTTAAGAAGACTAATTCAGATACAGGGCGACGGAATACCTGGTACATCTGGGAAAGAGCTATAATGGAAGAACCAGCCAAAGGGCCGGACGGAAGACCTTGATCCGGCAAATTACGAGCTGGGATTGGACACCTCACAGGACTTCTTCAACTGATCAAACATCTACAGGTAGATGAAGATGATGCGGGCTTCAGAACCAAACATCTACAGGTAGACGAAGATGATGTGGGCTTCAGAACCAAAGCAGGGGAAAATATTCCCGTTCGGAAATAAAGCTGAACTGTTGACCCGATGTCATTAAACTCATTCGCTGAGCGATATTTTAAGTACGTGCAAATTATCTATTTTCATAGCTGTTAGAAATTATAGAACAAGTAGAAGCTTTCTCTGTAAGCCAACGATCAAACCTTTCATTTGGTCAACCTAAGTAAATATTTGTTTCGTCCTTTTAATGAGAAATTACTAATTTAACTATTCCATCTGCGACACCCTTGATGTTAAGAATGATTCATATGATTTCTACATGAAAAATAGTTAGTATACCGTCAAAATAGCAATACATATCTAAACAAATCAAACTTTTTACCAATCCAGCAGAAAACATTTTCTTCTCAGTAATACTAACACTATTGGTACGTGATCTATATGCTGACAATCTCTACTTTGAGACTGTCCATTAAAAAAATCTCAAAATCCAACACGGCTTGAAATGTTTCTTGAGAAAGGCAAAACTATTAACAACTTTCAAGTATTCCGAAGGGGACGAGTCCTCGCCAAAAGTGGCCCCCGCCTCTTTCACAAGCTTTGCGTTAGAATAAAGTAATTGGAGATATTACCGTTGCCATCAGAGGGGTAGCTGAGCTCACGAGAGAAATAATGACTTGTTCGTGGAACGTCGGAATAATTAAGTGCCGACCTGATTAAGGGTCCTCCAAGGATAGTCCCCTGGCAAGAATGTCGTTTGGTACTGGGTATTTCGAAGCGACAAATGATTTTCTCCCGGAATCGTCGGGGCTTAGAGGATTTGGCGTCATTTCTCTCTGTTGGATCTCTGTTGCGCAGCCTGATGCTTGTTAATGATTCACGACGAATGACGGAACTGGGACGATGGGTGTTGTCCGTACGTCGATACGTTTGAGGACTTGTGAAAAAGAGGAAGATGAAGATGTTGTAAATGCTATGGTAAAAGGAGAAGATGATATCGTATATGTAAGTTCGAATTTGCATTGAATGAAAGAAACGTGGTGATGGTATTTAGCTAAGGAAGAAGAGCGTTGTAAACTAATTGATGGGGGATTCTGGGAGTATCTAACTAGCTTTCGATAATTAGCTCTAGGTTTACATTGGCTCTGGTGAGTAAGCGTAAAGCTAATCCTTTATGCTGTTCTGTTGTCGTAGAAAAAAGCACAAAGAAAAAAATTTCTATTATATTCTTTCACTATTCTATTCTTTCTCCATTCTATTCTTTCTAATGTATTAATAATAATAGTCTAATATATTTGATCTAATATATTAATAATAATATTCTAATATATTAGATTCTATTCTATTTTACATTATATTCTATTCTACCTAGTATACTCTATTATATTTTATCTAGTCTAATATATTCTATTCTATCAAATCTAATATATTCTATTCTATCAAATCTAATTTATTCTATTCTATCTAGTCTAATATATTCTATTCTATTCTATCTAGACGAATGTATTCTATTCCATTATATCTAGTCTATCTTATGCATTATATTCTATTCTACTCTAATGACTTAGTTCGACAGAGCTTGGTGAAATATTGCCGTTGAGAAATGAACCACACGCAATCAGCCATCTAATCTAATTCTATTCTATTTGAAATCATGGAGCCCAGAATACCGTTTAAAGATCACATGGTAAGAATAATCGTAACGGATACAAGTATTCGCGAAAGGCCAGGCAATTTTGAACATGCCCGGAAATCTATGTGTCGACACTGTCAATCATGTAATACTTTAGGTGGTTCTCACTTTGAGCAAATATGCAAAACTGTAAGTAAGCGAATAATTATTACAGACTGCAGAATGAAGGCTGGTTGAAATGTTTACACATTTGCTTTCTTTCAATTCTGCATCTAGTGTATCCTTTAGTACATTTGTGTGGTGGTTGCGAAAAAACATCCCTATATAATCACGTTTTGTGCTCTCACCTCTCCTTAAAGTTTGTACAGACAGTTTTGAAACACCCTGTGTAGTACAGAATAACTTGAAACTATAAAGGATCATAATATATATATATATATATATATATATATATATATATATATATATATATATATATATATTAATTTAATACAATATCCTTACAACGATAGGAGTGAAATACTGAGTTGAATTTAAATAAGTTAAATATGAGATAGCGTAATGTATAATTATTGCATATGGCTCATACTAGTGATAGGAGATGATGAACTATTGTTATAATACTCAAATTATAATCCACGATAAAATATATTTAAAGTGACGATGGAATTTTTACATTCCAATGAAATAAGATTGGTTGGGTGCTGATGTCGCGAGAAGCATATTGCGCCAAGCACCAGACAGACAATGCTAGGTAATGGACAAGGAAAGTTCAATTGACACAAGAAGAAATACACCCAAGGTAAGTAACGGGAATCGAAATTGCGCTGCCTACAGCACTCTATCTGTAACGCAGTTTCCAAACCCACCCAAAGAAATTATAGAAATACTGAAACTGAACAATGGCGTGTTAAGTGGTTTTGCACACAGTATTTGTCCACCTGAAGTGTTTTACTACTTTCAGCAGTATTATTAGGATGTAGTTGAAAAAAACTACGATTTAAAAATTTACTACAAAAACTACACAAAATCTATGCTCCAGTGCGACGTTGATTCGACTACTCAATTATCTTGTACCACAAGAAAGCTCTCTCCTTTTCGCCTCCCATCAAAAATAATTATAACTTAATTAATTAAATAATTAAAAATTAATCATATATATGTATATATATATGTATATATATATATGTATATATATGTATATATATGTATAATACATATATATATATACATATACATATACATACATAATACATATATATATATGTATATATATATATATATATATGTATATATATATGTATATATATATATATTGTGGGTACTTTTTGATGGTTGGATTTTTCTTATAGAAGGGCTAGATCTGGACAAATTGCGCCAATGATTTTTCTATCAAGTGAATGGATGAGGAAAACCTTTTACTGACATAGAAAAGAGAAATACTTATACGAATCGCCTACAGGTCACAGGCTGTTTTCGCAATAGGCAAAGTGTAGGCTTTGCAAATTTCTGAAATTCATAAAACAGGTAAATTAGCGCCAAGCCGAAAATTCTAAATACCTATTTTTCGAGCGACTTTTTTCCATAGCAAAAGGCACTGACTAAGCGTAAGTATAGGAATTAAATCAGATACTTGTTATGTTCTATGATATTCAATGAAAAAAATATTTTGCTCATAGAATACAGGATCACCAAATAGGACAATGTTTGGACCACGACATACAGCCTAGATCTATAAATCTGGAATATTAATCCTTTTCCAACATAAATTAAGAAAACAAAATACAAAGTAAGATACTTGCTTTTGTGTGTATCGTATCGTTTACAAATGTTTATTTAAACTTAGACCTCATGGGTAAAATGTTTTCTGCAGACATTAGGTATCATACTGATGGTATCTGCCTAACTGCAGAGGAATAAATTTATTTTTGATTTATGATCTTAAAACATAAACAAAGCTAACATAATCTTAAAAAATACTAATAAAGCAAACGGGGAAATATGCTCTTTTGGTATATTGCGGTTCCTACGAGAAGTCCGTCGACCTTGAGTCAGTCGATATGTGGAAAGGTGTGAAAGCTCGTTAGAAGGCTGTCATATGCAGAAGCATGAATGGCGATCGTCATGGATGGTTTCCCCTCGCCAACATGTTATCGTTGCTACTGCTTCGGTACCGAACGATGGACTTAGAGGCAAAACAACCGCCAAAAACGTCAAATATAGAAGCGATTCCTCGCACCAGTCGTCTAATTTTATTAATAAACTCGCTCAAAAACCTTACTGCCAACTAGCGGGAACCAGACTATAACGGTTATTTTCCCAAATTTCCCCACATATGTTTGTATCGTTATTTTATCGTCGCTTTTTAACCCTCCAAGTGGTTTCGACGAGTTATCTCGCCCAAGATCTATTCTATTTTTATTAATGACGAGATATCTCATCCATCAAGATCTGTTCAGTTTCGCTAATGACGGGATACCTCGTCCAGACAAAACTGCCCTTTTACTCCAATGGGATGAAGACCCAAGCAGGAAAACAAGTTATCCTCTGGTGACAGTTTGGAACAGGTTTTCGCATCAGAGACTGATCACTACAGGCTGGTGTGTGAAGATAAACCATCAGGAGGGTTAAACCCTAATTCATGCAGTAAATGCCATTTAATGAATTACTAAATCTTGATCGTGCACATTTTGGACTTAACCCTCCTGGTAGTTGTCCAGAAGGGGTGTCTCGTCATTTGCAAAATTAGTCAGATTTCGATCAACGAGATATCTCGTTATTAGAAGAAAACTGACCAGATCTTTCTTGATCTTACCATCATACAAAAATTGAGGCAATATCTTGATGAGAATTTATCTCGTCATTAGCAAAATTGACCAGATCTTTATGGACGAGATGTATCGTCGATACCACTTGGAGGGTTAATGTACATATAAGGGAATTTTCCATTTATTTCCGTTACATTTTTGTGTATTAGTTCAGGAGTTCCTACTCAAAATTCCATGAGTAAAAGCTTGAGAGATCATGCTTTCACCTTAGAGAGATCTATGTTTATTTATGACTGCTCAGTACCATAGTGCTTTTCGTTGTTTTGAAATGGTTGATATATTATAAGTTCCCTTTATCAAATAATTATCTCTCTCTCAGTTTTGATGTATTGACCTTCTTTATCTAATTGGAATACATACTGTAGCTTGGATGCCTAATTGGTACAATATTTTCACCCACAAATGAAACAGACCTCAACATAACACATCCCGGTTCAGCTTTCTAAACTCAATGTAGTTGAATACCATTAGCTAGTTTGAAAGGATTTAAACTAATGCAATCTCAGTAAGAGTTTAGAACAGTTTTAGCAATTAACCCCAATTAGATTCATTAGTTACCTAATTTTACTTCCCTACTCTCTTGCTTACAGTAATTTGAAACTCCCTTACTGTTAGGATACAGCATGTAACCGGATGGTGAACTGTTTCTTCGCATTTTATTCTAAAACCAACTGCTCCATTTGGTAATTGTGATATTTTTTTCAATTCAAAATATACTCAACTTTAATGGTGTGGACTTCTTTAGCTTAGTGTTATTGTCAATTTCCGAATTCTATTCCTTGCAGTATCTGTAATTTGAGACTATCTGTTGCTCTAGTTGGACGATTTTCAACCTCCTTCCTCTCATAGCACACATAAATTAATTAGTGAAATTCTGTGATATGCAAATAAAAAGTATTCGTGTTTTGCCGATCTGGAGAAAAATAGATATAATTTCACTTGATTTACACAAAAATACTAGTATCTACCTTCGTCTCTTTTTTCTAATAAAGTAGCTTTAAAAAATATTTTTTAAAACAATTTATCATACTTTACAAAAAATACTACTCGAAATTATTTATACAGGTATTAATTGAAATTATTGGTCAACACAGCTGTAAAAAGTTTAAAACTAAAATGCTTAAATGAAATAAATCTTGTACATATTAACCCTCAAAGCGTCACAGGATTTCCGAATTTTATAGTATTGCGTTTTCTTCACAACACACATACAGACAATGTAACTACATCTATTGATTGAAAGAATCTCAGAATGATTGTATTGATCAAGAAGATCAAAACTGGTTAGAAGTGATGCTGGTAACAAAACGTATATATGCTTGTAAAACCTCAGAGGGTTAAACAGTCTCACCATTCCTTAGGCACACCAGTGTCCGTGATACTGCGGTTGAAAGTCGATGCTTTAATTGTTAGTTAAGGTCTCTTCAACTTCGAATGAACAATAAATAAGAACTAGGAACATCATAAACAAGGGACGTGCATGACGTGATGGATAACCAGCACCTACAGAGTATGATGCTATAATAGTTTACAAGTCGATTCCAAATAAATTTTCTCTATCTATTTCTGTAATATCGAAAACATCTAATTAGCACTCACATAGCAAAATATGACAGTAGAGTGACAAACTAAACCAATCGTCGTCTATTTATTTTTACTTAAGTAGTTTTTAGTTGTGTGCCTCTTAAATTAGCTGACACATTGGAATAGATAGTGCCGTATTTTTAAAAAAGGGATATGCTGAAACATTTGAATTGGTGAGTGTGAGTCCAATAGTTTTGGAAACTCATTTAATTGTATAAATAGGCTTATATAGGTACAGCACATATTGTGTGAAGTAATTAAATTAGTCCATGGATTCAGTGAGTAAATGTAGGGCAATAAAAATTTGGGTTCACAAACCACATGAATCACTGACGTACGGGTGTTTTTGCGCCCCTTTTATATATCCTTTTGTGATTCTTAGATTTGAGAAATGGGATTCATGTGGTCCATGCACTCAGAGATTCATTTGTGAGTGGCATAAATTAAGATATTTTACAGAGAAAAGTGAATACTTTTTAAAATTTTTGTATTCCACTTACGTAGCATGAAAAAAGTCCTCATTTGCATTCGTATGTGGCAACAACTTTGATCATGCATCACACGATTCCGCTCACGAATCAAATCTGAAGATAGAAAATACAAACTTCTTCACTGGATTTACAAAAAAAATGCGATGGGTAATTTTAAAATTCTTATTTTGAACTTAGTTGTGTTGTCAGTATTGGATTCGTAACGAACGAAAACATGAGCAACTGTCAAATGAATCTTTAAAGCAAATCTGTGATCGGGATCAAAATAGAGAACAGAAAGGAAGTTAATTTAGTACTTCAGAAATAACTTAATTATACCTGATGGGTTACTAAATTTCATTTAGCTAATCAGAGAAGTTGAAAAAGTTATTCAAAGCTATCTGGGGACAATGCATACATGAATAGAATATCATAACGTTTCTTCTGTGACCCAATTATGTTTTCTGGATCTATGATCAATATCTTGAAATCCTAACTATTTCTGCATTTGTTAAAAAAGTTGAACGGTTTCGGACAACATAGTGAAAAACCACTGAAATATATTCCGGATTGAAAACATTTTTCATAAGAATCAAAATAATTTTTGAATGTTTAAATTAGTGCAACTGGGCCTATCTTTGAATTGTTTATAAACCTCTATAATTTATGGAATTTTTTTTTAATTTGGAAATTGTTCTAAAGAATTTGCAGTGTGGCTTATCATTATACTGACCATAGTCCTTCACTTCTTAAATCAGTACATTGTATTTAACACAATTATTTGTCAAATGATTTGACGTTAAAACTACTTTAAAGTAGGCGAAGCATGATTCCTCCAGTGAGTCCGTGAAGATTGTGAGGCAATCTTCGGCTGAGAGGAAAAGCAGAGGCAGGACCGCTTAGTATAATTTAAAACATATACACATCCAAAAATTAATACTGAATTCGTATCAAAGTCATCTCATCTTAATCCAATAGAGCATGCCTAGGATGCTCTCTGTCTTTGCAATGCAGCGTACACAACCCCAAGGACTACACAAGAAAAAAATATGCTCTAGTGTGCGAATTGGACTCCTTTCTACGGAATCTCTTGAACAGCCTTGTGGAAAGCATGCCTATATGTTGTCAATAAAGGTCAAAGGCCAGCCCAACTCATATTAGGTTGCGTTAGATAGGGTAAAAATATGTTTAGCGCAATAATAAAATCTACAAGGTGTTCAACAAAGCATTTATTTTTCATTTCTTTAGTTCCCAGTAGCACCACGAGGCATGTGTGTGTTCTACTCGAATTGCATTATCTTTCATTTTTCGATCCGAAGTATTAAGCTACGTATTTAAGATGTCTTTATGATAATAGCATAGGTATCATATAGGTATACGAATTAGACGCTCAGATGGCAATGACATACTATCTTTTCTCCCTATCATATTTACGCTGTTTGCAGCGCGAATGAGACGGACAGTTCAATTAGTGAACAATGGATCTCAGTGAACTGCGTAGAAGATGGGGTAAACGTGTGTTTAGTATGTCAAGCAGTGAACAGAAGCAGGATAGTACGATTTCTTTTATACTAAGCGTTGTTTCATTAGGGTAGAAAAGTAGATGGAGGATATTTCCCCTGTCCTATTTTGCGGGGACCTGCTAATGACCCAAACACATCAGGGATGTAGGAAGAAATGATGAGAGAATAGACTTGGCTTTTGGCGTTGCTATAGATAGCTCAAGATAGAAATATCAAAGATGTTTTTTGGGGGGAGGTGTTGGTTTTCGGCAGCGCGATGCGGTTGCAACACGTGGTATAAAATATATGATAAAGACGTAAAGCATATTTCTGTTATCACGACGTGTATGTGACAACTGCTACCTTTTCTTGACGCTAAAATCACATCTTGTGCTATTTGGGATATGTGTGTCTATTACGCTCGCTAGTGGGACTCCTTGCTACAGGAACGCTTGGACAGGAAAGCATACCCGAACATTGCGAAGCTTGCAGTAGGGTCTGAAACCAACACTCTCGATTATACTATAAAATAAGCACTGCTTCATAAAGTTCAGTTCCATCCCATGTACACCAGTTATAATATTTATTCACGTAGTTATTAAACTGACAGTAACTTCTATTTTTATCCAAACCATCAAACGTCAAGCGAAACACAATGCCCCAAAAAGATCTAATACCCCAAACACCAAATAAAGCTTTCAGAATCCCGACGCACCCCTACAATAAAGACATGAAAGAACATATCATAAATTGGATAACAGGAACGAGAGGCAGAGTTTCACGATTTCTCTGCGGTGATCGAAGGCAGCCGAAAATCCTGACCAGACTTTGAAGCAAAGAAAGATTAAGTTCAACAATCAGGCTTAATTGTCTTCCATTACTATTTTTATAACTTCTTTTTTGGTCTCGTTCAACTCTCGCTCCATTCATTTTGGGGATTCGAGGTTTCGGGTTGCAACCTTTTTGCTCTCGGAGTTGCCCCGGATCGAATGGACTTTCGGGGATCCTATATTTTGATCACGGAATCTCCCTGAAACGTGATGACGGATTCCTGCTAAAAGCGTTGGCATTGATTTTATTTCCCCCCTCTTCACTTCTTTACCAAAAGGTTATCTGGGAATGCGATGTTCTGCTTATGATGTAATGTCCTGAGGTAGAGTGAGCTTAGTTCAAACATCTCGAAATTCGCGTCATTCGAAAGTATGACGCGAAGTTCCTAGAGGCGTCGAATCGATTCGTAAAATTCATCGATAGATTAATCGAAGCTGATTCGTAAATGTCTATTTTTTATTTGAGTAGTAGCATTTGAAGTACTTTCATTAAGTATAGTAAAGACTCATCACATAAACGTGGAGACAAAGAACAAAGGGACAAAATATCCAAACGAGATTTAAAATAAAATAAACAACAGTTAATCAGTCTGTAGGCTTTGAAGTAAATCGCTTGCCTTCTAATACCTTTGAAACATGTCTCCCGTCAATTTTGGGCAAACCCAAGGTGAGTGGAGTCCATTTCATTACTACCTCCATACAGGACATAATTTGGACTGTTGAATATTTTGAATCTATATGGTGTTTGGCTAGGCAATCATACCAGTCTGAAGGCAGCAATAGCATCTCGACCAGGGGTATCCGGAATTTTAGAAAGTGTATCAATCCAAGCTTTATCTTTGATTTCTTTACCGTAGATCTTACATAGGAAAGTTTTTTTTTAATCCAGAAACGCTTTGTCTATGGTGCCCGAACATATGAATATGATGGTACAAATGCAATGATTCATAAAGTCGATTTCAGAGGTACTAAATTTAGTTTCCAAAATTTAAGGTTTTAAGTATTTAACCCTTAACGTGAAGCGGTTTCATCATAAAACCACACTCCTAGGCTAATTGTATAGCGGTTCTTTCGGGTAGCCACGCGATAGATGCTCTATAATACCACCATCTATCGATCGATAGCATAAAATTTGTTCAAATGCATTCAATTTTGGCCGGTACAATTTGGCCAAATATTTTGTGCTTGAAAGGATCATCCATCAAGTTTCAAATATTTGGAATGTATTCTACGATCGTTCACTCTTTCTTGTTTTAGAGTTTTTAAAACCATTTATCCAAAGTATTATGTGTCTATTTTTATGTTGGAAATATGAATAATGGGAAATTTAATCCTCGGATTTGAATAATGCTTTTTGGGAAGTTCGGTAACTTTTAGAGGAAGTAAAAATGTATTGTGAACCACTTATTTAATAAGTATTAGATTTTATAGAGTTATATATAATATTGTAGAATGCCAGGGACAGTATTAAATTTTTCTTAGTAAAATTGAAATTGTAATGTCTGGAACAGCTTGTTTAATCTGACTGAAAATTTGCCCAGAACTCTACAGAGATATATGCAAATTATGTAAGTTGCATAGCAATTTCTGTTGAAGTAGCTGATGTAAGGCAGAACCTGGCGAGTAGTTTTATTGAAATTTCGTGCAAATCTAAAGAGCAACGGCTTTGGAGCAGCTTATGAAAAACACGGGTTTCTGTAAAACGATGAGAAGTGGTTCTTAATAACTAGAATTCATGTCTTAAAAGAATTTACCTGATAATGAACTTTGAGAGGACGGATAAATTGCCCTCTTATGGATATGTGTTCAATTAGACATAGCCTTCAACGAAGAAACCATTCAATACTGTCATTACCATTTAAGTCAATTAGAGTATCATCAATATATTCCTAATTGCTGTAAACATTAGCATTTATATATTATCTTACCGGCCATGAGCAAAACTTGCAGACTAATAGCATTTCTTGGTGTAATTTCAATTTCAAATGAGTATACCATGTTTAGTCCATGGCAAGATTAGGGAATCACAAGATTGAGAATAAATAATGAGTTTCATAGCAATTCTTCTGCTGATGTTGTAGATGATGTAACACGAGACTTGGTGAGCAGTTCTGTATATATATTTAATATAATTCTATTGAACAACGCCTTTAAAGTAAACTTATTTTTAAAAACACGTGTTTCTCAAGGATGATACAGTTTCTCTTACAGTTGTACAGTTACAGTTCTTACAGTTGTTCTCTCTTCATTATTTATAACAAGAAATATTTATTTGCTATGTTTGTAAACTACTTGGTCATGTACAAATATCCCAGGCTAATAGAACATTGCAATTTGAATTTGACTGAGTATTGGTATACGTGTTTCGTCTATCACAAAAGTAAGTGAAGCATATGCTAGCTTTAAGTGTTAAATAACAAATTTAAAACTAAGACGTAACAGCTTAGAACAAGCAATCTAAATATACAAGCTAAATGGCGAATACACAGCAATATCTGCCTTAAAGTAATCAGAATTATAAATTAAATACAAAGCAATATGCATATCAGTTCCGGTAGGTGTAGGTATTTTAATGAACGTCGCACTGGAGCAACACGACGGGCTATTGGTGACGGTCCGGGATCAATCCCAAAGGGAAAGATCGGAGGACGACACCACGTAATTTTGAACCACGGTCAGATGACGAGGCAACACCTGAGCCGGCACTCCGCTCTCCAAATTTCCACGCTAACGCGAGGAGGCCACGACAGATTTAACGTGCACCAGCCCCTTTGTACACGAAGGTATTTGGTTGGATTCGAACTCGCACCCCTCCGGTTGCTAATCCGTTACTCTTCCAACCAATCTACCGCGGACCACATATCAATTCCGTTCATTTCTTGTTCCGTGTTTAGAGTATTGTAAAAGTACTAGCAGGGGGGGAATTTCAATTAACGTCACACTGGAGCAACACAATGGGCTATTGGTGACGGTCCGGGATCAATCCCAAAGGGAAAGATCCGAAAGTACTAGCAGACCCGCACAGAGCCTCCAAGCTGAAGTTTCTTAATTGCTTGTATCTATTTATGGCAATGTGTCGTTACTCATATTTGATATCAATTTAAATCCATTTATAATGAATACAGCATCCATATTCACATAAATGGATTTCTTACCTCTGTATGAAATGAAATTATCCAAAAATACATAGTAACAGTTTCTTTATATTTACTGATGCCAATTTTTATTTCCAATAAAAGGCATGGCTAAACCCACACCTCAGTCATGTTACCACAATTAGATTTTGAACATCTACTTCAATCTTGTTCCATTTCCATGTCCGAAGGCGATTCGGCATTTTTCGACGTTAAACCTATTTTTGCTCATATTTTTTTCTGCACGGATTTCTATCTTCCAGATTTCAGATTACTTTCTGCAATCAGACTACTGAAGAATTTCATTAGAAAGGCGATCTTTTCCGTGTACTTTTACCAATATTATGCAAAATTTAGAATGAAACACTTGAAGGTCGATTTCATATTGTTATCTGTTGTGGAGATTCCACAATAAACAAATAATGTCGATGTCTGCGCCAGGTACGTTAATGAAATATACATACAAGGGAAATATACAAACTGAAATACCGAATAGTCGTTAACTCTAGTAACTATAGCTACGAATCGGCGATGTGATATATTTTTGTACAATTCAATAATTTTTTTTGTAAAATATGTTGACCCTAATTTTTTCATACAAACTACTAGATAAGATGCTATCAAGAATTATTATATACATGCCCTTTAGATGCACCCATTATAAAATGTAGGCACGTAACCTGCACTACAAAGAATTAGCAAGTGGTAATTTAAAATGCATCAGGGGATTCTAAGCAAATTCACAAGTACTCTTCCTGTCAGTCCGTGTTCTGTACTTGTGAGCAATATAAAACCTTTTTACCCGTTTCTGAGTTATTGGGAAACATTTGTTTATCAACCCTATAGATGGGAATCGTATAGATTTTTCTGGAAACGGTTAGATCTTATGTTGCAATCTCTCATCATAAGATAAGATCAGAGATAAAATTTACTCATAGCACATCGTGGATAGGATGATAAATATAGATTAGATCTATATATTGATGTGTTTTTCATGCGTAGGTGCACTTAGTTTTGATGTCGAATTTGATTTCGTCATTTTCACTTCTTATTTCACATATGTAGCTCATAATTTTCTTTTTAGTATTATGTATGTTATAAATGTCATAAAACAATAACTTGATACGATAATGTAAACTAAAATTATTAAATTTTGTTACATAATTTTATGTGGATACCAGATATATATTTGTTATTACATATAAAACCAAGACCCACGGTGAGTCGTGATAGCCCAGTTGGAAGAGCAAAAGATTTGCAAACGGAGAGTTGCGAGTTTCGAAACTCGGTCCGGTCAAAGACCGTTGTGTACATGGGGGCTGATGCACGTTAAATCTGCCGTGAGCTTCAAATGTCCTCATGTTGGGGTGGTGTGAAAGTTTGGAAAGTGGGCTGCCATCTCAGTTGTTGTTCTCGTCACCTGACCGTGGTTAACTTAAGAGGACCTTATCCTTTCATTTTTCAGTCCTTTTGGTATTGATCCCGGACCGTCGCCAATAGCGTCTTCAGTGCGATGTTAATTGGCCACCTACCTACCAAGGCTCACGGCCTACCTATAAAGGCCTCAACACCTTTCGCCGGGAGGGGCACAGGAATGAATTTATTAAAAAATAAATAAATACATAGCTTTAAAAAAGTGCATGCCTTTTGCAGCAACATTGATACCGATAGATAAACGCGGGAAGCAAAGCATGAGTAGGATAAAATCGGCCCCCTCTCTGTTCCTAGAAACGGACACCACGTGGACACATTCATGCAATCACCAAAGGATTGTTTATTATTCATAACATTAACGATCTGTGATTGATTACGAGTGGATGTTTTAAACAAGCGAAATTCCCGAGAGAAAACATTAGCGAACACGTAGTGATAAAGGTCATCCTTCGCCCAGAATGGACGGGTAGGTAGTCAGTTAACATCACACTGGAGCAACACAACGGGCTATTGGCGACGGTCTGGGATCAATCCCGAATGGCACGATCCGAGATCTACACTATCTCTAACCTTGGTCAGATGACGAGATCAACACCCGAGCTGGCACCCCACTCTAAACTTACACACCATGCCAACGTGAGGACATTTGAGGCCACGACAGAATACGACGTTCTTTGGTACACGACAGTCTTTGGCTGGACCGAGTTTCGAACTCTCAACCCTCCTGTTGCTAATACGTTACTCTTCCAACTGGGCTACCCCCCAGAATGGACAGAGGAATCTTATTTTAATTTTGTTTCTGTCTAAATTTGAAGAAAATGGACCGTGTCTGGTCAAAAAATAAATTAATGATTTATTTTTAGTAAAAAGTTTGGGATTGGGAACTGGTGCTGTGGCCAAATTCCAGTAAGTTTGCCATTAATACACTGATTGTATTTTAAAAGTGTGTGGAATCAGAGACAAGGTTAGGGAAACACTCATTTCTACAGTAGACACTAACTTGGGTTCCATAACCGCAAACCCATTACCATAGCTCTTTGAGAAGACTGACCCATCTGTGGTCAAATATATAAATATATTTAAATATGTAGAAGTATTTTATGAGATTTGGTTTACATTATATGATTCTATATTAAAATGTTTAAATTCCTGGATTGAGGCTGACTAAAAAATTGCATTATGCGGTATTATGAATAGCCTGTAAAGAGATTGTTTTATATGTACGGCAATTATTTCAGCTTGAGGAACGGTATTTAGGCTATTGACTTTATATTTTAATATTTTATGGGTAAAATGGTTGAGGTTATGAATGCAAGATGAGATGCCAGTTTTGAAATATATGCACTACTGTTTGTGAAAATTGCAACACCATGAAGGAATCACGCAAATTAAAAGAAACTTCAGGAAATGCAAAACAGGTTAGGATATGCAAATGATTAGAATTACAAAGCGATCACGCATGTGTGGGCCGAGAAACACCCTCTAAACTTCCAAGTGAGCCGTGTATAAAAAACACTGTAAAGGTGCGTTAAAATGTGTATATCGTCGTTTGACTGCTGTAAATGATAGATTAGAAGTCAATATGCCTCACCAAAAACGCAGAGTGCCATACGAGCAATTAACGGAATTCGAACGGGGCCGTATGATCGGCCTCCGTGGGGGTGGATTTTCGTATCGTGAAATCGCCACTCGCACGGGGCGAAATGCCACAAAGTGATGCGTGTGTGGAAGAGATGGACCATGGAGAACCGGTCAAGTTGAAACCCCGTCAGCGGACCACGCAATATGACGACACCACGGAACGACAGACACCTCATCCACAGGGCGGTGACTGGTCCTCTTCTGCGTTGTCACAACATTGGAGCACGTCTACAGGTGTGTCATTGTCTGCCCTCAAGTTCGTCGATGTCTGCTGCGCAATGGGCTACGTGCAAGGATTCCCTTGACGCTGAACCATCGACGCCTCCGGCTACAATGGGCTCACCAACACAGCCAATGGCGTTCCGATTGGCAGCAAGTCGTCTTCTCAGATGAGTTCCGCAATAATCTGGACTATAACGATGGACACGTACACTTCATATGCTATAGTGGTGAACGCCTTCTCCCGGAGTGTCTTATTCAGCATCATACTGGACGAACGCCTGGCGTTATGGTCTGGGGTGCTATTGGATATCATGGGCGATCCTGCCTACTCCAAATTGTGGGGACCCTGAACAGCGGCGCTATATCTTGGAAGTTGTGGAGAACGAGGTTCTACCCCTCCTGCAACGCATTCCCGGAGCTGTATTTCAGCAGTACAATGCCCGTCACATGTTGCTCGGAATGTACAAGCCTTCTCAAGTGCACGACTGGTTCTGCTTCTTCCATGGCCTGCACGTTCCCCGGATATGTCGCCCATTGAGCATGTCTGGGATTACATCGGACGGCGATTCGCTCGTACCGCTCGTCGGGCAGAGAGTACGACTGAACTGGAATGCCATTCCTCAGCATGACATTCAGAATCTGTATGATTCAATGCCACAAAATGTGCAGGCTGTCATCGCTGCGCGTGGCGATGACAGCCTGTAATTATTGCTCTGTATTTTTGTAATTATTGCCTATATTTATTGCTCTGTAAATTTGATTGTTTATTTAAACCACTATAAGTAATACGTGGAATAAATTTCATTTATTTCCGATGATTCTTTCATAGTGTTGCAAGTTTCACAATAAGTAGTGTATCTTCACTAATGCTCAGGAACATATTTACAATAAAAGATAAAAATCTGAGTAACCTTTAAAATAATAAAAAACTACTATGAGACATGATGATATAGAAAAATATACAGTCCAAGTCTGGTTGCACAGTGCATAAAATCACATGAATGTAGGCATAAAGATCACAACGCACACACTTCTATTCATGGCAAAGTTTGTGCCATGAATAGAATTTCGAGACGAATCCATTTTTAGATCCATGGGGTGGGTGGCCAATCCGCGCGAGTATTATTACTAGAAAGACTATTAGAGTACTAGTAAGATGTTATCGATACATCTTATAAGACTCGGAGAGCCAAATCTGTATTGAAAATTTAACATCTTAAAACCTTAAGCACAATTTAATTACAAGATGCTTTTTCAAGTCAAGTTAAATGTTGGTGTCGCTAGTGTTCCTGGAGCAATGTGTTTTCTTTACTTAATCTGAACTTGACGTCACTTGACTTGTTTTTCGAATACTAGTTAATAAATTAGTTCCCAAATGAATCCCGATTTGGTACATAATAAATGATTGGTAACACAACAATTAGATTAAACACCAAACTTTTCCCAAACTATGATAAATAGCATTTTAAGGTAACCCGATATGTGTCCTGCGATATGATTTGGACAGCAGAAGTAAATTCTTTTCAGAGATCGTTACACTAAAAATTCCTCTCATAGACCGATGTATATATATAATTATATAAACTATATAATTATGTATGATTAACTATCGATATCTTAATATACAGGAAATAGGGCAAGGTTCAAACTCATTTCAGGGGGAAATGCTCGTATATTACTTTTAAAAACACCCAAAACTCACTCACTATCATCTAATGCATCCCAAAGAACTAAATAATTATAATTAGCTTTTTATACGCAGTCCAATGCTATTTCAGAGATTCATTACAGCTCTTTCGTTGAAAGCATTCCACGTCTCTTTTAACACACATAATAAATACAATTGTGCCAAAACAAATAATAGCGGTGTCGCAGAAAAAAAACCAGCATCAGACTCCAGCCGTGACGTCACGTGTTGAAGTTATTTAATAAGCTAGCATCGGTTTCATCCTTAATTGCTCTCATCATTAGCGAGGGCAGCTGTGACCGCCAATAATTACTCGCCGCTGCAGCTGCATAATCATCGTCCACCTAATAGTTAATTAAATACGTAATTGTCAGCCTGGCTTAGTAATCGGGTGACTGAGCGATTGGGTGGAATGAAAATCGCGAAGAATGATTTTAAAGGAAGAAAACAGTGTGTTTCTTATTGGATGACACGATTTTGGAGATGAAGACAGCATGGATGATCTTTATTTGTTTGGATGTTCTTAAAACTGATTTTAATTAAACAGAAATATGTTAATTTATGTATTTTATTGTTCGTAAGAGTTTTGTAGTTTCGCTGACTAACAATCATGGGAAGTCGGATTGCGTTTCACAACCTTAATTATTCTTTGCAATTACAATTATATCATGCATGATCGTGTGTTAATAAACCAGTTAAAGTGTATTGTTTTGTTTGATGACCGATGAGATAAATACTGTGGAATTTGTGAATCGAGTCTTCGATTCTTACTTGTTTTACTTTGTGTGAATAATTGTGTTTCATTTCCACTTGAAGTGGTTTAATTTGTACGTCTTATGTTCATGTATTTTAATTTAGTTTAGAAAATTTCTGTCTATTTGTTAATATTTTCTATTCTAGGTTTTCGACATTACATTGATATTTGTAGTTTATAGTTTTAAGTTTAAATGAAATCGTGATGAACACTACAGAAATTAACTTGCAGCATAGTAGTATACACAGCAGTGTAACCTAACTCCATGAAGTACGTTTCGGTAGATAAAGTTGGAGGTCTTTCTAAAAATATTAAAGAAATTAGTGCTTTTAATTTTTTGCTTCAAATAATTCAATAAGGTATATAATTACAAAAACATATTACGGTATTTAAGAATCACATATCTTCTTACAATGAATCAATAATGGCATTCTGTTATACATACATCGAATGCTTGAAAATTCTTATAAGTATTTCATGATTTTCACCTTGATTAAGCATCATTGAAAGATTTAGAAATTGCTGCCATCTTCAAGGGATTGTTCTGTTCAGATTTTAATTTCGTAAAAATCTTTTTCATCTGGTCAGCCTACCTTGAGTTTCCGATTCCTCCAATCATTATTATAACTCACAAATCCTATCCTTATAACCTGACTTGGAATTTGTCTAAGCATGATTCAAAATGAAATATATGTTATGTGGTTTGGTGTGGTGAGTGCTGATGAAAGAGGAAATACTCGGAAAAAAACCAACATGGAATTTATTCAAACATAACAAATTAGAAGGTGAGCCGGCGTGTCTGGCGAGAGAGGAGAAAAGAGAGAAAGAACAAGTATGCGCTCGGCATTATATAATATCATGTGACGTCATACAAACGAGCTGCTAGCAGCGCCGCTCCTCAATCAGGAGGGAGTGAATCACTATAGAGTATCCCTCCAGAGACGAAGGGAACGAAACATATTCATAGGAATGTTTACAAAGTGATGACGAAGTAATTGACAATGTTACAATAATTGACTATGAAATAAAATTCTTGTACAAGTAATGATAAAAAAAATACAGTAAAATGTTACATGAAAAAAAAATACATCTAATGAAAGAAAATACAATATATATGCTATAAAATTATTAAACATGTGACATGGATTTTTCTTATAGCTATTACATGCGCATAACTAATCTTTTTGGAAAGTGAACATGTCTACCTGATTTTGTAATCCTAGGTTGTATGGCAGGTGCAGAAGCTTTTTGATCTACTGTTTGTTGCTTGGATGGTTTGTTTGTCTGATCTAAATGTGAAGATACTTTCAATGGCTGTAAGTCAGCAGAAAATGTATATGCGGGTTTCAAGCGATCAATAGATACAGTAGTGTTTTTACCATTTAAATTAACAACGAAATTTTTATCCGTACGACTGAGAACTAAATGCGGTCCAGAATAAGGAGGTGTAAGCGGTGGTCGAATTTTGTCAATTCTCAAAAATACATGTGTGCATGTATTCAAAGATGGATGTACATAAAATTTGCTATTGCCGTGTTTTGCAGGAGCAATAGGACTAAGTTTTCTCATCATTGAAATTAAATTTGACACGTAAGTTAGTGTAGCAGGTTGTTTTAGAGAATCAGTCGAAATGAGATCTGATGGTAAACGTAAAGTTGTTCCATAAACTAATTGAGAGGTTGTTGCGTTTAGGTCATTTTTAATGGCTGAGCGTAATCCTAACAATACAATTGGTAAAACCTCAGTCCATTTTACGTTCTCATGAGCAATAATAGCGCCTTTAAGATGCCTGTGAAATCTTTCAATCATACCATTGCTTTGAGGGTGGTATGATGCGGAATGAATTCTATGACTGCCTAACATGTTTGTTAGTTCGCGAAATAGTCCTGATTCAAAATTTCGTCCTTGGTCTGTAGTGATAGTGACTGGTGTTCCGAATCGCGAGATCCATGCATGTAATATAGTTCGTGCTGTTGTCTCTGCGGACATATCCGCTGTAGGAATCACTTCTGGCCATCGAGTATATCTATCTATGATTGTAAGACAGTATTTATAGCCATCGGAAGAAGCAAAAGGTCCAATGTAATCTAGATGGATATGAGAAAAACGAGCATCTGGTTGAGAAAATGTGCTAAGTGGAGCTTTCGTATGATGAAATACTTTTGCTCGCTGACATTTGTCACAAGTGCGAACTTTATTTTTAATATCGTTCCTCATTCCAGGCCAAAAGAATCGTTTAGAAATTATATTAGTTGTGGCTGATATTCCGGGGTGAGAAAGAAAATGCAAGTTTTCAAAAACTAGTTGTCTGAAATTTTTGGGGACGAAAGGTCGAGGATTTTCAACTGATTTGTCACATAACAAGGTAATGTCCTCAAGAGGAAAATAATGTTTGTCCAACTTTAATGTGTTTTGCTGAATTAATTGCTCTAATTCTTCATCGTGGAGTTGAGCTTCAGCAAGTTTCTTATAGTCCAAAGCAAGTGGTTTGGAGACAGCATCAATCTCTATCCTAGATAATGCGTCAGCAATTGTGTTTTGTTTGCCATTGACATGACGTATATCTGTGGAGAACTGGGATATATAATCTAAGTGTCTAAGTTGGCGCGGAGAACATTTATCGGGCTTTTGTTTAAAGGCATATATAAGGGGTTTTTGATCGGTATAGATAGCAAAATTTCTACCTTCAAGCATGTGTCGAAATTTCTTAATGGATGTGTAAATAGCCAGTAATTCACGGTCGTAAGTGGACCAATTCTTTTGACTGTTATTAAGTTTAATTGACAAAAATGCTATAGGTTCCCATTGTTCATTTGCAAATTGCATAAGTGAACTGCCTATAGCAACATCGGATGCATCAGTCCAAAGACTTAATTGAGCACCAGGCACTGGGTGTTTAAGCAAGGTTGACTCAGCAAGTGCCTGTTTTGCGGCAGAAAATGATTTGTCTGTTTCATCAGTCCATACAAGTGATATATCGGTTTTGGAAGACGGACGAGAGGATTTCTTTTTGTTTTTCTGTCCTTCCAAAAATTTTATTAAAGGAGCCAAAATGTGGGCAGCTTTTGGAATAAATCGCCTATAAAAGTTAAACATGCCCAGAAATCTGCGAAGTTGAGTAATAGTTTGTGGTTTGGGAAATTTTTGAATTGCTGCAACACGATCAGGAAGAGGTGCGAGTCCTTCACCACAAACTTTGAAACCTAAAAAGTTTAAATTAGATGCTCCAAAAATACATTTAGAAGGTTTAATTGTGAGACCATAATGATTCAATCTTTCAAAAAGAGCTCGTAAGTGGAGAATATGCTCTTCATGGGTTTTACTAGCAATTAAAATGTCATCAATGAAAGCATAAACACCATCCAGACCTCTAGTGACCTCATCAATAAATCTCTGAAATGTACTGGATGCATTACATAACCCAAATTGCATTCTAGTACTCTCAAAGAGTCCGAAAGGGGTACAAATAGCAGTTTTGTTAATATCTTGTGGAGCAATGGGAATTTGATGAAATGCTTTTACTAAATCAACATGAGAGAAAATTTTGGTGCCATGCAATTCACTTGTGAAATCCACTATGCTAGGAATTGGGTATTTATCCTTGACTGTTTGGGCGTTTAAGGCACGATAATCGCCAACTGGACGCCAGTCATCACTATCTTTTTTCGGGACCATGTGTAATGGTGATGCATAGTTACTGCTAGATGGACGTATGTGTCCTAAATCAAGCATGTATTGGAATTCAGTTTTTGCTATTTTTAACCTATCTGGTGCAAGTCGACGAGGCTTAGCAAAAACCGGGGGACCAAAAGTTTCAATATAGTGCATGACATTATGTTTCAAGGGTTGATTGGCACAAGGAGATTTCGTAACATCTGGAAATTCTCCCAATAATTTGCAAAAATCATTGTTATCAGGGACAGTTTTAACAGAAACAATAGTAGAATCATCTAAAATACAATGACAATTTAATTTTGTGCATGAATCAGTCAAACGACGATTACGAATATCTGGTTTTAAATTAAAATAATGCAAAAAATCAGCACCAAGAATAGCAGTTGTAACATTACAAATATAAAATGGAAAAACAAAATTACGTCGTAAGCCTAAATTTAAAGAAAGTAATTTTTTACCATAAACTTCAATAGGTGTTCCATTTGCTGCATTAAAAGTTTGTGAAAGTTTAAGTTTCTTTTCATGTTTATTTGCTGGGATGATAGAACAGTCACTGCCAGTGTCCACAAGGTATTTAATATTGGTGCGTTGATCAATCACAAAAAGGCGACGCGAGGTTGGTGGCGAGGAATATGTCGCCGCTACTCCTGGCCGCTGATGTTTTCCGAAAAATGAGCAGGGCTTGGAACACTTATTTGCTTTCGATTGGAACTTACGGTGGTACCAACAGATGTCTTGGGCTTTGGTAGAAGGGCTTCGATGTCGATAACCGGAATTATTCCGCTTTCGTGAAAAACTCCTTGAACGTCGCAAATTGGCAACTTCTTTTCGAAGATCTTTAATTTCTTGCATCAAGATAGAGTGAATGTTTGAAGCACTGGAACTAGAATTACCAATAGCGGAAACGGCACTTACTTCTGCAGGCGTAACTTCGAGAATGCGGTCAGCTACTTCAGCTGCCTTTTGTGGCGTCAAAGGTTCAATTGAAGCAAGGATTGATTGTACATTAGGTGGTAATTGTTGTAAAAATAATTCCAATAAAAGAACGTCGGTGATGTTATGGCTTTCGGCACGGCGTTGCATAACACGAAGAAGTTCTGTAGGCTTCCGATCTCCTAATTGTTCACCAGCTAACAATCTACGTATTTCTTGCGATTTCGTTTCACCACATCTGGAAATTAGTTGCTCCTTGAGTTGTGCATAAGGATCTGTTGAATCAGGAGATAAAATGATATCTCGAACAATTGAAGCTATTTCTGATGGTAAATGAGCAAGACAATAATTATATTTAGTTTTGTTGTCGGTGATGGGCTTCTGAACAGCCAGTTTAAAAGTAGCCTCAACCATCACAAACCATAAGGCTGGATCATTCGAAATAAAATTGGGAATTTTAACAGCAGCGGTTTCCTCCATTTCGATTCAGAATAAAACGTTCACAAAATAAAAAGATTTCGTGATCAAACTGAACGTGCGATCCAGTAGTATCCAGTCAGGAAACGTTCGAAAAGAAACTAAATACTTGGCGCCATAAGAAAGAAAATGGTGGAGGCCAAATCAACTGTGTATTAGTTTTGAAGCCACATTCAAAAGTTACAACAAGCGAAATAAATTCATACCTCAAAGTCCAGCATCAGGGTCACCATTTATGTGGTTTGGTGTGGTGAGTGCTGATGAAAGAGGAAATACTCGGAAAAAAACCAACATGGAATTTATTCAAACATAACAAATTAGAAGGTGAGCCGGCGTGTCTGGCGAGAGAGGAGAAAAGAGAGAAAGAACAAGTATGCGCTCGGCATTATATAATATCATGTGACGTCATACAAACGAGCTGCTAGCAGCGCCGCTCCTCAATCAGGAGGGAGTGAATCACTATATATGTATAGAAAAAAAGTCTCTTCACAGTCTTTTTTCATTTCTTTGATGCAAGCCCGTCACAAATATTTACTGTTACAACACTATTTCACTATCTAAACAGAAATAAGATTTCTGTACTCAAAGTTCACAATTCTATTCTAGAGTACAACGTTCTGTTTTCTTTCTAATTTATTACCAATGCTCCACAACTTTAATTTACGTATTGGAGTACTTAGAAGTACGCTTCGAATCTCATTAAAATTTCAAACGCTGACCACAACATTGCATTATTACTTCAATACATGCCTCAATCAGAGATAATCTTGAACAACAACGAGTGCATACTCGATAAACAAATTAAACCACCCTTTTAACAAACGCACCACCAATCTAATTTAACAGGGGAACTGCAGCTTGATCCGAAAACGCCAAACCTTGAAACGAGCTCAGATTTGATTGCGTCAAACTTCGATAAGTCCTTTTATGAATCATCACCCATTCCATCTCGAGAAAAGCACCGAGA
The DNA here is from genome assembly GCA_933210815.1 of Meta bourneti. Taxonomy (NCBI): domain Eukaryota; kingdom Metazoa; phylum Arthropoda; class Arachnida; order Araneae; family Tetragnathidae; genus Meta; species Meta bourneti. The sequence continues at coordinate 37,429,052 of OW119927.1, read as the reverse complement.
AAGGTTTGCACATAGAAAGGGTCATCCGCGAAGGAGGAGACATGCCGCTGCGATTTCCAATGTTCCATCATGGAGCAAGTACCCTGATGAGTCCATTATTGGAGCGACCTCCGATAAGTCGTCGTTCGACTAATACACGACTAAGGAGGACACAGTTATTGGATTAATCACTCGAAATTATTCGGCCGTGATTATGCATTCTGATGTCGAAAGTTGGGATTGTGCCCGATAGAGGGTTGTCCCAGATTGCGTTTGAGGAAGTTGGGGATGCGAATAGACGCGTATCTAGGATCTGTGGAAATGCCATCAAGAAAAATCGTCCTTTTGGAGCTCTTACCTCCGGAATACCTTTCAGTG